>JBCNJP010000010.1:8289431-8317206 GCA_039602395.1 Deinandra increscens subsp. villosa | reverse complement strand
TCACATGATTCAGAAATTGTAGCCGGTAATATGATCAACGGAAAGTGCAAGCCTAGATAATTATAAGACATGCAATTATAATAAGTAATTGGGTTGACATTAATGTCACTCCAATTAGGTAGGTCAAGTCTTGACGTCATGTAGCCTTAGGGTTAAATGATTTGAAAGGTCAAAGTGAAAGTGTCCGGTTATGCGTTTATTTGGAAATAATATAAAATATATACAAAAATTCCCAAATAATATTTAAAGATGGTAAATATTTATAGAAATAAATATTAAGTCAAAATGAAGGGTTTTCATGTAAGAAATTGATTATTTTGACTAGTTAGTTGAAAACCGGGCGATTTCGCGGTAACCGCCGATTACACGATATTTATCCGTTTAAGTTAGAAATCAATCAAGTTCAATAAAATATGATTATTCTCTGTCCAAAATGGGTAGATAATTATTTCAAGTGTCGGTTTCCATTAGTTTGCCGGTTTTATGAAATTTGTGTCGGTTTTGCCGTTTTGGTCCCGTTTGCCCGTTTAATGACACCGTTAGGTTCCTAAATTCACCATATGTATTTGTAAACATGTTTTTTCCATTTAAAAAACCCTATGAGTTCATTTGGACCAGATTTGGGTTCTATTACAAAAATGGTGTTTCCGGGCCCGTCGGGTGTCGGTTTTAGTCCCAGTTTGTGCCCAAATTTAAGTAATTTGTTAAGGGATCTTTTGGCCATGTTCTAAAGTCATTTAAACCATCATAACCTACTGTTTAAAAAAAGTGTAAACTTTCTGGTCAAAACGGATCTATAGTGAAAAGCATTTTCTAGGTTTTTAAGGTGTACTTTTGTATGTAAAAGTTTGCTATGGTGAGTTTAAGCACTAGTCATCTTTCTAAAGTCCAAGATATCATATTTTGACTATATTAAGAGTTTAAAAACGTGTCATAGGCATCAAGGGGTCCAAAGTTACAAAGAACAACACATAACACACAATATATACAAAACTAATGTCTAAAAATGCAACTAAACAAATACTTGTGTAAAAGTCCAACCAAACTAAGTTTTGAACATAATATTGCAAGTAAATACTATCATGAGTTTCTAGTAGGTAAATACATGGTGAAACATAAAGATAAATACAAGTAAGTAAGCTTTTATGGTTCAAAATGGTGTTTAGACAACAATGTAGGTCAAGAATTGCTATTAGAGTGTTCTAGTCATGAAAGAAAACTAAGAATACTTGCTAGAACAAGATTTCAGTAAGAAAAGTGAAGATGAAACATGAGAATCATAAAATGATAAAAGGTTGATCAAAGGTTTATGATTTAAAATGAACGTAAAATGATAAATGATAATAATAATAGATCCCAAGATGATGAGATCATGCATGGGGTTTACCACATAGTTGGTAAATTTGATAAACGGACTTGGTTAGTCGTTTTATTATTATTGAAGTTCCAGCGACCATTCCGTGCAAGGAAATCATTATGTCCAAGTATTGTTTTCAACACGAATTAAGGCTACGTCAAGGCTATATTCCTATTATAAATGAATGTAATTATGATAAAATTGGCACATTGCAAGTAAACTGTTACGTAACACAGTTAACACATAAGTATATATTATCGGTTTAAGTACTTGGAAATTTATGGGTTGTTACATCCTCTCCTAGTTGGGAGAATTTCGTCCCGAAATTCAGCTTGTCATCATGGCTAAGCGACTGCTACAGGGAAAAGATGGGGATACTTGGCGCGAAACTGGTCTTTGCGTTCCCATGTAAATTCAAAACCACGGCGGGAGTTCCAACGAATTTTAACGAGAGGTATACGTCTGTGCTTCAATTTCTTGACTGCGTGGTCGACGATCTCGGCGGGTTCTTCTACGAATTGCATGGATTCATCCAAGTGTATCTCATCTAGGGGAACGGTAAGATCTTCTTTGGCAAGGCACTTCTTCAAATTGCTGACGTGAAACACATCGTGAACGTTACTAAGCTCGGGCGGCAGAAGTAGTCGGTACGCGATGGGTACTATTGTTTCAACGATTTCGAATGGACCAATGTAGCGAGGATTTAACTTGCCACGTTTGCCAAAACGTATTACGCCTTTCCACGGGGATACTTTCAGTAATACCTTGTCGCCTTTCGTGAAGGATACGGGTTTACGACGGTTATCTTCATAGCTCTTCTGGCGATCGCGGGCGGCTTTTAAGCGGTCTCGAATTTATGTGATTGTTTCGGTTGTCTCTATCACAACTTCTGGGCCTGTCAGTTGGCTGCCACCAACTTCGAACCAACAGATAGGTGATCAACACTTTCTTCCATACAGTGCCTCGAAAGGTGCACACTGGATGCTAGTGTGATAACTGTTGTTGTACGAGAATTCGCACAATGGCAGATGTTCATCCCAGTTGTTACCAGAATCAATAACACAGGCATGCGACATATCTTCGAGAGTCTGAATCGTTGGTTCGCTTTGACCGTCAGTTTGCGGATGATAGGCCGTACTCATATCGAGGCGAGTACCCATGGCCTTGTTCAGAGATTTCCAGAAATGGGAGGTAAAACGACCATCTCTGTCAGAGATGATGGAAATCGGGGCTCCATGTCGAGAGAATATTTCCTTCATGTACATCCTTGTTAAGTGTTCTACGGAATCTTTCTCCTTCATGGCGAGGAAATGAGCAGATTTTGTCAAACGATCGACAATTACCCAAATGGAATCGTTACCCTTGCGGCTCTTGGGTAACTTGGTGATAAAGTCTATGGAAATGCAATTCCCAATTCCACTCGGGGATGATGGGTTGGACGAGTAAACCGGAAGGTTTCTGGTGCTCGGCCTTAACTTTGGCGCAAGTTAAGCATTTACCAACGTACTTAGCGGTTTAAGCTTTCATGTTCGGCTACCAATATAACATACGCAGGTCGTGGTACACGTTATCGGCTCCGGGGTGAATTGAATATCGGGTTTTATGAGCTTCGTCAAGGACTAGGCTCCTGAGTTCTCCATATACGGGTATCCACAGACGATTAACGAAGTACCGTAATCCATCAGGTTTAGTTTTGAGGTGTTGATCCATGCCACGGAGACTTTCGTCTTGAATGTTTTCGTCTTTCAAAGCTTCAGCTTGTGCTGCCAAAACTTGAGTGGCGAGGCCTGTTTGAATGGTCATGGCAAGAGATTTGACACGAAGGGGTTTGACACGTTCCTTCCTGCTTAAGGCATCTGCAACAACGTTTGCCTTTCCAGGATGGTACAGGATTTTACAGTCGGAGCCGCTGAGCAGT
Source organism: Deinandra increscens subsp. villosa (assembly GCA_039602395.1). Lineage (NCBI taxonomy): Eukaryota > Viridiplantae > Streptophyta > Magnoliopsida > Asterales > Asteraceae > Deinandra > Deinandra increscens. The sequence continues at coordinate 8,313,931 of JBCNJP010000010.1, read as the reverse complement.
TCAATCCATTGGCGTTGTCTCATGTTCAACTCCTTCTGGTCTAAGATGTGTTGAAGACTCTTGTGGTCGATATACACCTTACATTCAGTACCTTAGAGATAGTGTCTCAAAATCTTAAGAGCGAAGACAACGACTCCAAGTTCCAAATCGTGAGTAGTGTAGTTATTCTCGTGAACTTTTAGCTGTCGCGAAGCGTAAGCAATGACTTTGTCTCGTTGCATTAACACACAGCCTAAACCTTGGTGTGAGGCATCGCAGTAAACACAGAAATCTTCACATCCTTCTGGTAAGGATAGTATGGGTGCGTTACACAGCTTTTGCTTCAGGGTCTGAAAAGCTTGTTCGGCTTTGTGATCCCAAATGAATTTCTTGTCCTTTTGCGTCAAGGTGGTCAATGGTTGAGCTATTCTGGAGAAGTTTTCGATAAATCTTCGGTAATAACCGGCGAGTCCAAGAAATTTTCGTATCTCGGAAGGGTTGGTAGGCGGACTCCAATCCTTGATAGCTTCATTTTTTGTGGGATCCACGTGGATTCCAGCTGCGTTGATTACGTGGATTCCAGATGCGTTGATTACGTGACCAAGATATCATATTTTGACTATATTAAGAGTTTAAAAACGTGTCATAGGCATCAAGGGGTCCAAAGTTACAAGAACAACACATAACACACAATATATACAAAACTAATGTCTAAAAATGCAACTAAACAAATACTTGCGTAAAATTCCAACCAAACTAAGTTTTGAACATAATATTGCAAGTAAATACTATCATGAGTTTCTAGTAGGTAAATACATGGTGAAACATAAAGATAAATACAAGTAAGTAAGCTTTTATGGTTCAAAATGGTGTTTAGAAAACAATGTAGGTCAAGACTTGCTATTGGAGTGTTCTAGTCATGAAAGAAAACTAAGAATACTTGCTAGAACAAGATTTCACTAAGAAAAGTGAAGATGAAACCTTACTAGAAGGAGATGTGGTCCGAAAATGGAGATGATGAGGATGGAACTTGAGTTTTCTTGCTTCCTAGTGTCATAAATCATCAAGAATATGAGTGATTACTCAAGAGTTTTAGAGGGAGAGTAGAGAGAGAGAGGGACTTACAGATCTTGGAAGGGAGAGAGATGAGAGAAGTGTTCTTGAGGATGAATGTGGTAAATGAGGCTAGGGTTTTCTAAAAGGTTGTTATGTATGAAAGTAAATGAGAAAGGGGAGTGTTTGGTTAGGTGTGTGTGTGTCTCGGTTTAAACAAAACCGAGAGAGAGAGAGAGAGAGAGAGAGAGAGAGAGAGAGAGGGATGAGAGAGAGAGAGGAAGAATGTGAGGGTGTTTGGGAGTGTTTAAAGTGATGAAAATATTGTAAGTAGTATGGTTAAACAAAAAGTTTAAGTGTTTGTGTGTGTGGGTTAGATTCGGGCTGAAAGAGAAGAAAAGAGGGGCTCGGGTTCAAGCCTTGTGCTTGGCCGGTCCAAGGGCTCACCAAAGGAGGTTTAAGTGGGTTGAATACTTATGTTATGTGGATGAAAAATGGATGGCTCATGGCTGGAAACTTTGAGAGGGAAGAGGGGATCAAAATGGTGGGAAACTATGGACCAATGGTCCATAACCTTGGCTTTTCTTGAGACAACTCCCACCTACACTTGTGTAGGTTGTAAGATCATGTTAGGAGTGATTATAAAGGCATCTAAGGAGGTCAACAAAAGTACAGGTGGCTAACTAGATAAACTAAATAGTAATGGTGGTGGTTTGGTTTGGTTCTCCGGGGATCACGGGTTCGATCCTGGATGGAGGCCGGCTCGAAGGAAGGAAAAGGAGAAGGGAGGAAAAGATGACGGGTCGCGAAGGGAAAGGAAGAAAGAAGAAAATAAATAGATTGGATTGGGTTTGAATGTTTTATAAAAATATTTGTTCACGACCACGTAAAATAATAAAAACAATGACTTGGTTTGGAACAAAAATACTCGAGGGTTAATAACATTGAAAAATTACGTTGCATGTATATATATATATATTTCTTGCATGTAAAAATATATTCGTCGTGGACGTTAATAAAGTTTAATAAAATATTTTGGACATAAAATAAATCGATGTTAACGTAGGGATTGGATCACAAGTCTCGTTTTGTTGTCGTTGTCTTAACACATTATTATTTAACATGAAACTGTTTATTAAAGTCATACGTGAAATATGAGAATCATAAAATGATAAAAGGTTGATCAAAGGTTTATGATTTAAAATGAACGTAAAATGATAAATGATAATAATAATAGATCCCAAGATGATGAGATCATGCATGGGGTTTACCACATAGTTGGTAAATTTGATAAACGGACTTGGTTAGTCGTTTTATTATTATTGAAGTTCCAGCGACCATTCCGTGCAAGGATATCATTATGTCCAAGTATTGTTTTCAACACGAATTAAGGCTATGTCAAGGCTATATTCCTATTATAAATGAATGTAATTATGATAAAATTGGCACGTTGCAAGTAAACTTTACGTAACACAGTTAACACATAAGTATATATTATCGGTTTAAGTACTTGGAAACTTACGTGTTGTTACATATGAGTTATGCAGAGCTTCGGTTATAGTCTAGGTGCTACATGATGCATCCTAATTCACTATAACCACAACTCTGATATCAATCTGTCACACCCTGATCACACGGTATCGGAGGCATGTGACGGAATGAAATCATGATCATGATTATATAGAACAGACCTATACATGATAGAAACAACTCCATATCATTAACAAAATACAATAGTCTTACATTGTGAGTTGCAGCGGAAAGATAAGTAACACATTGTTTAAGTAAATCAAATACGACATGTTTAATGTTAAAGCAAACATAGTTGTCCGATCGGCAATCAGGATTACAGACGTTTAAATTATTTTATGAATGATAAGTAGAGACCATGAGACCATAATATGCAGGACCTAAATGTAATAGTTCCATTCAAATGCATGCATGTTTGATACTTGAGAATTCATACGTTTGAAAATGTCAACATAAAGCTGGTGAGTTTACAATTTTATTGACTCAGTGTATATTTTTAAACAATTCAATATAGTTGTAAAGATATATATATATATATATATATATATATATATATATAAATATATATATATATATATATATATATATGGTTAAAAATCCTGCGAAAACACTTTTTTTTTGCGAAAACGCGAAAACAAATATTAAAACCTACATAATTTTTTCATACGTTAATGATTTTTTATAAAATTCACACCAAAAGTCTTAGAATTATGTTATCTTTAATTCTGGAGAAGAATATTAAAAAAATTAACGTTTTTACATGTGATGTACATGTTCATCATTATCATTAGTACTGCACAAAGGAGAACTATAATGCGAAAAAACACTCCTTATGTTAAAAACATATTAAAAACACTAAAACATTTATGATACTAATGATAATGATACATAGTGCACATGTGCAACATATAATTAAACAGTTATAAAATGTTATTTTTTTTGGTTTATATCTAAAGATAACACAACTATAAGATTTAGGGTGCAATTTCTTTTAAAACTATTAATGTATACCACACGTATGAGGTTTTTTTTTTGTGTGTGATGCACATGTGCATTATTCAATAAAAAAAATGACAGAAATATAAGATATATGGTGCGACTTAGAAAAAAATCTATTAACTCATACTAAAAGTATGAGTTTTTTTTGTGATGCACGTGCAAATATTTTAAAAAAAATTATAGATGTTTTAAGATGTGTTTATAGGTTTTCACAAAAATGGTGTTTACGCAGGATCCTTACCACATATATATATATATATATATATATATATATATATATATATATATGGGTAAGGATCATGTAAAAACCACATCTTTTTGCGAAAACCTAAAAACTAATACTAAGACCTTCATAACTTTTTCATACGATCACATTTTTTTAAAAAAACTTGACCAAAAACCTTAGAATTATGAGTTCTTTAATTCTGGAAAAAATTTTAAATTTTTTTTAACGTCTCGTCGTTTTTTTATTAGTGCACATGTGCACTAATAATAAAACTCATACATATAGTATGCGTTAATGTTTTTTTTTTAGAAAAATCGCATCAAATACGTTATAATATTGTTAGTTTTTCGTGGTTTTTAATTAGTGCACATGTGCACTAATAAAAAAGCACTTTATACGTGTCGTATACATTAATATTTTAAAAGAGAAATTGCACCATAAATCTTATAATTGTGTTATCTTTAACTCTGAAAATATATTTAACGTTTTAAAATTTTTTAAATTTTATGCTACACATGTGCACTATAACTAATAGTTATAGTGCATATGTAGAATTATCATTAGTTCTATGAATATTTTAGTTTTTTTAAATGTTTTTAACCTAAACAATATGTTTTCGCATGACAAATCTCATTTGTGTAGTACTAATGAAAATGGTGCATATGTGCACTAATAATACACATGTGCACTAATTTTTATTTCGAAATATTAATTTCTTTTCCAGAATCAAAGACAATAGAATTTTAAGATTTTTGGTGCAAGTTTCATAGAAAAATATTAACGTATGTAAAAGTTATGAAGGTTTTATGTTAGTTTTTAGGTTTTCGCAAAAAAAAAGAGTTTTCGCAGGATCCTTACCCTATATAAATATATATATATATATATATATATATATATATATATATATTATATACATAGGGAAAGTATATAGTGAAAACCAACTTGAGTTGTGAAATCTTTGAAAACCCATCCAAGGGTTGTTAGCCTATCCACCTCACTCTAATTTGTCTTTAGCAAAATGGTAATATTGTATTTTCATCTTTCTTCCATCAATTATGACTTTTGTGTTTTCAATGTCCCATCCCATCATCTTTTCTTCCTAAATAACCCCCTATATCTTTTTCTTTTCTTCACATTTAATTTACCCTTATCTTTTAATTCTTCTTCTTTTTCAGGTAAACACCCATAAACTCCATTAATGCACTTCAAGAAACCTTAAAAGTTCGATTAATGCAACCTCCAAATTTAATATCATCTCCTCAACATCAGTTTCCTCACAATTTGGAAGACCATTTGCATTGTATGGAATCATCCAATGATTTTAATATCAATAATGGACAATCTTATGAATGTTAGGAGTTTTTTCTTTTTAACCTTCATTTTTCTGAATGTCCCACCCCCCCCCCCACCCAACAGTTTTATATGTACTTACATATGTTTTATTCAGAAGCTTCGGATGGAGATCCTAATATTCAAGACAATGTCAACAATGGGGGTTCTTCATCTAGTAATACTGTCCTGTTTGAACAAACTGAAGCATTTTCTTGTTTCATATCTCCCAATGGATCCAAGATTTATTACCCTCGTGTTTTATATCTCCCAACGTATATGAAATGATGAACTTGTTTTCTTCCTAGGTCACGAGATTTTGTGTCAAAAATGAAGATGCTTATCAAGAACTCAAGAACAATTAGTTTTTATATATTTTTGTTATATTATATATATTTTTGTTATATTTTATATATTTTTGTTATGTTGTCGTATTTTTTATTATTTTTTAAGTGTTATTGTATGGTTACTTATAAGTTAATAAAATATATTTGTTATTTTTTTAATATATCTGTCTAGATAATTTACATATGTATAATGCTGTGATCATAATGTTTAATAGCACTAATATGTTTTTTACATATGTTAAATCTCCATATATTATTAAATTTACATATGTAAATTATTTGTGCTACATACGTAAATTAGACGAAAATCTACGTATGTAAATTACTTGGATGTACATATGTTAATTACTTGAATTTACATATGTTACATGTTTGTGATGTTTATGTATATGAACTGATTATCTTTTTTTATTGAATTTACATATGTAAATTACTTGAATTACATTACTTGAATTTACATATGTAAATTAATTGATTTTACATATGTAAATTACTTAAATTTACATATGTAACATGTTGTGATGTTTACGTATATGAACTCATGAACTTGTTTTCTTCGTAGGTTACGAGATATTTTGTCAAAGATGAAGATGATTATCAACAATTCAAGAACAATTAGCTTTTACATATTTTTGTTAGGTTGTTATATTTTTTTGTTATTTTTTATAAATGTTATTGCAATGCTTACTTATAAGTTCATAAAATATATTTGTTATTTTTTGGTATATCTGTCTCCATTATATGTGTGCATCTTATCAGTTCTTTCTTTATTGGTTAGTGTTAAGTCTTGTTTGTAACATGTTTTATCTCATTATATATGTAATTTTACATATGTAAACTTGCGTTACATATGTAAATTTACGTTTGTATAATGTTACATCTCATTATATATTTAAATGTAGATATGTAACTTGCTTTACACATGTAATTTACTTGGATTTACATATGTAAGTTACTTGAATTTACATATGTAACATGTTGTGATGTTTACGTATATAAACGAATTAACTTTTTTCTTGAACTTACATATGTAAATTACTTGAATTACATATGTAAATTACTTGAATTTGCATATGTAAATTACTTGAATTTACATATGTAATATACTATGATTTTTACGTGTATGAACTGATAAACTTGTTTTCTTCGTAGGTTACGAAATTTTGTGTCAAATATGAAGATGATCATTAAGAACTAAAGAACAATTAGTTTTTATATATTTTTGTTAGTTTGTCATATATATTTGTTATGTTGTTATATTTTTATTATTTTTTAAATGTTGTTGCAATGGTTACTTTTATGTTAATAAAATATATTTGTTATTTTTTGGTATACCTGTCTAGATAAATTACATATGTATAATGTTGTGAGCATAATGTTTAATAGCACTAATACTTTTTTTACATATGTTAGATCTCCATTTATTATTAAATTAACATATGTAAATGACTTGTGCTACATACGTAAACTTAGACGAAAATCTAACTATGTAAATTACTTGAATTTACATATGTAACATGTTGTGATGTTTACGTATATGAACTGATTTTTTTTTTCAATTTACATATGTAAATTACTTGAATTTACATATGTAACATGCTGTGATGTTTACGTATATGAACTGATGAACTTGTTTTCTTCGTAGATTACGAGATTTTGTGTCAAAGATGAAAATGATTATCAAGAACTCAAAAACAATTAGCTTTTATATACATTTGTTAGCTTTTATATATTTTTGTTAGGCTGTTAAAATTTTTTTGATTATTTTTTTAATGTTGTTGTAATTGTATTTACACGATAATAAAATATATTTGTTAATTTTTTTTGTAAATATGTTTAGATAATTTACATATGTATAATGCTCTGAGCATAATGTTTAATAGCACTAATACTTTGTTTTACATATGTACAATTCGTATCTTGGAAACTAAAAAGTTTGAATTTAAAAAAGTTGGAGATATAGTTATAATTAGGCCCCGTTTGTTTTCTATCAGAGATTTATGTCTGAATCTAAATACCACATCTGAATGTTAAGAGGTGGTCCAGATGTCTGAAATCTGAATCATTAAGGCTGTTTGTTTTTTGTAAAACATCTGAATATTAATAAACGTCTGTTTTACCATTCTAAACATTAAACTTATGCATTTAATTTTAAAATAGACTGGTCCTAACATAAAACATTGAAAAAAAAGTACAAGCACAAATACAATGTTTCGGTACATCTAACCATTCAAACTTAATTTTGCATTAATTGTGCCGCAATTGCATCTCTCAAATTTATCATATATTGTTGATCTGCACTACTCCCATGTGATGGAAGCTCATCATCATCATCATTATCGTCATGCTCCTCGTCACCACCATCTTCTATATTCCTATTAATATGCATTTGAGCTTGATCATATTCAGCGAATAGTTCATCACTTAAGCCCTCTTTTCGTAGATAGTTATGAATAGCAAAGCATGCGATAGTAATATCTCTTTGCTTAACCAAATGATAGGGTGGCATTTTCTTCAAGATAGGAAAACGTGCCTTTAACACACCAAAAGCACGTTCAATAACATTTCTAAGTTTAGCGTGAGCGTGGTTAAACTTTTCTTTGCTATTCAATGCACGCCTTAGACGAAAATCTACAAGCCAATACCTAACATTGCGATATGGTGCCATAAATCCCCGAGTGTGTTTATATGCAGCATCACAAAGATAATATTTATCTTGAAAGAAAAAAAGAAACCATTAGTGTTTATATGATGAAATACAAAATTTTGAAATTGTAATTATACCTGGGGGAGGAAGGGGGAACTCAAAATCAGGATCAACTAATGCTTCATTCAATACTCTAGCATCATGTGCTGTACCTTCCCATCCGGCCACGACGAAAGTAAAGATCATGTTGAAGTCACAAATTGCCAAAACATTTTGATAACATTCACCCCTACCTCTTGCCCTATACAAATGTTGTTGATCACGAGGGACAATAGCGTGTATCAAAGTTCCATCAAGGGCACCAACCGCTCCCTGAATGAAAAAAGTTTATTAAAATATACTTAATACAAAATATTATATTGGCATTTAATATAATAATTACCTTGAATATTCGTCGCTCCCTCCTATTATTTCCAGGAATATTTGGGTTAGGATTGAATGAAGTTGGTCGTATAACTTCTTCGGCAAATATCATCATTTTATCCAACACTTCATGAAAATACTTATGGATCGTTTCTTTTGAGTGTTGAAACCTACGCTTCATCCATACAAGAATTTGACTGTGACCAATTACCATCAAGAATGTAGCCATTTTCTCCTCAACTGATACATGTTTGCTATCTTTTAACCAACCTTTAGCTTTAAAATGGGCACATAAGCGAACAAACGAATCACGAGACATACGCAACAACTCGATGCATTGTGTATTATTTCCTTCCAAAAGCACCATGGTAAACTCATGGCCAGACATTATGGATGTATTATCCCTATTTCGTTTCATATTCCTGGGCCGGAAAATACTTAAGATAGAAGTAAACCAAAATGATGAAAGCAAGTTTTTGAGTATTATCCATTAACCTGTTAAAACAAAATACCACATAGTTCATACCAAATGGTTTACAACATAAATACCAAATATTGCACAACATACATACCAAATAGTTCATAACATAAATACCAAATAGTTCATAACAAAATACCACATAGTCCATAAAAAAGGTACCACATAGTTCACAAAATAAGTACCAACATACCACATAGTTCACAAAAGTAGGTACCACATAGTTCACAAAATAAGTACCAACTAGTTCATAAAAAGCAACAAAATACGAAACAAGACTACTTCATAATGCCCAAAGTCTTCGCCATCGTTGCAATCCAGGTTTTTAAGATCTCCGGATATGATGGTAGTGTCATCCATGCGTCTCTAAAGCTACTTGAAGGTTGGCTGAAGATACAAAATGTTGTTATGTAAAGTGGATCCGTGCCTTCCAAACCAAGCACCTTCAACTTATCATGACAGTCACTCATCGTAGGCCCAATGTTTCCAGATAGATTAGCAATCACCTTTCTCATATCTACCTCTAAATCACTCAATTCAACGGTGTTTCTAGCCTTCTTCTTGGCCCTACCTTGATCAACAGCAGGAACACTTGTTTATTTAGTAACACCTGTGTGTTCAAGACCACTTGGGTGTTCAGGAACACTTGTGTGTTCAGGAATTGAGGAATCACCTTCAAAACCAGTTTCAGAATATGTGTTTTCATCAGCTTGACTCTCAAATTGACCATTATCAATATGAAGTGTTGGAATAATAGAATTTTGAGATGATGAAGCCCTACGGGAAGAAATGAAACGTCGAATGGAACCGGTTGCTGAATTCTTATCGAATAAAGTTGCACAAAGTTCATGATTAGCTAATGGAGTAGATTTCAGAGTTGCAGCCTTAGGATGAACCTACATATAATTTGGATTCGTTTCATGGTTAGCTAATGGAGGAGTTTTCAATTAGAATAAAGAATAGATGAGAAAAGTAGTTATAGGCAAACCTTGCAAACATCTTCCCCTTCTTTATCTGTTAGGGTGAACATATTTGTATGAGGGTTATAAATGTTTCCCGTTCTTCGTTTCAAATAAGACTAAGCCGCATACTTTCCTCTGATGTAGTCATACTTGTTTTTCAACTGTTTTTGATTAGCCACTATGCCATATGCTTCTGAGAGTTTTTTCCCCACGACAGCCCAAGACTCCCTCTGTAAGCTTATGCCCATGTAACCCACCCTAACGGTTTCTTCTATACATGTTTCTAAAAACAGTTTTTCTTGCTCATTCGTAAGTTTCAGCCTCTTGTCAACCATGCCTAATAATTTACCACCACTTTATGAATAAACATTTGTATATAACTAATAATTTACCACCACTTTATGAATAAACATTTGTATATATACAATTTCACATACACACAATCATAGATAGAAAAAATAGTAGCTTTGAGGTCAAGTTCATATTTAATTGGAATTTCACACATACACATACACAAAATTGATAGAGGAATATATAAAAACACAAAAAGATAGAAAAGGATTGATTCATAACATACACATCCACAAAATTGGTACACAAAAATTTATTCACACACACAATGGACACACAACAAAATGATTCACATACACATGGATAGAAAAAATTGATACATAAAAATTGATTCACATAAACATCAGATTCATCCATTTACAAACACAAAAGCATAGAAAAAAGTTGATTCATCCTATACAAACACAAAATCATCCTAGATAGAACAAGATAACCACATTACAAGAACCAGCGAGATAAAGGAACACAAAATCGGAGTAGCTAATGGAGCACGAAATCGAGTACCTGAGCAGGGGGAGATGGAGGTCGATGTGAGTGGAAGAGGGAGGGAGGCGTCACCGAGTGGAGGTGGTCGACGTGAGCAGGGAAGAGGGAGGGAGGCGTTAGGGTTTGGGAGGCGCTGCTGCGTTTTTTCTCCTGGGGAAGCGCTGTTGCGTGTTTCTTGTGGAGCACAAGTTTTTTTTTTGGGTAAAATGTTAATAAGATGGATTTTCACATCTTATTCGGTAAGAGGGTAATAAGATGTTCCTCCTATTAATAAGGTGTAAAAAACAAACAATTTTTTTTTTCAAAACCTCTTACCGAATCAGAGGTAAGAGGAATTAAGAGGAAATCTAAGAAAAACAAACAAGCCCTTAGTGTCTTGCAAGTTGAAAAAATTTGAGAGGGAAAGATATTTGTGTCATGTTTGATATCTTGGGAGTTGAAAAAGTTGGAGAGAGAAATTCAATCATTATATTGGAAGTTGAAAAAGGTGGAGAGAGAAATGGTAGGTAAGATTACTATCTTGCCTTTTTGCTCTTTTATTCAATTTAAATAAATGGAAATAAATAAATAAAGAAGTGGATTGATCTCATCCATCCATTGCCAAGATCAATGGCCCATATAGAGTCTTCAATGTTTTCACAACTCAAGTGGGTTTTCATTATATCCGTTCACTATATATATATATATATATATATATATATATATATATATATATATATATATATATATATAATGATAATGATGTGGTTGTAAAGATTTTCATGAACCTTGAATTCGAACACTAACTGTTTACCACTCGTGGTATCTTACCCAAGAATACCGGATGAACAAGAATAACTGGCATGTACCTATTGACTATAACAATGGAGTCCGGATTGGAGCGAGCAACCATAGACAGGGGCGTCAACCTAGATAAATCTATTTACTAGTCATCGTTTCGTACTGAACTAATGGAATTCAATTAATATTGGATAGGCATATAATTATGAATCAACATATTATACATTAAGTTTTTGGGTTAAGGAACAGAACATGAATTCAGTACGTCTTACATGCATTGTATATATCAGCAAAGATGTTTAAAGTATAAGGTTTGATGAATTCTCCCCCAAAGCTGAAAACGGTAAACTAAAAGGGGCCGTGAGACTCACCTGAATCAGATGATGAAGTATCGCAATGGATGCTAAATACCCTACTAGTAAAGTCCTAAATATATATATTAAGACGATTAGGGTCGGTAGTATTGAGTAAGTGTTTAATCTACTCAATAACTTGGTCCAGTCTTGACTCGTGGTATCCCATGTAGTACGTTTGGAAAACTTATATTGTTGGATATTATTTATTGTTAAAAATAAATATATCTAAAAACATCGAATAATATTAATTGTAAAAATAAATATTAATAGATGATTTGCGTCGTGAAACAAAATATTAGGAAATATATATTGTAAATATATATTTATTCATTTCATTCGCTTTAAGTGTAATAATGATAATTTTTTATGTTAGAAAAGAAATATTTATGTAACTATTTATTAAGGATTTGGATATAATATTTATCATTTGAGTAAATATTAATAATTTGGTTTGCGTTACGGATGAAACGCTTGTGTTCATATATAGTTAATGTATATATCTATTTCATTCGATTTTAACGCTAAGGCGATAATATATCGTGCTAAGAAAATATTTATTGTTAGAATAAATATTTAACGATTGATTAAATTTTAAATTACTTAGGTATACATAAATATTGTTGGATATATATATATATATATATATATATATATATATATATATATATATAGGGGAGAGATATAATGAAAACCTCTCCGAGTTTGAAAAACCGTGAAAACCAAGCTAAAAAATTCGTTTTTTGTTCCGATTTTTTTAATGGTGACTCTCTAAGTTAAAAAAAACCCCTTTATGCAAAAAAGTCAGCATAAAAAAAATCGGAACAAAATACGAATTTTTTAGCTTGGTTTTCACGGTTTTCCAAACTCAAAGAGGTTTTCATTTTATCCTTCCTCTCTCTCTCTCTCTCTATATATATATATATATATATATATATATATATATATATATATATGTTGACTTGAGAAAACTTGTTCATAAGATAAAGGTGTTAAAGTATGTATGAAAGCTGAATTTGATGTGTTGTAATCAATAACAGAGTGATTTGGTGCCATAGATGTTACTTGATAGCAAGATCACTAGGAATGGATACTAGGTGTTTGATGAAATGCTTGAATGAGGATGATAACTTGTATGTGCTGAACTCATGAACTTGATTGGGTGATGGAATGCGAATTGTTACTTCAAACATTTGGGTCTAACGGTCCCTTCTTTATAAACGTTTAATGGATATAAGACATAACAGAATTATACCAAACATAACATTTAAACCTTCAGTATTAAAAATCATTTAATACTCTAAAAAACCTTAGGCCTCCGGGACCCATCCTCTGTGCAAATAATCATTTCATATAAAAGAGTCATACAAAACATTATAAGCAACACCTCTTTTTTACTAAGCATTGTCTATATGGGACTACTTTAGTCCCTTTCGGGCGACCGTCGCCTCCCGACCTCTTGAGCAACCGTCGTTACTCCAGTGGCTTTATAACCACTGCTTGGATTGTATAACCCCCCCTCTTACCCAACCCCAGGGGTCATTTCATTTACCTTTAAAAACTTATTTTAAACTTTACTTCAAAAGTGTAACATCTTCATTACCCATTTATTATAACCTTCCCGAAAAGAGTTTATAACAGGTAATAACAACTTTATAACAGTTATAGATACTTATAACATTTCACGTATGTGCATTAACACAAAACAAGCAAAGGTATCTCAAATACTTTTCAAGTAATAACATTGCATGTATACTAGCCCGAAAATATTAAAACATTTAAAACATTTAAAAGTGGCCTCATAGAACTCACCTTATTCTCTTAGGTAGTAATTTCGGACATAACCTCCGTTATCTCTTCCGGTTAAACCTAATTGCGTATTGTATGACGTTAACGCAAGGTTTTATATAATAAACATTCTCTATGTTTATTTTAGTTCTTTATTATCTTAATCATATGTAATTATTAAGCTTATTCATTTTAAAGGTCAAAATGACCAAAATGCCACTAAAGGCATAATATCCTCTTTTATTGATAATATGAAGACGCGCATTCCTATAAGTAGACGCTCACTCCGGGATCGCCCAGTGAGGTATGCCAGTTCCCAGTTGGGATTTATGCGACACCCTCGCTTTGCCAGAAAGCCCAGTGTACAGGCGCCTACCCGTCCAGTCCGCACGAACTTCTAATATCCGATTAACTTGGTATTTTTAATGCTTCATTATTTATCTATTTTCATTTCATATATACTTATTTTATATGAAAACATGTTATCATACCAAAAGTCAAGCTCCCATACCCTATGGATTATTTTATATTAAATAATCATATTTAGAAACCCTAATTTCATGAAATTCTTGTTTTATTATCAAAACTCATTTTAAGCCAAACCAACTTAGGGTATTATCCATTATAACATTTTATAATATCCTTTAAAAGATCAAATCTTAATTCAATATCGTTTAGTCAATTTGGGCAGAACAATATGAAAACCCTAATTTTGACCCGTTAACAAAACCATTACCAAACCTTTTCCAATTGTGAAATAAACTTAGGGCTTTCTTAAACACATTATTTTAGGATTACCTACAAAATTTCAGACCCTAATTCCCACCTGATTGATCGAATTTGATGATTTAAGCTCAAGAACCGTAGTTTTAATCCATTTTTAGAACTCGATCAAAACAACGATATAGACTGAAATTAACATGGGGATTTTAAAGAACATACCAAAATATGTAGGACTGCAGGAGATGGCTTCAAAATTCCTTGTCCTTTGGCCTAATTTTAGTCGTGAAGCTTCTGGGAGGGGTTTAGGGTTTTTGGAGATAAATCTCGTGAATTGGTGAGGATTCAAGGTGGATCTGGTGTTCGTTTTATAGTAGTTGAGGTCGTAGGGGGTGGGGGCACGTGTTATGGTGCGTAATCGATCAGATCAGGCCTTATCCGAAGCAAACGTAGCCTCCAAGTCGAAGTCGTGGCGTTTTCTGCGACCTGTAAAGTGTCGCGTATCGCGACAGTGGCCCTGGTAACCTTCGCGACCCGCGGCATACTTTGGAGAAATGGCAGTTTTGGTCCCTTAAGTTTATATTTACATTTTAGCCCCCATACTTCTTCCAAACTGTTATATGTTATAAAACACTTAAGGGTATATTTATAAAAGTTTCTAAGGCTCGGGATACGTTCGATAATATATATATACTTATATATATTTATTTATTTACTATTGTTAAATCGCGTACCATTTCATGTTAGGAATCATTTTAGGATATATTTTCAATAAGTGTCGGGACACTTATGATTCATTCGTTTACTATTTAAACACGTATTTGCACATATATCTTCAATTAAAACATGTAATTATTCATGTTTTATCATTTCTAAACCCGTTCATTATTTTTATCATATAAACACATGTTTATTCATATAATATCATTTCCTAACACATATTCATAATATAAACACATAGGTAAATATAATAAGATACGTAGTTACCTAGTACATGAATATCAGGATGTTACAACTCCCCCCCCCCCCCTTAAAAGGGTTTCGTCCTCGAAACTTGCTCAACTCGAGAATAACTCGGGATGAGACTCTTTCATTTCATCTTCCCTTTTCCAGGTTGACTCAGAACCTTTCCTGTGCATCCACTGCACACACTTGATAGGAACTACTTTATTTCGAAGCTTCCTCTCACTGTGATCTAGATTTGCAACTGGTCGTTCTATATAGGATAATTTGTCATCTACTTCTATCTTCTCTAGCGGCACAATTTCTGACTCATCTGCCACGCACTTTCTCAAGTGTGATACATGGAATGTTGGGTGAATCCCAGACAACTCCTCGGGCAGATCTAAACGATAAGCAACCTCTCCAATACGTTTGGAGATTTTGAAAGGTCCAACATACCTCAGACCTAGCTTACCCCTCTTGCGAAAACGGATAATGTTCTTCCATGGAGAAACTTTTAACAGAACATAGTCTCCAACATGGAATTCGATTGGCCTTTGTCTTTTATAAGCATAGGACTTCTGCCGATCCTATGCAGCCTTTAGTCGTGCTTTGATTATGTCGAGACCGTGAGCCATATTCTCGACTGATTCTTTGCTTCCTATCTCTCGCTGGCCGACTTCACCCCAACATACAGGATTTCTGCATTTCCTACCATATAACATCTCTTAAGGTGGCATACCTATACTCGAATGATAACTGTTATTGTAGGAGAACTTTGCTAATGGTAAGTGATCAAGCCTCTGAAATCGATTATACAAGCACGTAGCATATCCTCTAGAGTTTGAATCGTTCTTTCACTCTGGCCATCTGTCTGAGGATGATACGTCGTGCTAATGTGCAATCTCGCACCCATATTCTCATGGAATTTCTTCCAGAAACGTGAAGTAAATCGAGTGTCTCTATCTGAGATGATAGTTACTGGCACTCCGTGACGTGCGATGATTTCCTTAATGAAGATTTTGGCTAACATTTCTGAAGAATGCTTCTCGTGAATGGGTAAGAAGTGAGCACTCTTTGTTAATCTATCCACTATCACCCAAATGGTGTCATAACCTTTAGCTGTTTTGGGTAGCTTGGTTATGAAATCCATGGTGATATGTTCCCATTTCCACTCTGGAAGTTCCAAAGGTTGTAACTTCCCGTACGGTTTCTGATTTTCGGCTTTAACCTTCACGTAGGTTAAACATTTGCTTACGTATTGCATGACGTTGAACTTCATTCCCGGCCACCATTAGTCTTTCTTCAAGTCTTGGTACATCTTTGTCGAACCTGGATGGATTGAGTAGCGTGATTTGTGTGCTTCGTCCATTATCTTGGTGTGAAATCCACCAGTGAGAGGTACCCATATTCTACCGAATTGAATCTTCACTCCGTACTCGTTTTATTCAAGGCTTGCTGTCTGGCCGACCATCCTCTCTTTCTTGAAATTTTCTTCCTTGAGGGCTTCATGCTGCTCCTTACGAAGTTGGACAAGGAAATCAGGAGTAACGATTAATCTATACGACAGTGTTTGAAGAGGTGGATGTTCATCCTTTCTGCTCAAAGCGTCTGCAACAACGTTTGCTTTTCCTGGATGATACATAAACTCACAGTCATAATCTTTGATTAATTCTAACCACCTACGATGCCTCATATTTAGATCCTTCTGCTCAAAGAAGTACTTTAGGCTCTTATGATCAGTGTAGATAGTGCATTTTACTCCATACAAATAATGCCTCCAGATTTTGAGAGCAAACACGACGGCTGCCAACTCCAAATCGTGAGTTGGATAGTTTGTCTCATGAGGTTTTAGCTGTCGTGACGCGTAGGCAATTACCTTACCTCGTTGCATCAACACACAACCTAGACCTAAATAAGAAGCATCGGAGTATACTACCAAATCATCAGGCCCATCCGGCAAAGTTAATACTGGTGCCTGAGTCAATCTGGTTCTCAATTCTTCAAAGGCCTTCTGCTGACTTGAACTCCAAATGAATTTTATGTCTTTCTTGGTCAACTTGGTTAGAGGCATCGCGATCGTCGAGAAGTCTTGAATGAACCTACGGTAATAACCGGCTAGCCCCAAGAAGCTACGAATCTCTGAGGGTGTTTTTGGTGGCTTCCAGCTCATTACCGTTTCTATCTTGGAGGGATCTACAAGTACACCATCTGCGTTTATGACGTGTCCAAGGAATTGTACTTCCCTTAGCCAGAACGCACATTTGGAAAATTTTGCGTACAACTTCTCCTTCCTCAAGGTCTCTATTACTTCCTTCAGATGCATGGCGTGGTCCGTCTCACTCCTGGAATAGATTAGAATCTCATATATTAACACAATCACGAATCAGTCCAACATGGGTCGGCATACTCTATTTATGAGATCCATGAATGCTGCAGGCGCATTAGTCAACCCAAATGACATTACCAGGAACTCGTAATGACCATATCGCGTTCGAAAGGCCGTTTTCGGAATGTCTTCGTCTTTAACCTTTAACTGGTGATAACCTGACCGCAGATCAATCTTGGAAAACCAACTCGCTCCCTGTAGCTGATCGAATAAGTTGTCGATTCTGGGCAGAGGATATCTGTTCTTCACCGTCAGTTTATTCAGCTCCCTATAGTCGATGCACATTCTCAGGCTTCCGACTTTCCTTTTTACGAAAAGAACCGGAGCACCCCAAGGCGAGATACTCGGTCTGATGAAACCTTTGTCAAGCAACTCTTGCAGTTGTGACATAAGTTCCTTCATTTCGGATGGAGCTAATCGATATGGTGTCTTGGCTACGGGTTTGGCTCCCGGCACCAAATCGATTCCGAACTATATTTCGCGTTCAGGAGGAATGCCTGGTAGGTCTTCTGGGAATACGTCTGGAAATTGGTTTACTACCGGCACATCCTTTAACTCCTTGAAGCTGAGCTATCATGTTAGGCATGGCTGCCTGAAACATGTTAGCCATTTCCGTAGCCATAGCGGCTCGTTGTTCTTCATTGGGTTCAAGGTCTGGTTGCGCACGCCTTCCAGAACCCCCTCGTCTACCGACTGGTCTACCGATTCTTCTGTCTCCTTGTCCTTCTCTCACCATGATCTACAGAAATTTCAGAATTCATGTGATGTCGAGCTTCTAAATTTTGAAAGCATGACAATTAGATAAGTGCAGATGTCATACAATTATATAGTCATGATGCGTTCAAAACCCAGTTACTTTCGTCACACTCCTCCTTAGTGTCTATTCCTCTCCTTTCTAACTTTACCGGTGATTCTAATTCAAACCAATCTACTTCTCGCATTTTGGCCACATAACAGTTAGTACCACAGATATATAAATATGGTTAATACCTAAAGGGAGTGGCTAATTGCATTTGGGTACCTACCAGATTTACATATCCTAGGTCCTACTTATTATGCTCCTAATGCAACCTCGGTCTTTTATGGGCACAAGCTATTCTAGCTGGCATTCTATCTTATCTTACTGTTTATCCAGAGTCCTAGTTTAAGTCTAGATACCGCTTTTTAGTACATAAATCTCTTAAACCAAGGCTCTGATACCAACTTCTGACGCCCACTCCCAGACTTGGCTCTATAAGGGGTCACTCATCGGATTTACTCATGAACGCAAGGTACAACAGAGATAACTAAAGCAACGGAAATTAAAAACTTTTTATTTATTTATAATGCCAAGTACAAGTGCGTTAAAATTACTACAACGGTTAACGATAACTATAAAAGACAACGATTAATAGATATGCATCTATCTACATTACTTAAGTCAGCATGCCCGTATAGCCTTTTCTAATAGCTTGCCCATCCATTCCGCTCAAATATGAGCCTTTCCCTTGATGCTCGGATCTTTAACCTCACCTAATATACATGCTTTAAAAGGTCAACTTACGCTGGTGAGTTGTAAGTATTAAAACTTTACCTTAACCTTGAAAGGTTACTTCAAACATTTGGGCCTAACGGCCCCTTCTTTATAAACGTTTAATGGATATAAGACATAACATAATTATACCAAACATAACATTTAAACCTTTAATATTAAAAATCATTTAATACTCTAAAATACCTTGGGCCTCCGGGACCCATCCTTTGTGCAAATAATCATTTCATATAAAAGAGTCATACAAAACATTATAAGCAAAACCTATTTTTACTAAGCATTGTCTATATGGGACTAATTTAGTCCCTTTCGGGCGACCGTCGCCTCCCGACCTCTTGAGCAACCGTCGTTACTCCAGTGGCTTTATATCCACTACTTGGATTGTATAACCCCCTTCTTACACTCGTCTTAGACAATTTTGCTTAGATTAAAACCTCTTCGAAAATAACCCCAAGGGTCATTTCATTTACCTTTAAAAACTTATTTTAAACTTTACTTCAAAAGTTTAACATCTTCATTACCCATTTATTATAACCTTCCCGAAAAGAGTTTATAACAGGTAATAACAACTTTAAAACAGTTATAGATATTTATAACATTTCACGTATGTGCATTAACACAAAACAAGCGAAGCTATCTCAAATACTTTTCAAGTAATAACATTGCATGTATACTAGCCCGAAAACATTGAAACATTTAAAACATTTAAAAGTGGGCTCATAGAACTCACTTTATTCTCTTAGGTAGTAATTTCGGACGGGAACCTCCGTTATCTCTTCCGGTTAAACCTAATTGCGTATTATATGACGTTTACGCAAGGTTTTTATATAATAAACACTTCCTATGTTTATTTTATGGTTTATTATCTTAATAATATGTAATTATTAAGCTTATTCATTTTGAAGGTCAAAATGACCAAAATGCCCCTAAAGGCGTAATATCCTTTTTATTGATAATATGAAGACGCACATTCCTATATGTAGACGCTCACTCCGGGATCGCCAGTGAGGTATGCCAGTTCCCAATTGGGATTTATGCGACACCCCCGCTTTGCCAGAAACCCCAGTGTACAGGCGCCTACACTTCCAGTCCGCACGAACTTCTAATATCCGATTAACTCGGTATTTTTAATAATTCATTATTTATCCATTTTAATTTCATATATACTTATATTATATGAAAACATGTTATCATACCAAAAATCAAGCTCCCATACCCTATGGATTATTTTATATTAAATAATCATATTTAGAAACCCTAATTTCATGAAATTCTTGTTTTATTATCAAAACTCATTTTTAATCCAAACCAACTTAGGGTATTATACATTATAATATTTTATAATACCCTTTAAAAGATCAAAGCTTAATTTAACATCGTTTAGTCAATTTATGCAGAACAACGTTATGAAAACCCTAATTTTGACCCGTTAACAAAACCATTACCAAACCTTTTCCAATTGTGAAATAAACTTAGGGCTCTCTTAAAACACATTATTTTAGGATTACCTACAAAAATTCAGACCCTAGCACTACAAGAAATTAGGGTATTTACCCACACATAATTTACCTACATATGGTCATATGTAGGTAAATCTCTACACATGTTTTTATATGTGTGGGTAACGACGGATGACAATTTGTTTAAGACAATTTGTTTAAGTTCTTAACAATTAATATGTGTGGGAACTAATTTTTACCTACACTTTGTTACCTACATTTGTATATATGTAGGTGAGAAGGTAAAAATATGCCTACACATTTTCCATATTTTTGTTATATAATGTGTGGGTATTTACTTACACATATACAAAAAACAATAATATGTGTAAGTAATAAGTAATAATTTTACATACACATAATATTATCAAAAATATGTGTACATAAATTAAGTAAATTAATTTTTTTTATTATAATGACGTGGCAAAATATTTACCTACACATATTTAAAAATTTAATTTATGTGTAGGTATAAAAAATAGTGACGTGGAAATAATTTTTTTAGTTTTTATAATATAAAAAACGTATCTACCTACACATAATTTAAATAATACTTATATGTAGGTAAAAACAACATCCACATGTAATACACTTTTACCCACACATAATAACCTTTTACCCACACATAATACACTTTTACCCACACATTCAATACAACTTTAGTAAATCAAGCTAATCTTTTGGCACACATTATCAATGCCACAAATTGTTCTGGTGTCAAACACCATTCAAAACAGCTTTAGTAAATACAGTTTCAACATACATCTAGAATTAAAACAAGCACATCACATGTATAATCAAACACATGTAGCATTAAAACTGATCAAAGTACAATATTATATAAGCCATATTGAGGATCAAAATGTCTGCAGGAAACAAAAGCAATAGCTACAAGTGGAGATCAAAAATCCAAAAGGTTAAAGTATCTAAGGGCCAACATGAACCCTAGGTAAAAAAAAACCACATTAATTAATTAAACCATAAAACCAACTATCACTTCTTTCCCACCAACACCTGCTCCTCGGCACCTTCAAGCAGTACTTCTTCTCCGGTCAAATCACTTGTGAGCTTTCTGCCACGCGTTGATATCCCACTCTGGCACGACCAAACCGCCCTTCAAAATTCGATGAGCCATTTCAATTTTACACTTAAGTACGGCAACTTCAACAGACTTATTCATTGTTTCTTTCATCTCCAAAAGTGATTTAGCATGAGCTTTCTCCCTGGCCACCAGTTGATCATTAAGAAGACGTACATCTTCTTTCGATTTCCTAATGATAGAATTACGAACTGAGATGCACCGGGTTCTGGCCTGCAGCACGAGGAAACTAAGTGTTGCAGACTAAAAATATCTAAACAAGTAATAAGGATACATACTTGAAGAAGGAAAGTGTCCTCCTGTTCAAAGATTTCTTCAAAAGAAAGGTCAGCGAAAGGATCAGAAGAAGACTGGGCATGAGAAATGGTCTTTCTCTTCTTCGAAGCAGGAAGCCTTTCTTTATCGAAAAATTGATGAGTCTTCACGTTTGAATTCACATCCTCATTTCCCACACCAGGAACAGATTTCGAATTAGCACCTGATTGATTAGATCGACTCATATCAATATAGAGAAAGACACTGTGAAAGCAAAATAAAATACGCTTACCGGAAGATGAACCTGTCGAATAGATAGATTCAGCAGTAAAACGACTGGAAGCCTCTACGGAGAAGGTTCTCTCTTCAACAGGAAGAGCCAAGACTTTACTCAAAATTTCAGATGAATGATTGTCAACAGGAGCAACCTTTGAGAGATTAATATCTGCAGAATAGAGGTCAAAATATGTCTGCTGTTAAAGAAGAAAAATGGGAGACAAATGCTTACCTTCGACAACCCAAGTATCGGGAATAAGTCTTCCGTTGGGAATGGAATCCGTCTCTACGAAGAAGAACCGACTTCTCCAAACGGGACTGTTTTCACCTACACGATGGATTAAATTTTTGCTACCAACCTTAGCCTTCAACATATAACGACCTTGGCCATTGGTCACCAGATTATACGCTTCAGTTATCAGAGAAATGGGAATGTCTAGATGATGATTATCTTTAATACGATTCAGGGAGTATAGGATTCTCTAGATCGTGGGCATTACTTGAGTATAGCAAAGATTGGAGACATCGAAGAACTCTTGAATCAAAGAAGGAAAATGATAATTCAAACCTATAGTAAAGGGATATTCAGGAAAACAAACCCATTTTTTGGATTTGCTGTCAATTGCGGATGGTAAACTCAAAGCCCCAAAAACGACGGAAGAAGGAAAAGAGCCAGAATCCCTCAAGCGTATAATATCAAATGGAACTATCATACATTCCTCTTCGGCAGTTTTAGGGACTATGCCCTGTGATTCGATATAATCGTCTGAATCGATCTTGTAAGAAGGAGTCTTCACCCTCATCTTTGAAAAAAAGAAGAAGAAGAGATCGAGAGTATGTGGAAGAAAGGAAAGCGATGAAGCAGTAACTGACTTGGGGAAAAGGGTTTTGCGAAAATATCTAGACACAACTGAATTGTCAATGTAGATAAGTAAACTAGGATTAAAAAATAAAAAATAAAACAAGTTAAAGGGAATCGAACCCACGCCAAATGTGAGTAACAGACGACCTGGACCAGTTGAGCTAGTTGGAATATTGTTTAATAAATGAAATTTGTATCTTATATTAGAAGCACTAGTACATATTTTTAAATTCCAAGTACGTTATATGTAAAATATAATCCATCCTAATTAAGCATCAACTAAAATTTTCACAGATCCTATCCACATTTATGAACATCCAAAAAAACTAACAACCAATTAAAACACCCGCAATTCCTATCCACGTTATGATCCACGATAAACCCTAGTTCCACGTTTTGCTTGGTTTAACAGTATTTCAAAGGAGCTTGCTTTGATCAATCCAGGTACTAGCTAATTACGATTACCACTATTTTTATTTGCTTCAACTATGATCGTTATGGATTAGGCATCATAGTATACAAGATCGTGATCGATTTTATTAATTTTTGTTCATAATCATTATCAGGTGCAAACTATGAGTCATCAATGGGTGAAAAGCGGGCATCGTGCTTCGACCGAGTATGTGGAGGGGGTAAAGCAATTTTTGAACGTCGCTAGACAAAGTTTGAACTCCAGTGGGTTAACATTATGCCCATGTGGTAACTGTCTTAATACAAGGCTACAAAATATAGATGTCATTACTGGCCACTTAATCAATGTAGGAATTGATAAGTCGTATACACAATGGGTGTACCACGGTGAGGGTGAGGATGAAGACAGTGAAGAAGATGTTGGAATGGATGATTTTGTTAATGACGAATCTGCTGGTGGCGTAAGAGCAAGATTAGAAGATGCAATTGGTGATCAATTCTTTGATATTGGCCCTACCAATGATCTAACTGGAAATCAACAACCAGTTTTTAAAAATACTCGTTTACAGAAGCTGTATGAAGCGTTAGATAGTCCTTTGTATGAGGGTTGCAAGAATACTTGTACATTGACCTTTGTTGTGAAGTTGATGAATTTGAAAGTAATGAACAAATGGACTGATAATTCGTTTGAGATGCATTTGAAGTTGTTTCACGAGGTACTTCCCGAGCCAAATAATTGTCCAGAAAGTTATTACAAAGTGAGAATGCTGCTATGTGAAGCTGGT
>JBCNJP010000010.1:8281206-8288931 GCA_039602395.1 Deinandra increscens subsp. villosa | reverse complement strand
CTGGGGGCTGACTTGAGTCAGTTAAAATGTTTATCCTCACAGGGCTGGGCTCCACAAATGTACTTTCAACATCAAGAAATTGCCTTTCCTCATGAACCGGGCTTTGTTCATTCAGAATAGGACTTTCAGTTTGCATCGAAGTTGGTTCTTGTACATTAATCTGATCATCAGCCTGAGGTGTGCTTTCTACATTTGCAGGTTCAGACGCGTCATCATTCTGCACATTAGCACCCGAAGATTCAAACACCATCAGGCTTGAGCTTGTTTTCTGAAACTTAAACCTGATAGTTCTGGGATCAGATCTCTTTCTTGGTGAGGGTTCACGCACAGGAATAGGTTCTGCAAGCACATCATCTTCATCAACATTCAGATTCAACTCTGGAGGGGTTGCATGACTACTTGAAGATGAGACCAAGTCATCTCTCGTTCTCTTGTTACTTATCAGGCCCAAATCTCCATAAATATCATCATCCAAATTCTCGTTCTCGGGAAAAATATCATCCATCACATTCTCTTCATCTTCATGCACATTATCAGCAGTTTGAGCACTTTGAGAAGAACTTTGTCCTGGGGCACTCTGAGCACTTAGGCTACCAGACTTCTCCAAGAGTTCTAGTTTCTTTCTTAGATCATAGAAAGCTGCATACAGGAACCCAATGTTGGCTTCATTCTTACTCTCTTTCTCCTTCAACCTTTAAATGAACTCCTAGAACATTGCATATCAAAAAGTTCGATTTCAGCATTTTTCCAGAGTTGTCTTAAGCCAGGAATTAATCGAGCACAAGTAGGATTGGGGCATATCTTAGTTTCATCAACTTCAGCTGCGAAAGCATCCTTGTTCTCAACCATATTCTTTTCTTCAACCACTGAACTCATTTTATTTCTTTAGATATGCAGCTTCTGAAAATTTTGAAAAATTAGCAAAAACGGCAAAAGTACTATTCAAGGAATAGTGCCAAAAACTTGAAACGCGAAAACGGAGGCCTTTGGAGTGGAATTTGGGGGTCCAAACGAGGTCCCCTGGACATTAGTCGAGGGTAATTCTGGGGCTTGTTGTCACGAACGTCGTGTTAAAATTTGAGCTTCTAACTCCAAACGAGTCAAAAGTTATGTCCGTTTCTGTGAAAGTGTGAAATAGTGACTTTTTGCCGCAAACCCTTTTTCCGATCGTAAACCCTGTTTCCGATCGTAAACACATCTCGAGTCGTAAACACAGTCGTGAACTACTCCGAGTCGTAAACACGATCATGAACCTGATTCCGATCATAATCTCTGTCGTAAACACCTCTGGATCGTAAACACAGTCGTAAACTCTTAAAAATCCAGTCTTGAAGTCGTAAACACCCTTTTGATGAAGAACACCGATCGTAATCTTCAAGAACAGCCCAGACACGATCGTAAACGCCAAGAACAGCAGCAAGCTAACACCTTTTCCAGCCAAACACTCGAATCCAATATCGTGGAACCTCGAATCAGATGATTCTTAGCTTTGATACCAATTATTAGTCCAAAAATAACAACCATTCACGATATTCTATCAATCACGAGTGCGGAATCCAAGTGATTGATTGATTGAAGATAAGAGATGAGAAGAATACCAAGAAAACGATTAATAAACGATAAAAACCTGATCTTGCACACAAGATGAACTTGTCGGGTACCGTTCTTGTAATAGTAAACAGATCTCTCTCTCTCTCTAGTTTAAGATTACGATCTTAAACTCCCTTGTTTTCTCTCTCTAAAATCGTAATCTCAAGGGTTTACAATGAGGAGGTCTAGTGGGGTATATATAGTCCCCCATTGCGTTTACTATTGGGCCCCTTGTGGATCATAAACCCAATAGTAAACCCAAGCCCAACCATAAACTAGCCTAAATACAATAACCAAACTAGCCTATGATTCTAATAAAACCTTCTAAGCCCAGCCCAACTTATTTAATATTGCAAGCCTCATAATCTAGCCTCTACGATCTTCCCCTAGGCTTGTGATATTAAATGTCTTCAATGTTTGAAATTCT
Organism: Deinandra increscens subsp. villosa; assembly: GCA_039602395.1. Classification (NCBI taxonomy): domain Eukaryota; kingdom Viridiplantae; phylum Streptophyta; class Magnoliopsida; order Asterales; family Asteraceae; genus Deinandra; species Deinandra increscens. Next base: position 8,286,914 of record JBCNJP010000010.1, on the reverse strand, counting down.
TCTTCTTGACTGGCTGGCATAGATGTTGATGAAGATTGTTTCCGCATAAATCTTCAATGGGTTTCATGACTAGAACTTGGGACTTCCTCTTGATCAGCATCAGCTTGAACTTCTTGAAATGAACAAGTTAATGGGATGGAGGATTCTCAATGACTTGCTTCTCTTGAAAGAACTGATTCTCGCTGAATTTTCGGTAACTGTCTTAAATCTTTAAAAAATAGAGGGTAAAAAGTTTGAACACCTCTAACTTTGAAGAACTTGGTTGTTGATCTTGGGTCTTCATGATCTCTGATTGCTCTGTCTTTTTCCTCAAAAGAGACTTGAAGTCTTCAGCTTCCCCTAAGCTTGTGAGCATCTTCTTTGAAAATCTTTTAGAAGCTTGTAAATAAACCAAGAACTTCCCCTGAACAGTTGCTTTTCCAGATGGAAGTCTTGTCCGGCTGGTTCTTTAACTTTGAGCAGCAGCAGCATCAGCAGCATCTTTCTATCATCAACCTGTCTGACACACATTTGAAAAAATATACTCCACTAGACATTTGATGACCGCTATTTGGGTAAGAGGATAATTAACATTGTAAAAACCCAATTATCATCTGTTCAGTTGATGATAATATGTATTTTAACCAAAAACCCGAAGTTAATTATCATCTGTTCAGTTGATAATAATTAACTTCCCCTGAACCCAAGACCTCTAAAGACTTCCCCTTAGCTGATAACTTCCCCTCAGCTAAGGACTTCCCATGATATAATACATATTATCTTCGAGTTCCCTTCAGATACTATGTATTATGGAAGTCTTTTCATTAGATGATAAGTATCATCCTCGAGTTCCCTTCGGATAATACTTATTATGCCCTCTCCTTCCCCTAAAAATTTGTCAAGATCTGCAGGGAGCATACTGTCATGCAACAAAACCCATGAAAACACATTTTGACTTCTCAAATTAACCTGGCCAAGACGTAAACACAACCAAAAAGAACTTAAAGACTCACACACGAAAGATAAAAATAAACAAATACTTACCAATATCAAACATGAGAAAGTTTACAAGGGATCAACCCATATGAATCTGACTGAGGAACCCTTTTCAGCTTTAGTTACTCGACTAGTCCAGGTGATTACCGGTATGTTTATCCGCTTTAAACTCAAACCCGTTTGAACCCAACCAAATGCATCATGCTAAATAGATTACTAATTACCAGCATGTTTAATCGTCCCCACACCCAATTGTACATAGCAAAACCTACCCAACCTCAGAGTTTATTGAGGATTCACAAACCCCCAACTTGAGGAACCATGCAACACCGTTATGACTACCACTTATTTCATTAATCATCAGTCGATGATCAGGTCGGCCGCATAAGCACGCAAAGAAGACCAAACTGAATGATTATTTTATTTTCTTTTCTTTTTCTTTTCTTTTTCATTTCTTTTTTCATTTCTTTTTCTTTTCTTTTCATTATGTGGTGTAGTCATAAAGCAGAAACATGGCGTGTGAGAGAGTGAATACTAGGTATAATTACCACTCTCAACCCGTTTTTGCTGGGACTCAGTTTTTTAAACCATGCAAACTGAGATGGGAAACTAAACATATATATATTTTAAGTTCATAGCAATTACATTGGTGGTCATAAGATTAGGTCGAGCCTACCGAGCATATCACCGTGGAGCTTGCTTTTCACTTCCGTCTTACATGTGTCAGTCATCTCCAATCCGGGCTTCCCTCCCTTCTCAGAAACAAAACACAAACAAACTATTAAACATTGAAAAGCACACAATGTTTGAGGTGTCAACTTTTTCTTCATCTTTACATTTCTTCCCCTTGCTTTTTGATTTTTAATGTCACAACTTTTGTGAACATCATCATTTTTTTTAAACACGAACACATAAGCAGAGCAAATAACTTCACACACATCTGGCCAAGCTAACCTTCAAAGTATGGATTTGAAAATTTTTAGAAAATTGGGTTTTATAGCATGCATACCTCATTGTTTTTTTTTAGATATGCAGCTTCTGAAAATTTCGAAAAATTGGCAAAAACGGCAAAAGTACTATTCAAGGAATAGTGCCAAAAACTTAAAACGCGAAAACGGAGGCCTTCGGAGTGGAATTTGGGGGTCCAAACGAGCTCCCCTGGACATTAGTCGAGGGTAATTCTGGGGCTTGTTGTCACGAACGTCGTGTTAAAATTTGAGCTTCTAACTCCAAACGAGTCAAAAGTTATGTCCGTTTCTGTGAAAGTGTGAAATAGTGACTTTTTGCCGCAAACCTTGTTTCCGATCGTAAACCCTGTTTCCGATCGTAAACTTTATCGTAAACACATCCCGAGTCGTAAACATAGTAGTGAACTACTCAGGGTCGTAAACACGATCGTGAACCTGATTCCAATCTTAATCTCTGTCGTAAACACCTCTGGATCGTAAACACAGTCGTAAACTCTTAAAAATCCAATCTTGAAGTCGTAAATTCTATTTTCTCAGTCGTAAACACTCAAATTTCAAATCTTGAAGTCGTAAACTCCAATTTCCAGGTCGTAAACACTAAACTGATGAAGAACACCGATCGTAAACACCAGCAGATATCGTAAACACCAAGAATAACCCAGAAAACTCAGCAAACTTGATCGTAAACCTGAAAAATTCAAGAAAAACTCACAAAAACCGTTAGATCTCTTGAATCAATATCGTGAGAACCATGAAACCTCGTTTCTTGGCTCTGATACCAATTGTTGGTCCCAAAACAACAATCGAGCATGATATTGTAAACACAAACAAGTGCGGAAACCTTGTTTGTGAGTGATTCGAGAAGAAGATGATGAAAAAGACAAGATTTAAGATGAAGAACAAGTAACACAATCAAGTCTTGAATGAAGAATAATCAATCTTCTTGAACACCGAGTTTGCGAACGTAAATATATGGAGAAAACAGAAAATCGTAATCAGCAAACTTTTATTAATCATAAACACTTGGGGTATTTATACAACCCTTACAAAAGCCCTAGTAGAAATCGTAAACCCACTAGCCCAACAAGCCCAAACCGTAAACATACAAAGCCCAAAACAAGTAATCCCAATCTAATGTTTATGCCTCATAATGTATAGCCCAACAACGCAGCCACGGACCATCTGGTGTGTAGGTTAGTTGGTACGTTGGGTAGAACACTATAAATAGCTTTAGCTCTTGTGTTTCAGAGTAGCTGAGAGAGTTGTGTTGCTTAACTGTGTGAGATTTTAGGTGTTTGCTCTCTGTTCTCTCTCTGTAACCTTTGAGTTTGAAATCAATCAACGAAACTTTATTTACCTCGTGTTTTACCGAATCGATCATCATCATGCATTAGTAAGATCCGAAACTGTGTTTTACAAGGAACCGAGGAAGCGTGATGCGTGATTGCGTGAATCGTGAATCTGAATTGGGAATTTGGGATATGTCTACAAGTAACCTAACTGAATATTTTATATATTATATATATATATATATATATTATATATATATAATATATATAATATATTATATATATTAACATAACATAAATATATATTTGGGTATAAACGGGGCGGGAATTGTCATATCTGTGCCCGACCTGTCCCCAATTCGGGTTTTAAAAGTTATACATGCATCCGTACCTGTGTTGTACCAGCAAACCCTAAGAGAGTTGACTTTTGCTACCTGACATCACACGGCCCATCCCCCTGAAGCCACACGGCCCGTGCCTCTGACCTCTGTGCCACACGGCCCGTGCCACTAATCCAACATGGCCCTTGCCTCTGCCCATAGAAGATTTGCGAAGATCATTTGAAGCCACATGGCCCGTGCCTCTGCCAGGCACGGCCCGTGCCAGTCCAGATTTCTGCATATAAATAGAGCCATTCTCCTCATTTACTTCTCCAGCTTTGCTCAGGCTTCACTCTCGTTTCCACTTTCTTATACCATCTTTTGAGCTTTTGTTTTTGGTGTTGTAACTATTCTTCAATATTTTAAGAACTTTATCTTAGTAGAATATGATTACGTATTTCTCTATGAATCTCTTCATCTTATTCTAAGCACATCTTTAAGCTATGCTTATGCTCGACCAAATTCTTACACTTACTTAGGGATTAACAAGTCTTTGGTGGGTTGGTAATGATGTTTTTACAAACTTACCTTACGGTAAGAATACTTTATTTTATGAAAACTCTTTTTCTATTGAAAGTGTATTTTCTAAGTCTTTTGAACAAACGTGCATTGCGTATTATAGACCATTTGAGGAGTCGGAAGCTCATCAGATGGACTTTTGACACCCGAATGGGGGACGATGCATGATCCTAACGGTGACTCGCACCCCATGCAAAGTAATACGTTCGTGAGTTTTATGTTTATGTAAACAAACATGGCTTTCGGCCTGAAGGTATTGGTTGGGATAAGGGTTAGTAATACTTTGTCACTTCATTGAAGTCGGTGAGATACATGCTTGTGAACTTGGTTATGGTTATGACTTTCCATGTTTGCATGAAAGCGGTGCATGGAGGAAACAGACCATAATCCCTTATAAATATGCTTTTCATAAATAAAATAATCTGATTTGTGGTTGTTCCCTTTCTGGTTCATCACAACGTATTCGAGTTTAATGGCGCCGACGACCCATCGGGCCCTACAACTATTACTTGTATATTTAATCCATTTAGTCCTAATCGGAACGGTCCACTCGAGTTCCTTATGGGAAACGAGAGGAACGTGAGAAAGGATTCCAGGCTGATAAGCAGTCCTCCTCACCTAATTAGGAATAATCTTAAGGAAGGAGGTAACTAACATCTTGTCAATACTACCATTGGCCAGTCCCCCAAGTAACACTATCTTCGACTGAATATGCTACAATCCCATTTTGTCTTTACTTTTATTGCTATATTATTATACTAACCCACCTATTTCTCCAAAGTATAAAATGTATCTTGGTCAGGTTATCTCTGAAGACTTTTATTCAAAAAGACTCCCTTTCCCTTGTAATCATGGAAGACCTCGGAATCTTACCCATACTATAATGCTCCACGATGGGTGCACTTGCCCGTGAATGTGGTGAAATAGTATTGCTTTAAGATTACGTGTTTATAAATTTAAAAACTTATGTACAAAATGTGTCATATATATTGATATATTTTTATATACACCACACGCACACCAAAATTTTTGGGCTCTTGCCGGGGATACAAAACGAGGATTTTTTAAAACAAGTTCAAGTTGACGGCCTAACCACTATTTATCTTTTTATTTTCTTTTTCTTAATCTTTTTATAATATAATATATACATACTTTTCCTTTTCTTCATAGAATGTACATCAATCTAGGGAGTGTATTGATCACACACAACTTATGTTGATCTTCCTTTCCTTTCCTTGTAAATTTAAATCTGTTTACTTCTGAGTTTCTACTATTTTGCTTTCAGGACGTGCATGATCTCTACGCCACCTGGCGAAATTCAACCACCACTTCTTGAACCAGAACGTTTTCTACGATGAAGACTTCGAAACAAATCTAAAGATGTAGCACAAACCATCCAACAACCACATACCACCTTAACCACCTAAAGTCCACCCATGGCTAACCAACGAACCATCATGGATTTCCTCAGGCCTAATGCTTTGCATTTGGGCACTGCCATCACCCTCTCGCCAACGAGGCCGACACGTTCGAAATTTGACCCTAATTGGTGCAAATGATCCAAAATACTGCAACAT
>JBCNJP010000010.1:8247794-8265706 GCA_039602395.1 Deinandra increscens subsp. villosa | reverse complement strand
CGCCAATGTCGGCACCACCGTGTCGAATCAACGTCTCGTTAGTTTTAACGATCATTGATTATTCCTAAAAGTCAATTTGCTACAATCAAAATAATTGGTTGTTCTCTTTAGTTTTTTTTTTTAAAAAAAAAAGCTAAATTACATACCAATTTCACACTACTCTTAAATTCTAAATTTAATTCTTCATAAAAAAACATTGTCTCTTATCACTAACTTACAACCTAAATGCTAGAAGAGATTGCCTTATATATCACTTTAAGGTTTTCTTAATAAAAACTGTGTCGCCGTTCAAAAAATATATATAGACATTTTAGGCTGAACGTAATGGGGCGTTTTTTGGCCACATAGTGGCGCTATGACCGCCCCCCGGGGCGCTATGGACCCAAAATCAGCCCAAAGCGTTGTGCGCAAAACGCTAGGGAAAGGAGAAGAACGAGGAAACTAGCCGGTGAATGGCTAGTTTGATATTTAATTTTTTTTTTGACAAAATTCCATTTTTTGTCCTTTAAGTTTGCACGTTTTTCATGTTTTGTCCTTAAACTTCACTAATTACACTGAATATCATTTAACTTTTTTTTCCGTTCACCTTTTGTCCTTTTTAACAGAATCCGTTAAAATCCACCGTTAAGTCAAGGGTGTTTTTGTCTTTTTTACTTTTTGGGGTATTTTTTATAGTTAAATAAAGAGAAGGAGGTGTTCTGTAAATATCTTTTTCTTTCCTCTTTATCACCCACCCTCACCCTAACCCTAAATGAAAAAAAACGAGAGACAGCAGTCGCTGCTGCTGCCCACATCTCCGGCGGGACGACTGCTGCTCCCACACCTCCATCTCCGGCGGTAAAGGAGGAAATCGGCCAGCAGCCCCTCCCCCCTCGTCTCCCTTCTCCGATCAAGCACCAACGAGCCAACATCCGGCGAAGTCACCCTCCACCACCACTGTCGGCCGGCCGGCAGGCGACCCTTTGACGACCTCCCACTGTCGCGCATCTCCACCCTAACCCTAACTGAAAATAAAGAGAGACAGCAGCAGCAGAAGAAGACTTCCCCGTTTCAGACCGATCGAACGCCGACGACCCAACCCCTCCGACTGATCGAACGCCGGCCACCCAACCCCTCCGACCGATCGAACGCCGGCGACCCAACCCTAACCATCCCACCCCAACTTATGTTTCAGTCACAACCAGCCGACAACCTCATCCCTCCGACCGATCGATCACAACCAGCCGTCCCGCCGTCCGCCGTCCCACGCGGAGATGTGGGCAACAACAACGACTGTTGTCTCTCGTTTTTTATTCATTTAAGGTTAGGGTGAGGGTGGGTGATAAAGGGGAAAGAAAAGGATATTTACAGAACACCCCCTTCTCTTTATTTAACTATAAAAAATACCCTAAAAGGTAAAAAAGACAAAAACACCCTTGACTTAACGGTGGATTTTTAACGGATTCTGTTAAAAAGGACAAAAGGTGAACGAAAAAAAAAGTTAAAGGATATTCATTGTAATTAGTGAAGTTTAAGGACAAAACATGAAAAACGTGCAAACTTAAAGGACAATAAATGTAATTTTGTCTTTTTTTTTTCAAACAAACTCACATATATATACTCTTTCACTCTCATTTTTTAAACATTCCCACTCTATATTTTACACTCTTTCACTCTCATTTTTTAAACATTCCCACTCTATATTTTACACTCTTTCACTCTCATTTTTTTTAAAAAAATTATGAGTTCACCATTATCATCATCAAACTTCTTTCTTTACCTTCTCGACGACAACGATGAAGATGAAGTATTTTCTATGACGGCACAAATTATTAACCAACAAGCCGCTTCGAGTTTGCTAAAAAAATATTCAAGTTATACGGTCCGCGTTATTTGCGAAAACCGACGGCGAATGATCTCCATATTTTATATGAGAATCATCTAAGTCGTCACGGTTTGCCGGGAATGATCGGTAGCATAGATTGCAAGCATTGGGCGTGCGATAATTGCCCGACCGCATGGAGAGGTCAATATACACGGGGAGATCAAAAGGGGCCGACGGTGATTTTGCAAGCGGTCGCGTCATGCGATCAATGGATTTGGCATGCACATTTTGGGGTAGCCGGTTCCAACAACGATATTAACGTGTTGGAAGAATCGTCGGTTATAGAAGATTACGTGTCCGGGAAAGTCGTCAAGGCCGGTTTCTACGCAAACGACAACTACTATCCTCATGGGTATCTTCTAGGTGATGGTATTTATCCCGAGTGTTCTTTTGTCGTTAAAAGTTTAAAAAAAACTGATTGATGAAAAAAGAAAATATTTTAAAACAATCCATGAGGTGGCCCGAAAGGATATTGAGTGCACGTTTGGCACTCTTGTTAAAAAATGGTTATTTTTTAAACATCCTTGTCGATTATGGACGGTCGAAAAAATGCAAGATTGCATTCGAGCGATTATCATCCTACATAACATGATCAAAGAGGATACGGGTCAAGCGATTTGTTCGGATCATCGTCCCGAACATGTCGTGAATCTACCATATGCTTCCCAAGAAAAACAATTGCAAAATTCGAGGGAGATGTGCTCGAAGGAAACCTATCACGCACTAACGGCCGATTTGATTGAGCATGTTTGGGCCACACGCCCAATACCAGTGAACATGACCCCCGTAAACAACGACGACAACGACGAAAGTGATGACGACGAAGATGACGATGACGATAGCGACGACGATGCCGATAGCGATGACGATGCCGACAAAGCGTAGTTTTATTATTTTCAAATAATGTAATGTTTTTTTTTTAATTTAAGTTTGTAATAAATTTTATGTTAAATGAAATATTTTAATTAAAAAAATGATGAGATAATGATTAAGTGGAGGGTTATGGGGGGTTATCCACTACACCCTATATTCCCATAACCCCCCATGGTGACATGGCGCCACGTGTGTCGCATAACCCCCTCAAGAGGGTTATCGACTACAACTAGCCTTAGGCTGTGTGTAATCGAGTGTTATAGCTCAAAACCCACCCATCATAGCGCCCCTATAGCGTCCCTGGGCACCCCCCAGGGCGCTATGTTGGTATTTTTGGTCCTCCAGCGTGATGGGCATGGCGCCCCCTTATTTCCAAGATTTTCAAACAAGCCGTTAACAATTTTTTTTAATCCATCTTATACTATATATATACATCAAAACAAAAAAGAATAATAATTGCATGATCATGGGAAGGGCTTTATGACTACACACCTAACTTAACATAACCTCCTTTGCCATGTCAGCGCCACGTGTCATGTAATGCCCCATGGTGAGGCTTTATGACTACACTTAGCCTTATAAGTACCAATAGCATCTAGTGGAGTTGGTTGGTGCTTTGGCTTGAGTTTCTAGGAACTCAAGTTCAAACCTCACTAATGACATTATTTGTTTTTTTGGTACCCTCAAAGCTCTTTGGGCTTGGGAAGCTTTTAGCGACCCAGGTTCGAATCTTTGGGGAGGGGGTTTTACCGGTGGCTGCTCGCAGGCTGGGTTTCCCCCGAACTGAGGCAAGGAGGTGGTGTCCTGACTTGCTCGCACCCGCAGACTTGAGACACTCTTAGAGACACTGAGTCATCATGGTGGGCTGAGCATCAAGTTCGACTGAGAAATCACTTTTCAAAAAAAACTTAGCCTTATAAGTCTCGAAAATTATCATCGATTTCTATGTAATCAATCGTGACTAATATACCCTACAATAATGAATGGAGTTTAATGATACGTGTGTTGATTGGTGGCCGACATATTATGGATTCTTAACCAACTATAACTTTCTTGTTATGTCAAATTGCCAATTTGTCAACCAATCAATTTATTCATGTATTATTTTATAATTTTATATTAATCAAACCTTGATTTACTTGGTTGGGTGCTATTATGAATACTTTACTTGATGGCTCGTGCTTTTGTTTTCTATTTTACTTTCTTTAACAAAAATTTTATTAAGGAAGATGCCAGAAAAAAGATTATCCTTCATCAGGGGTGTATATCAGTTCGGTTTTCGGTTAATTTGGTTAATTCAGTTTTGAAATTTTTGAAAGTCTATCCGTAAATTGAACCGAACCGAAATAAATAAAACTCAAACCGAACCGAAACCGATGCATATGAAATTCGGTTCGGTTTGGTTGAAAACCGAATTAACCATAGTATCCAATTTCAACCAATTATCATTTTACACTTTTTTAAACCAAGTGTTTCCAAATCCAAATCTAAATTCAATCAAATATTAACCAAGATATCCAAATTCAACCAAATCATAAACCAAGTGTTTGTAGACTAAAAGAAACAAGGTCAAAATCATAAACCAAATGTTTGTAGGCTAAAAACCATAAACCAAGTGTTTGCCCAAAATCATAAACCAAATGATTGAGTATATGAAGATGAATAGATGATGGTCGGACTCGAATAGAGGCACGATGGAGGGCTGGAGGGACGAAATCGACCGGAGTGCTGGAGGGACGAACTCGAGAGGAAGATGGTCGATGACTCGATGGAAGCAGGATGGCGGAGGCTGGAGAATTAGCAGAAGGCCACAAGGCGTGTTTCAAGTTAGAATATTAGGGTTAATGTTTTAAATGATATATATAAATATATAATAATTAAATAAAAATTCGGTTTTCGGTTTAAACCGAACTAACCGTATTAACCGAAATTTATAAAAAATATAATCCATAACCGAACCGAAAACCGAATTAAAATTTTGGTTACGGTCACAAAACCGAACCGAAAACCGAAACTGTATAACGGTTTGGTTTTTTTTTGTTACGGATACGGTTCGATTTACGGGTTTTTCGGAGTACGGTTTTTTTGTACACCCCTACCCTTCAAGAGAAACAAAAAACAAAAACAAAAGAAACAATATGACTGAGAAACAAGAACATCCAAAAAAGCAAGACATTACGAAATGACTATAAAATCCCTCCATTGCTCCCAGGATATAATCATATTGTTTTTATGATTTTGCTATCGGTGTATATGATCATATCAGTTACTTCATACATGTTATACAAGTGTGTGAACACCTTGTCGTACAATCGATGTAATCAGACAAACCTCGTATTATCGAAGTAAAATGAGTGAGCCCGTTTCATACGGTTTGTATAGCATTATGAACATTTTACAATAACCTTATAATAAGGTATGATATAACTCTTTCAACAAGAGGGCGTAATGACACGAGTAGCTTTTTTTTTACAAGAGATAGCTCATATGCACGCTCTCTAATAATTTAATCACTTATTGAGGAATAATTTTCAACATAAATTTGACCACATACCATTTGATGACACGCGCAACAAAATTCGTGTTTATTTTTTCTTTTTCTTTTTTACTTATCCTCGTAAAATCTGCTCATCCAAAAAAAATATTTTCATTATGAACTGGATTTTTGTTAAAATGTATGATTTTATTTATTTATTCCGTATTAAATTAACATATAATATATCATCTTACTCACAAACAATAAGTATATATACATACGTATATCTCACTCATAACAACCCTCATCAAACAATAGCTACCTTTTAAGAAACATCACCATGGCATGTGATACAACATATAGATGCTAAGCTATATTTCTAACAGCGGTGACACTATTTTGATGAAATACTTTTCCTAGACAAAAAGGCGAAATTGAATTTAAAGTTATGGTTTGGTAAAAAGAACACGTGTCGGTTTTTAACACCGTATATTCACGGGCCCACTATAGGTCTTTGGGGATTCAAAACAATAGGCACGTGGCGGCACGTGGCATCTGGTTCACTTTGCATGTACTAGTAACCAACGAAATGGTGAACACCGCTGCGTAGTCTCGTCTGACCTCTCTTTCTCTTGGCAATGTACAAGAACATACTTACAAACTACTTTTAAGACAAAGGTACAAATGGTAAGAGAAATAAGAATGGGGAGAGGATAAAACTGAAATATATGTTTTGTTGGTTAGGTGTAGGTGTACTTGTTGGGTGGGTTTGAAAGCATGTGTTGGACCACCCTATTGTTTTGCCAAATTCAAATTAATAATGGGGCCATGGGATGTGTTATTTAGGGTGGTCCTAAATTCACAGTAAGTTCATTAATCATACCTTGTACTGTTTCATTTTAGACTAACAAGGAACCCAACATAACTATCAAAGCACTTTATCCATCATGGATTGGGCTGGACCTAAATCCATTAAAACATTATCTTGTTTTGGCCCAAAACAAAAAATTGGTAATCGACACTTCGACAGGCTCATTGGTTTCTTCGTTTCACGGTTTAATGGTTTAGTTTGACGCTTTATGTTTTTGGTTTAGCTAATGGTTTGACGTGGAAATCGAATTCATTTTTATTGCTATATTTTGATATTTTTAAAACTAATGTTATACTAATAAACCATCTTTATCTATATTAAAGAAAAAACTAATACAACTAACGGTATAAAAATCTACTCAAACCATCATATAATTGTCATAAGTTGTGAAAACGCGAGTTGCTACTACTAAACACGGTTAGGATGGGCGGTGTGATGCGGCAAGTGATGAGGCCTCGGAATCGGTGACCTTAGGCAACCACACCGCCACCTTCGAAGAATTCGGCATCAGCATGTTTGAAAGGATTTTCGGCATTTAATTGCCGATTGATACCGAGAAGAATGTGTATGTTGGTGTGGTCCCCACTTCACAAAACAATCAAATTTTACCTACATTACCTAAAACATTATTCTACAACCATACCCACCACCAAAACATCAAATCCTACATACTTTTTATCTCTCCTTTTGTCATCACATGTTGGTCAATTTAATGTTTCATTTTTTTCTTTAGGCAACCATAACCCCCACCCCTTACTAGTGAGCATCACATTGAACAAGGTTTTTTGCTAATGCTTTTCTTTACTACCATTCTCCCTTAGACACACTAATGTTGCACTTTGGATCCATTAAGGGAGGAGGTATCGTAGTAGTGTGGCTTCTAGGATTAGTGTTCAACAACCAATCACATGTTGACAAATCAAATTGGGGTTTTTAGGCTACTAGTAGAGCCACACTACAATGTATGGTAGTAGTGTGGCTTGGGTGGCTTAAAAGCATTGGAAATTGGACCACACACACAAAGCATGCGGCTTCATGTGGCTTCTCCAAACCGAAAATCACCCAAAATGGAACCGCAAGGCTTGGAGCCATCTTAGGCGGTATCGTTGCCACTTGAAAGCCACCTAAGGGAGCCGGAATGATACCGTCCCCCCTTAGGAACCCTCTTGGTTTAAATAGGTTTGCCCCTAGGCTAAAACGCACAAGGTTTTCTAGTTTCAAAAAATAAAGAAAATAAATGAATGCGTGTTCGCTCTGCACCTCTTAGCTCATATAAATGTTTGAAACATTGTATTTTACCTTTTAAAAACTTTCAATTACATATTTTCCATTTTATATGAATTACCCAATATTAATGAAACGAAGCATAAGAGTGTTTGACGTGGATAACCAAACGACTGCATGGCAACTCTTTTTCTCGATCCAAAGTTCGAGTTCGATTCTTAGATTCTGCTCGATCCAAAGTTCTTCGATTCTTCTAGTATGTTTTGATCGTTTAAGGTTTTGTATGCTTTTCCACGACAACTTCTAATGATAATTTTGATGTTTCTATTATGCAAAAGACGTCAACTTGAGGAAATATATAATTAATGGTATTAGAAAGGAGAAGTATGTAACAAACTAACAATGCTTCTTCTTTTACTATTCTAATAAAACACAATTTGGTTAAGCATATCCTTCTGCATTCCACATGTCCCCTTCAATTGACGATTCGTTCAGTTGACGTGGCTCCTCTCTTCATTCATTCTCCCCCTCTTTGGAGTTCAACATAGAATCTAAAACACACGCCCATCAATTGGGAGTTCCATCGCCGTTCCCCATCTTCAATCGATCAGATCAACATTTCAACTGTCGCAGAATATCAATCGGATTCTTCGATTTGGAAGTTTCAATCGCCATCTTCAATTGGATTCTTCGATTTGGAAGAATTTTCTAAACAAGTAGAGATTGCAGAGCTAGATCACGAAGTAGAGCAAGAAGACAAAACTTCTACTCATGAAACCATGACTGGAAAAATATGTTCTGCCCTCAAGAGCAAATAGAGGAGTTCCTCCCAAAAGATACTCACCAGAAAAGGAGAGTAAAAGATAAAAATTTCCCATGGCAAACATCGCTAAAGGAAACTTGTCCAAAGAAGCTAAAGCGTTTGTCACCGCTTTTTACTCTAAACAAATACCTTTTACAACTCAAGAAGCCTTGGAATCGATGGAGTGGAAAGAAGCCATGGAGACTGAAATGGAAGCACTCAAGAAGAACAATACATGGGAAAAGTGTGCACTCCCACCAGGCAAAAAACCAGTCGGATGCAGGTGGGTCTTCTCTATTAAACACAAACCGGATGGAACTATTGAACGATACAAAGCTCGACTGGTAGCCAAGGGCTACACCTAGACATATGGAATTGACTACTGTGAAACATTTTCTCCGGTTGCCAAGATTGATACGATTAGGGTACTCTTCTCTATCACTGCCAATAAAGGCTGGCCTCTCGACCAATTTGATGTAAAAAATGTGTTCCTGCATGGGGAACTGAAAGAAGAAGTCTATATGGTAGCACCACCCGGATTTGCCAAAGATTTTAAACAAAAAGAAGTATGTCGTCTGAAAAAATCTTTGTATGGGCTAAAACAATCCCCTCGAGCATGGTTTGGCAGGTTCACCCTTGCAATGAGAAAATATGGGTACACACAGAGCAACTATGATCACACTATGTTCCTAAAAAAAAAGAAATGGCCTTATAATGTGTTTGATCATATACGTTGATGATATGATCATTACTGGGAATGATAAGGGAGAGATGGAGCAGCTAAGAGAGAACTTATTTGTAGAGTTCGAAATGGAAGACTTAGGAAGATTGAAGTATTTCCTTTGAATTGAAGTTTTAAGATCAGTACGGGGAATATTCATTTGCCATAAGAAATACATTCTTGATCTCCTTGCAGAAACTGGAATGGTGTACTATAAACCCATGGAAACTCCAATGATGACAAATCACAAACTCCATATGGAACTTAAGGCTAAATTAGCTAATATACCTATCATACACTAGACCCGACATAGCGTACGCTGTTGGAGTTGTCAGCGAGTTCATGCATGAACCTTAGGCAGCTCACATGGAAGCAGTTATTAGAATCATAAGGTAACTTAAAGGAACACCTAACCATGGGGTGCTATTCAAATCAAACGGGCACTTAGAGATACAAGCATACACTGATGCTGACTGGGCAGGTGATAAAGGGAACCGGAGGTCAACTTCTGGTTATTTCACGTTAGTTGGCGGGAATCTAGTGATGTGGAGGAGCAAGAAATAGAAAGTTGTTGCACTCTCAAGTGCAGAAGCTGAATTCAGGGACATAGCTTGGGGACTGGCAGAAATTATATGGATAAAGAAACTTTTAACCGAACTTGGTTTCCCTCCGAAAGGCACAAGTAAAATGATGTGTGATAATAAGGCTGCAATTCAAATCACTGAAAATCCAATCTAACATGATCGAACAAATCATCTGGAGATTGACTGACATTTCATCAAAGAAAAACTAGAAGCTGGAATTGTCGAACTACTGTTTGTCCGATCAGAAGAGCAGTTGGCAGACATTCTAACAAAGGCGGTAAATTGAAGGATCTTTAACCACTGTCTTGGCAAGTTGAGTTTTGGGGATCCCACTACTCAACTTGAGGGGGAGCGTTGAAAAAAAAAGGAAATGATTTTTCCCATTTCTAACCAATTTTAGTCACAAATCACTAACCAAATAAAAAATCAGCCATCAAAATAGAAGCATGCTAGCAATTTCAGCCATAAACATGAGTTGAAAGATAGTTTAAAAGATGCTCAAACAAAACCTTTACAAGTTAATAACAGCCATGTTAACCTATTACCCAACTAACAAAGCATGAATAGACCATTTGACAACCTATAGCAGCAATAGTGAACTTGTGAGTCATAGCAAGCACCACAAAGGAATTCACTTTTAGGAACTGAATCAGTATTAGAAACATGAAGGTATGTAATGCTATATGTATATCTAAAATCACAAGAACGTTGGCCATGGCATTATTGCATAATGCAACAAGGAAACAAAAGTCTAAAAATACCACATTACCATGTTTTTTTACCAAACATAACTTCCTCCAATCAAATTTCTAAATGCTGTTCTAGGAGTACCAAAAATTCAACAACTTGAATTTCAATAACCAACAATCTTAAAGCTACCAAACCAAAGGGCATGTGGTCTAGCAGTAGACCGGATTGTTTGTATATCAATGACATCCAATATCCATAGTGCAAAAGGCAAAAACATCAAACAAATTAACAAATCATGACCTCTATTAATCCGATCCATACATTAATCAGAGATTGAACAAATACCATTGAACAAATCAGGCAAAGACAAGGCATACATACCTGATGCGACGGTAGAGCGACGGTAGACGCCGAAGGGAACCGCCGGCGACGATGTTTCTGATGCGCGACGAGGTAGAGGGTTACCGACGATGACGGTTTCTGATGCGCCGGTCAGTGTGGACAGGTTGCCAGCGACGACGAGGGACAGGCTTGCCGGCAACGACGAGGGACAGGGTTGCCGGGATGACAAGGGTCTGGGAGGACGAGGGAGGGAGACGAGCGACTGGTGGAGGCGATGATTTGTTTGAGTTGAATTAGGGTTGATTTGTTTGAGAAGAGGTTGGAAGTGTTGCTTTACATCTTCTCCAAAAAGAGGTCTCGCAGACGTTTTTTAATGAAACGTCTGCGAGAAAACAAACAGTCTTCTGAAGAAAACGTCTTCCCGCGTCTACGCCAAGAAGACAAAAGAGGTTTAGAAGATCTTTTGCCAAAAAACAAACACCACCTAAGTCATCTGCTTTATGTGTGGGCTTCTTGAAATGTTGAATTATTGAATAAATTGATTTACAGGCGTTGTTTTAATAACGATTTGAGCTTGATCATCGTATAAGTATGTGTATTTTTGTACTTTTTATGGTTTATGTTTACAGATTTATAAAATAATTAGGGATCATGTATTTAGCTAATGTTTACACTTTAAAGGATTGCTCATTTTTTCGTTGTGTGACCGATTATGGTTCACAACGAGTCATAAGGTTGTTTTGTGAGCTCATCGTCATATGCTCAGTGTTGTAGAATGCACTACAACTACTGGTTTAAGGTGGTATATTTCTTTGGACTTTGTAAGTAATTTGTACTTATTTTGCTTTCTAGCATATGTCTAGCTAAGTATTGAAAGTTTGTTTGCTGGCTATCGGTGGCTAACGTGGAAGTATTATTGTTTTTTCCTCAACGCAGTTCCCAAAATTGGAAGGCACCGTGAGGCTCCCACCTGCTGAAAATATTAAAATTGTTTGATTATTTTGTATATGTTTTTCTGGTTCTGATTTTGGATGTCTAACTTGTTAGGATTTGCCAGTAGTTGGTGTGTGCTGAGGTGTTCTGAAAATATGGCAGATTTTTTTTTCAAACCTGTGTAGCAGCTGAAGCTTTTAAATTTATAATACCTGATTTACTTGATAACTACCATTTCACCACATTACACGGGCAAGTATACCCATCGTGGGCAGTATAGTAGAGGTAAGTTGAATCGGGGTCGATCCTGACACAAAGGAAAATGAGAGCTCCAAATACTCAACCTTTGTTGACGACTAACCAAACTCTATCTTTTGGTTTTTAGAAAATAGGTCAATAATATATGTATATATGTATATATATATATATATATATAAAGGGTTTTAATTTTTAAGTAGTCATTATCAATATTGGCTGGAGAAACATACCATTAACTTGTAATCGAGTCATTGTGTTATAATGTTGCTTTAAGATTGTTTATCAGCGGAAGACTAACCACATTTCGGAATCTCAGGCTGATTCACCATCTCCGCGATCAATCGTCTACGAGGAGTAGGAACGTCGTGGGAAGGTGCCACTGCTAAACAAACAAAGTGGTATAATGCCACTTACTTACGGGTTCCCTCAAACCGGCCGACTTACCTTACTCGACACGCTGTCATGAACCAGCAGGGGAACAACCCTGCGTGCCAGATTATTTTATTATGAAAATGATCTTTTTAAGAGACTAAGGTCCGTTTCTTCCATGCACCGCTCTTGCGCATGCACGTCCGGCGTAACCAGAGCCAAGATCACAAACACGTACCATCTCGGCTTCCATGAAGTGACAAAAATTACCAACCCCCATTTCCAACCAAATACTTTCAGTCCGCACTTGCGTGGTCAGCCGAGTTTGCTTACATAGACATAAGGACCTCGAACGTATAATGTAGCATGGTACGCGAGTCACCTTCCGGATCATGCATCATCCCCCGACCGGGTGTCACAAGTCTGGCCTTTGGGATTTCGACTCCCCAAATGGTCTGTGATACGTAGAGCATGCTTGGTTCAGAAAGTCAGTAATACACTTTCAATAAAAAGGGTTTTCACAAAGTCATTAGACACACCTTAAAACAACTTTATAAAGACAAATCGAATACTCATTAAATGTTAGTTACCTCCCATCAAGTGCAAGAGTTGAGCTAATCATTGCTGACTAGCTCACCTTCCGGATCATGCATCATCCCCCGACCGGGTGTCACAAGTCCGGCCTTTGGGATTTCGACTCCCCAAATGGTCTGTGATACGTAGAGCACGCTTGGTTCAAAAAATCAGTAATACACTTTCAATAAAAAGGGTTTTCACAAAGTCATTAGACACACCTTAAAACAACTTTATAAAGACAAATCGAATACTCATTAAATGTTAGTTACCTCCCATCAAGTGCAAGAGTTGAGCTAATCATTGCTGACTAGCTTAAAGATGTGCCACGTAGTAAACGAAGAATTTCATAGACAAGATGCTTTCATTTACTAATGCTCGTTATAGTTCTTACAGATTCTAACATACTTAAAGACTCGAAAAACGCCAAGTGGCTCAACTAATTTAAAAGTTTGATAGAAGAGAAAAGAATTGAGCGAGTTGAGAAATGAGGTGAGGCAAGCTTTTACAGGAAAAATCTGGTTAGCGACACGGGGCGTGCCAGGCTGGGCACAGGGCGTGCTGTGTCAGGCGGCAGGTTTTTGTCTTCTTCTGTCGTAAGTGACACGTGTCATGCTAGGGTGGGCACGGACTGTGCCGTGTCAGGGAGGTCAGCGGCATGGGGCGTGCTGTGTCAGGAGCACATGTATGCTAAATCAGAGGTGGATTCGGGTCGGGCACGGGGCGTGCTGGGTTGGGCACAGACCGTGCTGAGGCTGGTTTTTTCAAAGTTAGCATTTTTTTCACTTTTCTGCAAGATTCTGCTTCTTTTAGTATTTTAACCTCAGGAAACCTGAAAAACTAAAAAGAAAACAAAATCAACTTGTTTTGATGTTAGTAGTTACGTTTGTTCCCGATAAGTGAGTAAATTTGATAATAAAAATATGTATAAGTTAGTGTTTATCAAATATCCCCACACTCAAACGTTTGCTTGTTCTCAAGCAAAACTTCATAATTAGGGGCTTGACACATCCCAGATCCTTCTTTCTGTGTTTTGCCAAGATTTGTGCTTTTTAAAAGTTGTACCTCCTCAATTTTCCGAATTTTTATTCCATTAACTTATTTTAACCTTTTAGGTTTGACGTAAGTTATTTATGACAAGCCTACTTAGAAATTTATTTAAATATTTACTTACACACCTCACAAGTGGTCACTCGTCACTCTGATAGGAGATTTGGGGGGTGGATACTCGTACCAAGTTAGGATAAAATAGAGAGAATATGCTTGACATGGAATCGAACCGCCACCGATCTCACCAGAAGTCACAAGATCATCATGAGGTCTTTAAATGGGTAGGTTTGGGGTAAGGGTAGGATGGTTTTATTTGGAAAGGGGTAAAAAGATGTAAATAAAATGGACTATTATTTAAAAAAAGTTTAAGTTTTTCACTATTTTTGAAATAAATCTTCAAGAGGCAATTTGATTTTTGCTTCTAAGGGGCTTTTCCTTTTATTTTGAGCATCACTCTCTCTCTCTCTCTCTCTCTCTCTCGCTCTCTCTCTTTTTCATAGAAAACGGGTATAAAGTCTAAGGTCCGTCTAGACTTTATGCCTTGTTATTGATTTTGAGAAAATAGTGAAAACTTTATTTTTGCAAAACTTTTTGAAATAGCCGTTTATTTACTAAAATAAAAGGGTGTAAAAGAAAAAGTTTAAGGGGTTTATGGGGTATTTTGCAGAGGGGGTTTATTCTGCAAATATATTGGGGTTTTGAGAAACGAAAGGGTTTAGGCTCAAAGGGGCTTACTATGGGAGTATGTTTTGGTAGAGAGTGAGATGAGAAAAGAAATCCTAGATACCTCAATCCTTTGATGTCGTGGCTTCTAATTTTGTCCGTCTTGGGACGTATTGCCGTGTCAAGTTCTACCTCTATCGCATTTACCTGATTTCTCTCAAAGAAAGGAAAAGAGCATCTTTTATAGTTGATCATGCTATAAAGCCACAAATTCTCACTGTCAATGGGGAAAGGGAAAATGTAAGTCCATATTTAAATAAATTTGGTTTCCTCTTGTCAATAAACATTTACTTCAAATCTTTGAGATATTTATAAAATAATGGATTAAAATTTGATAAATGGAAGAGGAGAAACATTTTAGACACATTTCTTTAAAAAGAACAAATTTTTGAAAAATTTGGGCAGTACAGAAGCCAGTTTTCCAAGGAAGTTTTGTGTAAGGCTTGAGTTGGACAAAGCAAAAATTTTAGTTCCCGGAGTTTACCCAAACTATTCCCATCCCCACACTCAAATTGCAAATTGTCCTCAATGTGTGAAATTATATTCAAATTAAGGAAAATGTAAAAGAAAAGTCAAGGGTTAGGAAAAATCTGGCAGAGTTTCCTCTGTAAACAGGATGTTTTACCCGTGGGATGATTACCACGCCATACTGTTTTGACCTCCCGGTCTAGTTAGCTGTAGAGCTTGTCGTGTACCTGTTTCTAAACTACTCAAACCATAACACGGTATAGCTAAATAGTACTATTATTACTACCATTGTGTCATCATCCGATCATACATACCAAAATAAAAACAAAATATAGCAAAAACACAAATTAAAATGTACCAATCACCAAGTCAAATGTATCATGCACATCATCGTGCCATCATCAATAATAATTGAACCATACCTGAGTCATTCGGTGTCTGAATCGCTGCTGCCTCCACCTTAGCCACCATGACCACCAGAAGGTCCCTCCCCTGGCTGACCATAACACCACCTGAACATCTCCTGGATTTCAGCAATTTCATCATGCATCCCCCAGACCTCTGTCTGCATCGTCTGGGTGCGGTCGTCAATGGCTCGGACGGTAGTGTGGGTCTGCTGTAGGGAATGATAGAGGTCCATCATGGTCGGGAAGTTTGGGTCGCGGGGGTCTGGGTAGTACTGGTTCTGCTCCTGCTGCTACCGTTGTGGCGGCTCCTCCTCCATGGGCTCGATCGGTAATGGATCCCATACCCTGCGCTGGCTGTCAAACATCCTAAAAGGAGGATGAGGTCTGATCTTGAGTAGCCCGCGGGTTTATTCTATGTCGGCGTATCGAGTGGCGGGGGGGGGGGGGGTCGGATGAGGTCTGGAGGGATGACAACACCATAAGCCTAATAGATACTGAAGATGAGGCCTCCATATAGCAGCGGGCTTCAATCATCGGCGTTGGCGGTGTGCTGAATGTGGCTGTAGAAGACATGGGGGAGGTTCAGAACGTCCCCCCTAGTGAAACATTAAAAGGAAACCATATCCTTCAGGCCGACAACGCTATTTGAACTGCCCCGGGCGAACACTAACTGAGCAAAGCATCGGTGGATATAACAGTGCAACTGGTCCTTCAACCTGGTGCTCTTGGTGCTACTTGGTTTGTACCTAGCATTTCCAGAGCCGATGTTTTCCCAGAAGGCCTGACGGGGTATCCCTTGGGCTGGGTCCGACCGGTGCTCCTCGTTCGGCAAGCACCACCGAGAGTTGACCAAGGTTGGTAACTCGTCTGCATGATAGACCCCTATGTTAACCATGAACTGCGCCATCGTCCTCGAGTACCATTACTTCCCTAACCTGAATCGCACTCCTTGTTCGGCGTTTACGTCCGTCACCCTTTGTTCAAATGTGAATGAGGCTAGGAACTCGATCGTACAATCCCGAACTCCAACAGGTGCGAACAGACCAAACAGCCTATTCATCGGTTCTGAGACGAACTTGTTGTAGCACTGGAGCTGGTTTAGCTGTTCCAAGGTGTCGGTGTGAGGGATCCTGGCTATATTATCCTCACGTGGGATTAGTCGTCAAAGGCGGTCGTGGTTCTCTTTCTCGGTTTGTGAGTGGAACGTGGTCCAATCGGCCCTGAAATGGAAGACATGAAGATGTGAGTACAAACTACACGGGAAAAGGTTGTAATTTTTTATGATCAGACAGGTTAGCACGGGGTCGTGCCTTACTGGGCACGACCCTTGTTGATCAGAGACGAGAAAAAAATGACTTTCGATGAACGGCACGGGGCGTGCCAGGTGGGGCATAGGCCGTGCTGTTCTTCAGAAGTTATACATGTGTGTTTATGAATAGCATGGGGCGTGCTAACCTAGACACAACATGTGTTGTTCTTTTTCGTTCGATGTTTGAGTACGAGGAACTGCACGGGGCATGCTTGATGAAGCACGACCTGTGTTGTTCTTTCTGTAGATCAGCACGGGGCGTGCTAAGTGTGGCACGTCCCGTGTTGTTCTTCTATTCTTCCAAATTTTTCCGGAAAAATCAATTTTTGAACGGAAATTTGAAACTTTTACATGAACAGAATTGCAAATCACCGATTTTAGCATCCCTACTAACCATTTTTCCATAACTTTACTTATTCATTCTAAATCCAAGCTTTTCTAACTTAAGGTTCTTGAGGAGAATTGTCAAAAAAATGCCCTAATCCGTGTGTTTTGGCCTGGATTGATAACAAGGATGATTAAACGACACTTATTAGACATAATCCTACAACAAATTTTCTCGAATTCGAGCTAAAATTGCAGATTTGATTCTAGCCGTAAATTGGTAAAAACCCAACTAACCTAGAGATTTTTGAAGAAGATTCAACAAGTTAGAGATACTTACATGATGATGACGTGTAGGAGCATGCTTGTGACCATGTAGAAGAAAATTTTCATCCAGAGAGAATTTGGTAACACCACCCGTGTCAAATGACGTCACAAAAGGGAGACAACCCCTTTTTGCGCGGCTGTGGTCCCGTCAGCACGGGACGTGCTTGGTGGAGCACGGGGCGTGCTGGACAGCTATTCAACCATTTTTTTTGGAGTAACCTTTATTGAGAGAAAGGCGTCATTTGTAACGTGACGGGTCATTAGTTTCTCTGGTGAAGCAGGGGTCATGTGAGTAACTTTTAAAATCCCAAATTTTCTTTAAAAATGACTTATTATTAAATCAGCTTGGTTTATTTACATGTCAGAAGTTAGACCTGGTTTATTTATGTTTTGATGAATTTCTAGATTTAAGTTGACTAAAATCTTTTTTTCAGCTTTATTGGGCGAGAATCCCAATAGTGAATGATTGTTGGGCGGTGATGTGTGTGGTTTTGGACACGAGATGATAACAGGTTTTGGGGTCGAAATTAGCGAATTAAGGTTGAAAATGTTAAAATATATGAAATTCTGATAAATATCATGAGTTTGCAGAAAAAATCGAGCTTGGTGCGGAAAACGAGGAAAGAAACAGAAAAATTCAAGAAGCTGAAAAACCTCGCGGCATGCAGGCTGTGAGACCCCCTGTAATGGCCTGGCCTAGGCCGTGATGACCCTTGTCACACCT
>JBCNJP010000010.1:8220584-8247294 GCA_039602395.1 Deinandra increscens subsp. villosa | reverse complement strand
TCTATGTGGTGGAAACATTATTGGTAAGGAGATGACGAAAATAATGAGCTCCTAATGAAAAAAAAAATCACGAGACTCATCTCGTTGGTAGAACCCCATTCCCAGAAGTGAATGTGGGCATGAGACAACATATAATGACAAGTCATGGTTATGGTCTTCTCATGTAATGACTAAAGTAAAAAGTCTTGGTTGTGGTCGAGGATACGATAACAAATGGAGAGATTATCATTATGTTCAGATTAAAAACAACATCCACATGATGTTATTCTAAATGCTATCATAGCTAGTAATGAATATAATAACTAGACCAAAGTTATGGTATATTATTACTCACATATTATAAACCACTTGTTATTAATTCATGATTCCATAACTTTTTGTTATTTTGGTGGGAGTTATGTAATAGTCAAAGTGATAAGACTTGAGCATCTCGAATCATATAATTTTACTATAACTCATGTTTATATAAAGACATGTTATAACATCATGTATTGTACAATTTGATTTTATTATGCATCTCATTAACAATATGCTATCAATTATATAGCACTGGATAAAATGATTAAAAGACAAGTTGGGTTTTATTATCACAATCTCTCTACAGGGTATAAACATGTTTTATAAAACGATATGTTATAAATTTAAGAATTACATGTTTTCACATTATAACATGTCCTTTGGATGCTTTAAATTATTCATGTAAAGGGTACTAGAATAGAATAAATAAAAGACCCATTTGTGGGTTATTGTTACTCTCATGAAATTTTTTTATAAATGTGCTTAGATGATACTCGAAGTTTCATGCTCCTTAAATCTCATAAACGATTTATATAAGGCCATAAGATCTAAGGCCAGTAAGTCTTAAATGATTCAGACATATATATACTTCTCAATTGATATTATCTTAAAGAGAAGATTATTATGAGAAAAAATCGGACAAAGCAATTTCTGTTTTCATACATTTAGTATGCTCATGAAGTATCAATAGTATGTAAAGGTATGAAAGGATTTCATATCCATATGCTTGAGAAAATCATGAAACCTGTTTGGTTTTATTCCATTCCTTGAAGTGGATGTTAATTTATATTCGTCGGTGTAATGATCATGATCATGAATGTAATTGAAGAGATTGTAATGATATTCATGACGATAATGTGATCGACCACCACAGTGGCAAAAGAAGAGAATGATCATATGAAAATAAAGTGTGAAGATCAGAAACATGACATTACACGAATGTTTGAATGGATACATCATTCTCTTGTATTTTAGTCGCTTATTAAATAAGCATGGGTGCGACTAAAGCATATACGATCATAAACTGAAAGTTTATAGATCATGATTATTTTATTGGCATGACCGGTTAGACCACACCGAGTCAATGATGATGTGAAACATATTGAATGTTAGAAGATTCTTCAAATTGATAACGAACATGTAATATTTGCTCTTAAGGGAACTATTTACCGATTAAAATGGGTGTGAATCCATAAGTGATCTGGAAGTGATAAAGGATATAATGATATATATATCCTAAGTTATATACCATTTAGTGTTATAAATCGATGCATCGTCTAAATGGTTATCAAATTCGCAACTTGAAGGTTGCATGATTTGTGGCTTAGCTAATGAGATAGTAAGCACACTCTTCCAAATTATCATATTTATTTTGGTAATATTTATGGTGAATATAATCCCCAAGTTACAAATGATTATTGGAATAAGTGTTGAACTTCATGTTGTTTAAGTTTGTACACGAATTGCTTTTGTTGCAGACGGTTACCAAACGTCTGCGATTGATTGCAAAGCCAATAATCATGAGAGAAAAAGTTTATATTTGTATGTAAAGTGCATGTGATTTTACGTGAAATCACATTAATTCACATCAGGCCAATAAGTCATAATACTTCCTCCCCGTTATAGTGGTTTATGGTCAGTAACAATATTTCCCATCTTATATTTTTTGTTGTGTGATATATATTGAAATTGCTCCACCACGATGCACAAAGATGGGGCGCCAAAGGAGGTTGGGAATAAATGTTGGGTATAAATCACTACCAATAGTGATAAATTTATTTTTGACCTAGATTTATGTTTTCAGGAAACAACATTCCCAACATTAGGGGGAGATAAAAAGCAGTTGGGAAATAAAATAAGCTAGAATGAATTATCGCTATATTATCTTGATCCTTAAACTAAACATCGTAATCTAGATTTCAAATGATAATTCATTTATAAAGATTAACGTATCAATTACCAGACACATTCACTGACCTTAAAAAGTGACTAAGTCACATATACCAGCTGCTAATGCTCAAATTAAGATTGGTGTTCTAGAAGGACAAATTAATATTGATAATGAGTCTATGGCACGTTTGAATCGTGGTATACTAGTCGATTCCAATAATAAAATATCCTCGAAAAATAGAGCAACTAATGAAGATGGTCAAGTCGAGGTACTAGTAGAAGAGTCTCTTAAAGAGATACTAGACATGATGGTTCCAGAAGAACCTCATGTACCTGAAAAATGATGAAGAGATCTCGATAAAATATATCATGTCTAAACATATATGGAATCGAAACAAAATCGACGTCGATAATATTTTGAATATAATAAGCGCTAGAAATAGTAAAATTGATAAGGATCAAGAATTAAGATCTGCCTGTGATGATTGGCCAAAATGGAAAGACGCAAACCAGGCAAAGTTGAATTCTCTATTATGTTGGATGTAAACGAGTCTATTATGTGAAAACATTATTCGAAAAATACAAATTAAGAAATATGAAGAAAATTGGTGGCACAAGGATTTTCACAAAGACCTATGTTTGATTATGAGGAGAAATATTATTCGGTGGTGGATGCAATGAGATTCCAACAGTTCATTAGTCTGGTAATACAATAGAGAATTGATATGCGTCTTATGAAAATTGTGATATCCTAGGTATATGGTTCACTTGATGACGGTACATGAAATCTTTGGAGGGTTTAAAGTACCATAATAATAATGTAGAGTAAGTTCTCGAGAACGTTAAGATTGTTGTATAAACATTCGGATCCAAATATGTTATGATTCTCTGTATATATTGAATGCCTAAATATAATCAAAAGTCCATATAAACCCCCAAGACAATTGAATACTTGAAGGTATTTGAAATATCTCAATCTATGTGCACCAATAAACATCATATGATCGATGATATGACATGTCAATCAACCATAGATAAGAATGGTATAATGTCATCAATTTTAAATTGATTTGTTAAATGATTAAGTTTATGTATCCAAATCCCTCATGGGTGAATGTCTATGTATAATTAGTCATGATGGAAATTAATCCATAATGAATTATAGATGGATTATAAATGCCTTAACCATCAGTATAAATCCTTGAGAATATATTATTAAAATTTATCATGTTCTGTGTATGGACTAGAAATAGTTTTGTTAAGTTTCATATCAACACATGATTATCTCGGGATACAAAGATATAAGTATCATGTAAATGGTCCACATGCCAAAAGAACAGTCTCGGGTTTTATAGTTATTTAGAAACATACTCATCCATCATATATGCTAAAGATTGTTAGATTACAGGATACATAAAATGGTCATTTTCAAAGAATGAAAAAAAAATATGGATGTGAAAATACTACAACTTTGTACATTTGTTGCATTACCATATCATTTATTTAAATTTATTTGCATGATATTGCTTTTGTCCAATGATGAAATGTTGGAACGTGTTAAATATATTTTGCAGGTATAAAGGTATATGTTTATATTTTACTAACCTATCGAAACAAGTTTTGTTAGGCATTTAGATGCATGTAATGTTATGCAACACCATTTTGGATCTTGTGGTATTTATCTATTACGCATGAGGCAGTGAACATGTGGTGGAACTCTATTAAGAAGAACGATAACCAGGGTTAAGAAATTGTGTCCTCTACCGTTAGAAATGTCACTTCCTACTCCAATCAGCTATTAGATTGTCTTTAAAAACATATTGCTCAAGTTTGAGAGTTTTACATGAAGATCATATAACATTGGTCGCTTAAGGAGTTCTACATCAAGGGATTAAGAAGCAAATCAACCACTATAAAAGTAGACATATGTTATCATTACATCATTGTTACATAATTGATACATTTAATAAAGCATTAAAAACTAAAAAGGAACAAATTCCAAAAATATTGATCAACATCTTGATACATTTAGTAGCACCATATTTTTAACCACTTAGGGGGGGCGGTATAGAGCTCGGCTTGTACCCTTCGGTTCCGACGGTCTGAACAGCTCCAGCGGCTATCACACTTCCTTCTGCGGCTTTGAAGGCTACGGCGTTTTTTTTTCCGGTTTAAACAAGTCGAAGGAAACCGAGGAATTGGGAACAAAAATTGGATCGTTGAAAGGGTACGCCTTAAATATTTTTCTTTTTTCAATTTTCCATTCCCTTTTTACACTATAAAATGAGATCAAATCAATACATTTTTCACACATTTTCTACTCTTGTATACTCTATATAAAAAATCTCATAGCCATGGAACATAGAATGAAAAATCACCCGTCACAACCCGAAAGTTTCGACCCAAGGTGCGAACACCCGGATCAATCATGTACACCACGTCCTCCTCCTCATACACAACCCCTTCCACAATCGGTTTTCTATACACAACCGCCTCAACCACAACTGGGTTTCTATCAACAATCATTTGTTGATTTTCTATCTGGTCGTTATGGTGCTCAACCCGATACATATCCCCCACATTCATCACAAATGCATCAATTTTCATCAATTAATCAACATCATTCGATGTACTAAAACACTCAATTTCGAGGCCCACGACGTATTGCGGACGAATCCAATGTTGATGACGAAGTAGAAGAAATCGGGGAGGAGGTGTAGGTAGAGGACGATGAGGAGGATATGGAAGAAGATGTTCAAGAGGTTACTACAACTCAAGTTTTGAAAGGGAAGAAAGCTAGTAAATTTGTTAATCGAGCTAGGCTTCACCTTGGAATGCCGATCAAGAAGTGAATTTGGTGAAGGCATATATACATATATTAGAAGATCAAGAAGTTGGATATCAACAAAAATCGGATTCGTTTTGGGGTCGAGTGCTTAACCACTATGACAGGTTGGTTGGTCGAGCTAGCGGTCGGACCATTCATCAACTCAACTCAAAGTGGTCAAAGTTGAACAAAAAAAAATAACCAATTTCAATGGTCTTTACATACAAGCGGTAATTATTTAATTAATTTTTTTTCTAAAGTTGATTTTTTTTTATAATTTACATTTTTTGTATTAAATTGTTTTTTTAGCAACATTAATGGCCTAGTGGAAGTGCCAATATATATATGTTTGAGAAAGCTTTGGAGGAGTATAAAAGAGTTTATAGGAGAAAAAGTTTTACACATGTTGAATCTTGGAAAAACGTTTAAGATCATCCAAAGTGGGCCGCAATATCAAGGAAGGTTGGTGCTCAAGCGGGGAAAAGGTCAAAGACCTCGGAGTCGGGGCATTACACAACTTCAAATGACTTCGGCTTGAGTCAATTGCCGAGTCATCTTCCCGACCTAAACGAGGACTCCACTCCAACACACCCAACACACAAAGGAACCAAGAAGTCGGGGGAGCCGTCGACCAAGGGATCGGCAACGACATCGGCATTGGAAATGATGTACGATTTTCAAACAAATTGGAACAAAGAAAGGGAGATCAAGGCAATGCTTCGAGATACAACCGCCCTAAAGAAGCAAGCGATGTACGATGGGTGAAAGAAACTATGGAGTTTCAACGAGAAACTATGAGATGCGAATAGCGAACATGCGATCTCGAATATTTCATGAAACCGCACAATGAAGTCGACCCTCAATTCTTATCGTTCATTCAAGAAAAACGAGTACTCACGGAGAAATACGGATGGGAATGCAATTTCTAGTTGGTTTAAACTCAAGGAAAAATGTCGTTTTTATTAATTTTATTTTATTATTTTTTTTTATGAAGACATAACTTTTAATTTAAGTTTAATTAATAATGAATGTTTTCTTAAGTTTAATAATGTTTTATATATTTTATATATAATTGTTTAAATGAACAAAATAAAAAAAATAAAACAAAGAGAAAATCAAAAGAAGCCTTGGGCTTCATTTGGCAAACCACCCCTACCTAAAAACAAGCTTAAAGCTTCAAATTTATCTCTCTTTTAATCAAATTGATATGACATAATCAATTAGATGGATTTTTTTGAAGCCTTAGTCTTCTTTGAATGCCATACCTCCCCTTATCTCTCTCTTTATAGTCAAAACTCCAATACACCCCACCCTGATCCCCTTTTTCTAGCTTTTGCCAAGAACTACATTTCCACATCTGACCTCCAAAAAAGAGTTTCCCAGTGGAAAAGAACAGGAAAAACCATCTAATTTGTGGTGCTCTTACATTCATAGTCTTTAACATTCATAATAGGAACGTGACACATTATGTGATATTTTTATACATTCTTTAAAATATCAATTATTCTCTCCCATAGTAAAAACTAATAACCAAACTATTCATGTATGTTCTCGCCCGGCCATCAGTTTACTCGATCTGCTCTTAACAAATAAATAAACATAGATAACCAATGTTTCTAGACACCAACCAACATTAACACACAAACAATGTGTTTCTTAATATACAAGTCCTGTTTATAAAATAAACATAAGAAAATTGACATCAGTAGAGGTCAAGGGACTCAAGAACCCTTCGAGCTTGGATGTGAAGAGCCATAAGTCGTTGATCAGGATCAAGAGTCGAACCAAATTGACTTGCAGCCCATATCAAAGATGCAGAGTTCTCACCCAGGAGACGCCTTATATCATCATGTATGCCTGCCATGGGTGCTCCTTCCCTCCCACTTACATGTCCAATTACAAGTAACAAGAATTCTCCACATTTCATCCTGATAGCAACAACTTACAATATTAATATCATCCAACATTAGCATACACATCATCTAACATATCAGTTTTCTATATTAAAATAATAAAAGTTGCGCCTGAAAAGAGGCGTGTGCCTCCCTCACGCTTTTCAAAGACTTTTTTCACAGACGCAACAGCCTCACCTTGCTTCAACGCCTAGGCTCAAGCCGGCTCGCTTTTGACTACATGGGTTAGAGGTGATACTCAACTGGCCGGTATTGATTACATTGAAACCTTCTCACTGGTGATCAAATTGACTACTATCTGAGACTTATTTCTAATGCCAATTGTAACTGGAGGCCAATAGATCCTCTTCCTACACGATGACCTTGATGAATACACACACAATACAAACATACATGATACATGGAGAGGGCGATTTAAACGAGAACCATTGAGAAGTAACCATATGAATCTTCTTAATTCTAAACAAATGAAATCCCAAAAATCTTTATATGGCGATAAACAATCATCACAACAATGGTATGTCAAGCTTTCATATGACATGAACTCCAAAGGTATGGTAGACCTACGAATGATTACACTCCTTTTTAAACAACTATGGGCGCTTCTTTCGTATATGTTGTTTATGCCTGTGATATTTTCTTTATGTGTAACAGTGAGAAAGAAATGGCAGCCTGGTAAACTTTCTTACACTCATCGTTTGATATCAAATAAGTTAGGCATTTCAATTAATTTTTGGGTAACGAAATCTGGCACAAAACTACTCAAATTATAATGACACAAGAAACTCATTCTTGATTTGTTATTAGAACACTTTCTCCTCTTCCTGTTCATTTTCAGTTATCAGCTAACGAACTATACTTACAAGTTACAAAAGACCCAATGAAATACAGTTGGAAAGTTGAACTACTTGGCACACATTAGATCTGACTTGGCTTTTGCAGTTAAAATATTAAGTTAAATTTATGCATGACCCACAGGTTCCTCGATGACAGGGAGCTTTGCACACTCTTTTTATGTTTGAGGAGCTCCATCACAGAGATAACTGAACTACTCAGCTTCAAGTTGACTCTCACTCAAATAATATAAAAAGCATACTTATGTCATTACGTATATCTTTCTGTAGTAGGACAGAGAAAAAAAGGTTCGTTCACAACAAACACCGGTGAAAAGGTAAATTGCAATCACAATTGGGAGTTTTTCAAAGAAAGGAACTATAAGCGTAAAACATTAGTTTTTCTAATATTGAATGAATACAAGATTAGAATACTTAAATAATGAACCTAATCAATAAAATATCCTAAATATTTTAATCCTCAGAACTAGATAAATATAAATATAATGTTTCCTAACTAAATATAACCTATTAGACGTAATTTGTGTGGACCGCTTTATTGCCCAACTCATGATCTGCATCACTTTCACTTACACACTTTCATGTTGGTGTTGCACAATCAGTCAAGGGCGTGGATTGCTCATAAAATGCTTATGAAATAACCATTTAAGAGTTAGAAGCATACCTCAAATTTTCATCCACTTGTTTGTCTCTTATAAGCAATGCAACTTCTTCAATACCATTACACTCCTCAAAATCCTGATAAAATCAGTTAACCGAAAAAAGCAGTTAGATATAATCAGATGTAAGAACTAGGTCACTTTCTGACAAAATAAGATTGGTAAAGCATAAAAAACACAGGATTATCTTTATTACATTACATCAGTATGTTATCTTGTGTAACTGTTTTGGAACCCCCTTAAGCCTGTTTATTATCAGTTGTGATTACCGTATAACAAAAAGACATACCCTTTGATTGATGGATGACTCCAACATAATTGAGATAAGAGCATCTAAGCATGCCCCTTGCTCAAGTACTCCTCGTGTTGCTAATATGTTCATCAAAACCTGCATGGATTAGATCTTATGTATTTGTTGACCATAAAAAATATTTATGAAAAATATCAGGATTTTCGGTGTCAAAGCGCCCCAGGCGAGGCCAAACGCCTCATGACCAATCAGGCGCTCTGGCAAGATTTCAGCCAAATGTTGTAAATTCAGGCAAAATTCAACTAGTCCAAACAAGCAAAACACATGTGTAAACCCCCTAAAAATGGTATTTTGTGTTAGATGCCATTAAAGATCTGTTTATCAATCACGCAATTAGTTCTTGATCATCTGATCTCCGTTGCATTTTCACCCTATGGCTTGTCTATTCAAATTCTGAATGGTCAGATCCTCCATCATTAATAAAAAAAATTGTTTCTTTTGTTTTTTTTTTCCAAGCACAACGAATTTAGCACAGAAGTTGGTGGTGTACTTGGTACAGTCGTGTAAAATAACTTTTAGGTACTATGATCAATATTTTAAGTGTTCGGTTTCTAATTTCATTGTTGTTACACAATTTTTTGTATTTCCATTTTCTTTATGTAAGCATTATAGCAATGCAATTGTTTTGTGTACCCGCGTTATCCACACAACAACGCGCGGATAGCAAAATCTTGTTTAATATAAAACACTTGATGAGAAGTTATGGAGTTCGTGGCCACTAAGAAATTTAATTCTAAAGACAAGCACACACTAATGTTGAGGATATTACTACAAAAATAGTATGGTCTTTAGAATTACTTACAAAAACAAATCCACATCAAAGACACAAAATCATTGGCTACTCATTTGCATTTATATACTTACATTAGATAAAATGGTGTCACCCGAAGAGAGAAAGACAGCACAAGAGGTAAAAGATTTTGGTACTTCGCACTAACATAGACAAGATATGTAACAGAGATAGCATCATATGACTTAGGCTTTAGTGCATATTTAGTTTGCACAATAAATTTCATAGATCCTAAATAACTAATTTCTTACATATTAAATGTATCACGCAGGGGCGGAACTAGAAATTTTTTTAAGGGGTAGCACACGTACAACTTTTTTTGAAGGGGTAACACGCGTACATAAAAACAAAAAAAAGATCCAAAACTTTTCCACTGCGCCATATGAGTTTAAGGGGTAGCACGGGCTACCCTGGCTACCAACCGGTTTCACCCCCGGTATCACGTATTTGTATCCACATAACATAAATTAGAAACTTTACATACAATTTTATGAATTTTAATTACCCAGTCAACAGTGGTGTGTCTAATATGGGCTATTCATTGCTACATAAGCCATTTTATCCGCAACTAAGATAGGACTTCGGGTATTAGACAAAACTTCACTTAGATTTTGCCATAAAGAACAAAAGACACAATCTTCTATATCCCTACATCTCTTTCTCATGGTCATTTTCATGATGTCACAACCAAAAAAAATAGTGCAGATCAAATGAATTAAGATTCATATCATGCCTGTAATATAATGATTCATGGGATCAACCTGAACTGCCTTGAAATGATGAGCCAAAACCATGCTCTCCCTATGAAGTAAACAACATCCTTCCAAAACTCTTAGTGCGATTGAAACTTCAGCATCGGTCGAAGGACTTTTTATCTTCAAGGGTTCAACACTGAAAATGTGATCCAAGTTGCTCACTATTTGATCCTCAAAGTCTTGTAAAGAGTGTTGAAAAAGAACCGGTACCACTATGAAGCAAGAAAAAAATAACTTTTAGCTTTTAGTTCCTCTTTTATAATGCATCCTACTAAAAACTCCATACAATTGATCGTATCATATCAAATCAAAACCTATGTTGTCAAAAGCCTTTCAGGCGAGCGCCTAGGCCCTGAGAAAACGCCTTGAAAAGTAAAAAGCCATATGTGCGCCTTTCTTGGTAGAAGCCATTAGAGGCTGAGGTCTTATTGTAGGTTCTTTTTGGAAAGTTGTAGGATTTTTTTTGAAAGTGATATCTGTGGATGATATCGATGATTGTAATGAGTGGTTAATCGGAAAGATTGAAGAAGAACAAGTTTTTTAAGCTGATGACTTGACATGGAAAACTGTAGGAAAGGTGAGTGGTGCTAGGAGAGGTTAGAAAAACTGGATCTTCAAAACCTTCGTCTTTAAGGGGATTCACGGATGAAGATTCCGAACAAGACATAGAAGATGAATCTAAAGCAGAGTTTCTGATTGAGGTTGAGGAAAGTGTTGATGGTTTAGAAGATGGGTTGGATGAGTTTTGATGGAGTGTGATGGTTTAAACATTTGGTTTTCAACCCATTTTTTTTTTTTTGTTTTGGTATTGGTGTAGAACCTCTGGGATTGTTTTTGAACCTTTGTTATTGCTTTGAATAATTTGGTATTGTTTTTGAACTTCTAGTATAATAGTATTCAATATATATTTCTATTGTATTTTTTCTCTATATGCGCCTTTCTTATCTCAAGCCTGCACTTTTTTTTTGGGCCTTTCTCTTTTGACAACATAGATCAAAACCAAAACCCTTTACTGATAAACAAGTTGCAGGACAATGAAACATAAATTTGATGCCACTAAACCAGAAAATCTGAATTTGATAACTGAGTACTATAAAAGAACAATTAAAAGTCAGAGATGTATCAATATTATGTTAAAACTCAAACACACTATAAGCAGTTGATAGGACGGAGACATATATAGCTCTAAGCAGTTGATAGGACGGAGACAAATATATGATTCTAATGCGATTTGCATCCATCTCCATTACGTTTTCCTAACACACTATAAGGCAATAAAAGAGGGACAATATAAACTTTTGAATCACTAGTTTATAAAATTTTATCTCCTTCCGTGGGAGACTTGCATCACAGATGAGACGATGGCAGTTATGATACCACATCAACATTAAAACTAACATCTTGCAGGTCAATTAACCAGATTTTAAAATGAGTAACCTCATAAGCAAAGGCAATGGTTAAAGTTAAACAACAGGTGAAAGTTCCACTCGAGGATCGAAGAAATTTGAGAATGTTGCGCATTTTAAGATGAGGAATAAATGATAACTGTCATATTTGGACTCGATTACATATTCTAAACAATACCTGATCAATCAACACATGTAATCGGAAAAATAAAAAAAGGCGGCATAGAGTACCTTGGAGATCGGGAATCGATTGTGTATGACAGAAGATGTTGATGGTGGAATCAGATGCCGAGACGGATCGAAGAAATTTGAGGATGTTGCGAAGGCCGTGTAGTCGTAGGAATGAGAAATCGGATCGTGCGTCACGGAGTCCGGTTCGTAGCGCTAGCGTTACCTCTCGGTAGAGTCTCTGATCCTCGAGTGAGCTCACGAGATCCGTCACCGGAGAAGGCGATGGCGCCGTTGTTTCGGACGGTTTATCATTACTCTCTCCTTCTGAGTTGGAGACCTCGCTCCAAAACGCCTTCTTCAGGTACATGTTTCCCTCTCTCACATACACAGAAATCACACATATAGGATCTAAAAAAAAATAGTAACCTAATTTACCCTATACTTGTTTTCATTTGCCATGTGGTTATACTTTCTCACAATCCCATAATCCAGGCACTTTTTTTTTATATTTTTTTATTCAAGAAAATTAATTTTTTTTTTTGAACGGCGATTTTATTAGAAAGGGGAAAAATCGGCCGAGCAAGGCGCTAAAGCCGGCCCCCAACAACACAAAACATTACATCAGAAATAGAAATTACACCATTCTTCCCAGCAAACTTTATCGTTCTTTGATCTACTATTAAACCAGAAAAAACTTAGAGATTTGATGTCCGCAATCGCCTCTTCAAGCGAAGGTTTCTTCCTCTTGAACACTAGCTCGTTCCTCAATTTCCAAATGGTCCACGTCGTGGCTCTCACAACAAGCTCCAGCATCGCTCTTTTCCGTCCGCCATACTTCCCAAAAACATCCACCGCAGCGATATCTTTAGTGTTGAAGAAAAAAACAGGAGGCGTCTTAACCCACTGGGACACAATCGACCAAACAAGGTTGGCAAACGGACATCCAGTGAAAAGGTGCTCTTCATTTTCATTACCAGAATCGCAAATAGGACAAGTAACAGAGGGAATTTGGACACCTCTGTGCTCCAAACCCATTAAAGTGGGTAATCTGCAAATGGCCATTCTCCAAAAAAATAAATTGATTTTAGGGGGAGCATTCTTACACCATCTGATGATCTCAACCTGCCCCACATCTCTAGTTTTAGCAAGAAGCTCTCTGACTTCTCTAGCCGAGAAAGACCCGTTTCCTTTTCCTTTCCAAACCCACTGATCATTTTCTTTGACAACCAAGGCATCCATGCGAATCTCTTTTTTGAGCAGTAAGGACTCAATTTTAGAAATGAGGCCCAAACCCCTCCCCACCCTTTTCAACAGGAACCAAACCTCTCATGGATCTATTCGAATGCAACCCGTCAATTACCCGACGCCATGTGACCTCCGTATTATATCTCCAAAACCATTTGGATAGAAGAGCCAAGTTCGAGTCTTCCAGCGGTTTAATACCGAGACCTCCTTTATTAATTGGGAGAAATAAAACATCCCTTTTCACCCAGTGTATCCTTTTAACATTCAAATTCCCACCCCACAAAAAATTAAAACGGATACTCTCTAACTTATTTATAACCTTCAGGGGAGCTTTGAAAAGCGAGAAGTAAAATAATGGAATGCTCTCCAAAACAGATTTGACAAGAACGAGACGACCCGCTAACGATAACAAACATGCCTTCCATCTTGAGAGCTTGACCTCAAAAGCTTTAACCACCGGATCCCAGCTCCTAATGCGATTCATATTACGACCCACAGGCATACCAAGATGGACGAAAGAGTCAGGCGAAACTTTACACTTCAGCCTTGAAGCCATGAATTGCACTTCCTCCAAATCACAGTTAACCCCCAAAATAGAACATTTCCTTAAATTAACTTTGAGCCCAGAAGACAAATAAAAAGCCCTCAACATTCTGCTCAAGTTCATGATATTTGTTTCATTCCACGATCCCAAAATCAGCGCATCATCAGCGAAAAGGATGCTAGAAATCACCGGCCCACCATCGGGAATCCGAACACCATTGAAAATACCCATGTTATTCGCTTTAGCCAACATGAGCGACAAAGCCTCCATCACTAAAAGGAATAGAAATGGTGAAAGGGGATCGCCTTGACGAAGACCCCTCTCACATTGAAATTCCCACGTAGGCGATCCATTAATCAAAACGGACGACCTAGAAGAACGAAGACAGCCCAAAATCCAAAGACGCCATTTATCCGGGAAATGCATTTGCTCCATAATAGACATGAGAAAATCCCAATCCACTGAGTCAAAAGCTTTCTCAAAATCGATTTTAAATAACATCAACTTGTATTTGACTCTTTTACTCCAAGAGATTATTTCGTTGACCATAAGGGGACCGTCAATAATGTTTCTTTTGGAGATAAATCCCATTTGATTATCGGACACCACCTTGCCAATCACCGTTTTCAAACGATTCGCCAGCACCTTTGATATAACTTTCGTCACACATCCAACAAGGCTAATAGGTCGAAAATCGTCCAAACATTGAGGATCATTGGATTTGGGGATTAAGTGAATAAAAGAAGATCCACACCCCTTGCTTATAACCCCTTGTTCATGAAACTTTGTCAAGATAGCATAAAAATCATGTTCAAAAAGGTCCCAAAAATGCTTGAAAAAACCGAAGTTAAACCCGTCCGGACCCGGAGTTTTATCGTTGCCACAAAGCCACACGGCCTCCTTGATCTCCTCAACGGAGAAGGGCCTGGTGATAAAGTCTTGCTCAGCATCCGAAAGGGTCTTGATGTCTTCACACAACATGTCAGGCCTCACCCCCTTTCTTTTTTGAAAACGCATTTTGAAAAAATTGAAAGCAGCTTTCTTGATTTCCATCGGGTTTTCAACCCAATTTCCTTCAATCCATAGCCCATTTATCCTACCAGCGGATAATTTCTGGTTCACCACCGAGTGAAAGAACTTAGAGTTCATATCCCCATCTACACACCACTTATATTTAGATTTAACCTTCAGATCCTCAGTCTCCTTCCAATCAATTCTTCTGAGCTCAGATTTTTTATTTTTTTTTGGGCCCATTCGTTCACCTCTTCGCTCGATAAAACCCTTGATTCACCAATACTATCAAACCAATTACAGTCAAAGATAAGCGCCTTTTTTTCAGCCTCAGACCTGTCCCTAAGCTCCTTGGACCAGGCTTTAATTCCCAATTTCACCCTTCTTAATTTACCCATAAGAGTAACATCAGGTTCCCCCATAATCTTACACTCAATAATCGCCCTCTTCACCACGTCATCAATTCCATTGGCATGTAACCAGGAAGAGTAAAACCTAAAGGGAGGAGGCCCAAAATCAGCCCTGGCCAGCCTCAAGACGAGAGGCGAGTGATCCGACCAGAGACGCGGGAGAGCAAGAACCGAGGCATGAGGCCATTTTTGAAAAAACTCTTCACACACGAAAATCCTGTCTATTTTGCTAAAAGATTTACCATTACCGTGAGAGTAGGTAAATCGAAGACCTCCACCCATATGATATTCAAGCAACCCGGTTCGTTCCACAAAAGCGTTAAAACCATCAGCACCAGCCTGTTGAAATTCCGACCACAGCCTTTCTTCTTCGAATCTAACTTCATTGAAATCACCTGCCATAACCCACATACCATCGATTGACCATCTCAAGGCACACAGACGATCCCAAAGTCTCCTTTTGTCCCTCAGTTCATGCGGAGAGTAAATATTTGCAATGTTAAGTTTCAACTTTTGACCCAACACCACCCCGGAGACCACCATAAAACGATCCTCCTTAATCACTCCAGTAACCGAAAAGCAAGCCGGGTTCCACAAACAAGCCACCCCGCCT
The DNA here is from genome assembly GCA_039602395.1 of Deinandra increscens subsp. villosa. Lineage (NCBI taxonomy): Eukaryota > Viridiplantae > Streptophyta > Magnoliopsida > Asterales > Asteraceae > Deinandra > Deinandra increscens. Next base: position 8,231,599 of record JBCNJP010000010.1, on the reverse strand, counting down.
GACCTTCCGTTTGAATTTACCCAATCACTCGAAGCCCCCCTACGGCCCCAAAACCTATCGAAGGGGATTCTATTACCATCAAGGAATTGAGTTTCCTGCAAACAAACAAACTGCACACGATACTCCGATCTCAATTTAGAAACCCAGCGATGCTTACAAGCATCACCAGCCCCACAGATATTAACAGAAAGAAGCTCCATTACTGGAAAAACCCATTGACTCCTCCTCCATTAATTGATCTCGAACCAACTCTCTGTGAGCACCGAGTCGAATATTCACACCTTCAGCAATCTGAATCGTATTATCGATTTCAACCTCCCTCTCACGAATATTCCTCTCGTTCTCCATATCTTCCACCTCCTTGCACGCTCTAACTCTGAGTGCTTCAATAACTTCATCCGCTAGACGAACGTCGGAGTCTCCAAGGCTGGGTGAGATAACCCTATTCTCCAAAATTACCGATTTACCCCCCCCCCCCCGAACAATTTTAGACCCCCAATGAACGAGTGGCCATGGACAAGGTATTAACAGAATGGGCTGGGGAGCTAGGCCCAGGATTCGGAGGCCCATAATCAGATCCATCCACCTCATTGGGCTCCCACTAAGGAGACCGACCCACTCTGAGACTTTGTGGCCCCACATGCCGCCATTCTACTGCCATCTCCAGTTTTCCAGGCGACATCATCATAGTTCCTAGAATCATGCATGCATAACGGTTCATCTGGCTCCGGCGACCTTTCCTGTTCCTCCGATTCCGGCCTCGAGACTTCCGATCTAATCTTAGGAGGTTCCCATTCCGAGATCGCCGTTATGAAGTCCGGCAGCCATTCCTCCTGGTACTCCGTCACCCCGCATTCAAATTTCCTTCCTTGCCAACCGACCATAACACTAGCAGAAACTTTAACACAATCATTGACGATGATAGCGATTCCGCTTCGATTCATTATCCCATCATTAACATCGGCATCGGAATTATGCACCACCGTTCCGAACAGTCCGCCGATTTGATCAAATGATACTCCCATCCCATAACTGGGGAGGAAGCCCCCAAATTCTGATCCAAGCTATTCTTTCAAATCCATACGATTGTCCTCTCCAAACAGAGAGTTTAGAAAACCAGGCCTCCCACCTCTTCCTGTCTTCCAAGAAATCAGCCGCCTCTCCCGGATTGAGAAAAGTAAGAAGCACCATGAAACCACCCAGGTAACGAATCTTGAAAGTACCAAACTTTTCATTGCCAGGAATCTTATCCAAACAACAAAGATGATTGAGATCCAAGGCTCTACCCAATAAGGCACTCCCCGTCCATGCACTGAATGCCGGTGTAACCTTGTGACCCACATCGATGCTTTTATGAGAAGAGGGACGTCGGGGGCAACCCCCGGCCGCGACTTCCGCGAAGGTTTTTCTTCCCGGAGCCGGATCCGGCCCAATGCGGTCAAAAACCGATACACTAGCTCCCACCACTTCCTTCACTTTTTTAACCACCCTTTCGGGAAGATTAAGCGTTACCGGAGCTCCATCCCTGTCATACTTCTCGAGGTTAACAGTAAGATTCTCCTTCCCAATCCTGACCTTGTTTAAAACTCTCTCCAGGTCCCATCTATCCTTGACCTCCTTGAACTTGATGAAACCAAACCTCTCTCCGGCCTTGTTCCTTCTTCTGGAAATGAAAATGTCCGACACCCTACCAAACTGTTTGCATTCCTCCTCCAATCTCTCTCTAGAACATCCATCAGGGATCTTGGACACATAGTAAGAGATATTCTCCTTTCCACCCTCACTACCTCTATGTCCCTTTTTCATGTTCCGATCTCTTCTTTGCACCACCTTCCATTCTTTGTCCGCCATTATTTCTCTTGGAAAGCGATAGACGACATCAAACGACAAATCCCAACGCCCCGATAGGAACAACTCGTACAACCAAAATCAAACAGCCCAATGGAGGATACGATCCGTAGTGAGGATGGGACGAACCCTAACAAAACCCACTGAGGAGATCACTAACCCACTGGGTTGCGACGATGGCTATCACAGGCGTACTAGCGGGGCTGAGACACGCCGGAAAAGGAGCAGCCGGAAACCTCTCTCTCTCTCTCTCTAACGGAACCTAAGAGAGAAAATTAATTATTAACTAAAATAAAATAAAAACTTCATTTAAATAAATAAATAAAATATTACAATTCATGGAAATTAAATTACAATATATTTAAAAAAAAACTTAAAACTCGTCGGGGTCGCTTTCGTTTTCTTCATCGGACTCCTCCTCGGGATGGGGCGGTATGGCTTCTCAAACACGATCGATGTGTTCGATCAAATCGGATCGTAGACTCTGATGTGTATCTTGATCACGAATCATCATAACATTTTCATCGATAATATGTTGTGGTGGTTCCTCATTCGTTTGTTGAACATCATCGGGTTCGTATGGGCAGATTGCAAACCCTTCATCCTCCCTAATCATATTATGCAAACTCATGCAAGCATATATGATGTTTGTAATTCTTTCGATGTGTCTTCCCCTCGTCGGGTTTTCGATGATCTTCTATTTCTTCTTCAAACATGCGAACGCTCGTTCAACTTCCTTCCTCGCTGCTTCTTGTGCTTTAGCGTACTTTTTCTTTTTTCAGTTTTTGGCGCCGTTAGAGTCTTTGCAAACACTGAATAATCTGGATATATGCCATCGGCAAGATAATATCCATGTTCGTAATGGGTGTCATTTACTTCAAATGATGACTCGGGTGCCTTATCCTTAATTAGATTATTCAACAAGTTTGATTGTTGAAGCACATTTAAGTCGTTGTTTGAACCGGCGACTCCAAAATATGCATGCCAAAACCACAAGTCTTGTGATGCCAAAACCGCATCTTCACCGGAGGAATCGTCGGAAGACAAAGACATTTTGGTTGAAATGGTTAAAAAAATATCGGAGAATTGTGGAGAAGTGTGGGAGAATGTTGTGAGAAAAGGTAGAGAGAATGGGGGTATTTATAGGTGTTTAATTAATTAAATTTAGAAAAAAAAATTCTTTTTAAAAAGGAAAAAATAGCCGTTGAGGGGGTGTGGGACCCACCCCAACGGTCCACTCTCTCTCTTTCTCCCGTCCATTTTGAGCTCGGCAGCCCACTCTCACGGTACTCTCCCGCGCCCCGTTCCCGAGCAACACTTCCTGGTGTTCCCGAGGGTCCCGAGCTCGGGGAACCCCCCCCCCTCTCCCACACCATTACAATCACCCTAAGGGGTTACCATAAAAATGATATATTGGGAGCGAGTTGTTATATAAAGAAGTCATTTTATTTTAAGGAAAAAAAAAGCTAATCAATGAGAATTGCAGTGAGTTATTGTTGGCTAATAAGAGAGGGAAGAAGCGTGCTATGTTGGTAACATTGTGGGCTTCAATTTGAGCCATAGCGCTCCGGAGGGTGGTGACTCGAGCGCATTGGAACGCTAAGAGACGTTATTGAGGGGGCTTCAATTTACCCTATACTTGTTTCACGTCCCACTACACACAGCCTAACCGTAATCAACAAGATGAAATTAGAAAGTCATACTCGACTCAACGAACATGTCAACTGAACAAATCATAATTTTTCACAAAAGTTGGTTGGTGGTGAGGCAAGATGTTTTCATCGTATCTAATTTTTCAGGACCGATTTCATGTCATAGACCCCGGTCGTGTTTAACAACGAGCTCGAAAAGATGGTGAGACCAGATGAACGAGAGTCTAGGAAATCAACCAACAACACATGATAAAGCAAATCGATTCAATGATAGTCGAATGCTTACAATCTCATCATAAAAAATTCATGGCCATCTTGGGTTGAGCTCAAACCCAAGATGAGACTCTCTCTCTCTCTAGAATGTGATGCTCACTCACTCTAAAAGAATCATCTCCTAAAGATTCATCTTTTACAAATGAGACTCTTGTGCTCACTAACCCACTAACTAGTGAACATAATACATGAGCAAAAATACATATTAAAAGCAACTAAAATAAATATTAATTAAATCAAAGTTGATTTAATTAATATAAAGCTTGACTCGCTCGAACCGATCTTTCGTTGACTTTTACGTTGACCGTTGACCCGAACGGTTGACTTTTCAAGAAAAACGTCTTCAGTCCAAACTTGTAAGCTTCAATCATCACAACCCAGTCTCTGAATCATATCACAATGGATTCTTTAGTCGAATGTTTCGGTAAACAGATTTGATGGTGTCAGTCACAATGATAAATAGTTCCAACATATTCCCCCTTGACTGATGCTTTCAAATCTGTTCAATTGCTGAAGAATCACTCTGTCATACATCTTTAATGAAATTTTGATAAACCCGAGACAATCTGTTGTAGAAATCCTCCTTTGAATAAGCTTCTTTTGTTCTTGTTTCTCGAGTTGAGAGCCAAGTGCTGCCCCTCACTCGGTTCACATGGTCGGGTACAATAATAAGAATGCCTAAACTTGGAGTCCAAATCGCGACTAACCGAATCAGATAAATCAATCAATCACTAAAAATGCTCCAACTCCGAATAATCAGCCTGATAATCCAAATCCATAATAAATTCCCCTATTACTCTAAATCTCTCCAATAACATCCAGTGGAAGTGTAAAAATCAGATGCAGAGAGTCGAATCGTCCCGCTTGGTTGCCTAGAGAAACCAGATTAAAAAAATCTTGAAATCGAATAATCTTGCGAAAAACCAGAAGTGGATGATGACAGTTGTGAATGATCCATAAATATTGCACTTGTTTCACGTGACTGAGGTTGGATGCGAATATAAAGTCCGATTCGAGTAACGGGTGAAAAACGTCACGAAAAACTGTCACTCTAATCGAGAAAATATGCCAAATCGAAGAAAAACTGAGATCCCGAGCGTAAAATAATAATAACTCGTAATTTTGGGTTCCGAAAAACGAGCTTGAAAAAATATTCCGTGAAGAGTTCTGAGTTAAACGGTGCAATCTAGGAAAAATCTTGAGAAAGCCATCAATTTTCTTCAAGTAACGGCCTCCGAGAGATTTAACTAGAATATTCCAATAATTTAACTGAGATTCCAGTTAATCCGGTTAGATGACTTCCGCGCTGCATCAGCTAAAAATAAATCGTGAGACATAACGAGAAAAACCGCATAATTAACCAAATATTGAAGCTAACCCGTCAGTGGTCGATAGCTAACGTACGCGTGACGCCAATTAATAAACGAGAACCCCAATAAATAAATGGAATAAACCCATGACCAACGAAAATTATCCACAATTCCGTTAGGGACGTCATCTCGTTAAAAACTGATAAGAAATACCCGCGTTTAACGAAAAATGCTGAAAATACCATTAGTGAAATTAAATCCCTATAGAAAAGCAAGATTCATGAGCTTTATGATCAACCAATCAGAATTCATTCTTCATTATGATCCTACGACAGGGATTTAAGGCAGAATAACGGTTGGGATCGTGATCCATGTGGTGGAGGAGGGACCAATCAGTTGACACCATCCACAAACATCCAAGGGTCGAGATTAAGGCCATCAGACGGTTGTGGGACGAGATCCACGTGAAGAGTCTCTACGCCAATCACAGACTGACAACAAAAAGGGTCCAACGGCTCTTTTAATCAGGTGTAGGGCACACGCTAGTTCATGGACCAATCACCATCCGACAACATTAAAGGGAATGTTAACTTCAACCGATAAGGAGAGAGAAGAACATTCTCTATCCGCCAATCAGTAAAGGACACATCATCGATGGTCCCCATCTTCTACCTACGAAACCCTAATGAACGGAGAACTCACCGAAAAAACTAAGGACCACCGAAAAACCGTGTATCACCCATATCTCCCATAATACGCGACCAATTTTGACGAATTTTATACCCCTGAACTCGTAGCTCGATCTTCTACATCCCTGTACGATCAGAATTCACTGAAACGATCTCGAACAAAAACCCAGATCCTAGACCGTATGGTTTAAATCTCGACCGTATGAAGTCTAGATCGTATAGAATGAACCTAGATCGTATGTGATTGTTCTATACGGTGATGGCGGGCTACTCAAAGACGATCGAGACTCGGGCCCACCCAATCGGCCCATTAGGGTTATTTTTAGTTATGTTTTATTTCTTGTTCTGCAAGTGTTCTATTCCTATTTAAAGACTTTATGTGTTTCCTTTAGAACTTGGTTAAGTTTTATAATACGTATTTACTTTGGAGGTTTATCCAAGTGTTCTTCTAGAGCCGGTATTTGACGTCTAGGGTTTCTAGCACTGGGTTTTGGAGCTAGGTTTTGATTCCTTGACATAGATCAAGGGTTTTCTGTCCGCTACGCTATATAATAGTATCAGAGCCATGTTGGATCATCGAAGAAATCACCGTAGATTCGTGGCCGGAGGCAACGGGGATTATCATCGTGACCCGAGGGATATCGAAGATATCGAGAGGCTGCGCCAACGACTTCCGGACGTGGAGTTACGTTACGAAGGTCGATGGGGCGATCGCCAAGAAGAAACGAAATCCAAGTCCGTTGTAGGCAAAACCAAGCCTATATACGATGAAGATGGGATTACACCCGACGCAGAAGAGTGGCTACGTATACAAGTATTCCTTGGTTGGGTTACTCTTCCGTCACACGCTTCCCCGCAGGCACCAGTCGTGCAACCCGTGCTGCCAACGCCATTATGGCAACACACACAGTCCGGGTTATCTGCACCATTAGGTTCAAACTTGAATTCAGTTTTGGTTTATCCGATCATGAAGGAGTTTAATTTCGATCGTGATTTTTGGCGGTTAATTTGGAACGAGATGCGGATGCCATCTGATGACTTAACTAAATTATCCCATTTAACTACTTTTATGGGCATTCCACGTTTACATCCATGGGTTTACTTACAATTGGGGTTAATTCAGAATTTTCATATATGTATTTTTACGTTAATTCAAAATTGCATGCAATGTAATAAATTCTCTAAATTGCAATCCGAGTTAATTAGGAGTTATAATCTCTTGGCTCAATTTCAATCGGATGCAAGGGTAATTTTTTTATACGATCCGCTAAGTTTGGAAAGAGTTCAAGTTATTCATGGTATGGATGGGTTGGCTCAAAGTGGTGTCTGCTTTAAATTTAATGGTGATCTTTATGATGTTATCAAGACTCGAGGACGAGTCTTTTTTATAGAGATGGAAAAGGAGATGGTAGAACTCGGTAACCCGATAGATCCGGGACCCGCCGGTCCGAAAGGTATGTGCTTAAACCCGTCCGAGACAACCCGTAATGTTCTGTTTGATCCCGGGGGTCCTGATCCAACAATGAAGTTGGAGGACGAGTTTTTCGAAGAGGGAGAGAATGATGGCGGGCTATTTAAAGACGACCTAGACGACTCGGGCTCCACCCAATCGGCCCATTAGGGTTATTTTTAATTATGTTTTGTTTCTTGTTCTCCAAGTGTTTTATTATTATTTAAAGGACTTTATGTGTTTCCTTTAGAACTTGGTTAAGTTTTATAATATGTATTTACTTTGGAGGTTTATGCAAGTGTTCTTCTAGAGCCGGTATTTGGCGTCTAGGGTTTCTAGCACCGGGTTTTGGAGCTAGGTTTTCATTCCTTGACATAGATCAAGGGTTTTCTGTCCGCTACGCTATCAAGAATGATACGGATAATATGGAAGTTTGTTTAATCCTAATTTTAGTATTTATCTAGTTTCTAGTTTTTAGGATTTATTTAGTTTATTTAATTGTTTCTTGTTTCTCAAGTCATTGACCTATTTAAACACATGTAGCCAAATCAGTTATGGTTGTTAAGTTTTGATTGATTAATAAAGATCTTGGAGTTTTATCCAAGAACCCTAGTCGCCTGGTTTTAGGTTGACTGATTCGGTATCATACGGTCTAAGTCTAGACCGTATAGCCCAAATTCAGATTGAATGAAGTCTAGATCGTATTGGGTCGCCGGAGCTAGATTGTATGCACTCTAGATCGTATGGAAGCTTGTAGACCATATAAGCAATCATCAAGTGAGTCCATATCGTATGGACAATCCTCAAATGAGTCCACATCGTATGGAGGAACTTTAAACCTTCAAAGAACTTGAAGAACACTTGACAAAACTTGGAAAAAAAAAACACAGCAAACTTTGATCCTTGAATCACCCCCCCCCCAAAAAACGAGTGGAAACCATCGATTCTTGACACAAATCTGATTTAGAAACATGTTATGGCCACTCACACATCCTAAACAGCAGCAAAACTCGATTGAATCAACTCCAAATTCTGGAAATCTTCAAGAACACGAAGAACACCGCGAAACACACACTACTGTGTGTTTTTCCAGATCTGCCTAAATTGTTGAGTTTTAGATGAAACCGATGCTCCCAATGGATCCGAAACGCGTTTTCCACTGAGAATCATACTTCACTTCATCCAAAAACATTGATTCTAACACCGAAAACTCGAAATCAAAGCTTTAAAATCTTCAAAAACCCAAAAAGCGTGAATAAACTCACTGTTACGATTTTTCAGCTCGGGTCTTCATTTCTTCAACAGATTTGAACATTTGGATCATGGAAACACATCCAAATGAAACCAATAACATGAATCTATCATCAGATTGATCCAAAAATCATCCAAACAACTCCAAAATGAAGAAAAAGTGTAGAAAAAGGTAGAAAAAGTCTCATAAGCGGATTTTTCCATCTTGAGCAACAAGGTTGAACAAAATCCAGATCTGAGTGATCAGATTGGTCGTGAGACACAATCGATCGGTCTGATTTCACGTTACAGACCCGCATCGTGTTTAACAACGAGCTCGAAAAGATGGTGAGATCGGATGAACGAGAGTCTAGGAAATCAACCAACAAAACATGATAAAGCAAATCGATTCATTGATAGTTGAATGATTACAACGAAGTCGAACGCTTACAATCTCATGATAAGAAATCCATGGCCATCTTGGGTTGAGCTCAAACCCAAGATGAGACTCTCTCTCTCTCTCTCTCTCTCTCTAGAATGTGGTGCTCACTCACTCTAAAAGAATCATCTCCTAAAGATTCATCTTTTACAAATGAAGGGCTAACACTCTATTTATAGTGAGAGCTTTTGTGCTCACTAACCCGCTAACTAGTGAACACAATACATGAGCAAAAATACATATAATAAAAACAACTAAAATAAATATTAAGTAAATCAAAGTTGATTTAATTAATATGAAGCTTGACTCGCTCGAACGGATCTTTCGATGACTTTTACATTGACCGTTGACCCGAACGGTTGACTTTTCAAGAAAAACGTCTTCGGTCCACACTTGTAAGCTTCAATCACCACAACCCAGTCTCTGAATCATATCACAATGGATTCTTTAGTCGAATGCTTCGGTAAACAGATTTGATGGCGTTAGTCACAATAATAAATAGTTCCAATCATATTTGGTTTGAAACTTATATCAATAGGATAAAAACCGATTATGCATAAATGTTACTGTAAAAATCACAATGATACGTTTGTTACCGAGGGTTTTAACATTTGGAGTAAAATAGTTTGGTTTATTCGTCATGATGTTCATAACGTGGACATGAATTCCGAAAAAAGGTGTGATTATTTGCTAAGACAAAATCAATCTTTACATGTTTCCTTTGGTAAATAAAATTTGGAGTTAAATTTCATTTTCGTCCTTGTGGTTTGCCACCTTTTTTCACTTTCCTCCATATTCTTAAAACCGCCATTTCCGTCCTTATGGTTTATAAATTTTGCCATTTCACTCCAAAGGCTTAAGGCCATCCTTTTTCTTCGTTAAACTAAAGGGTATAAAGTAATTTTATAAAGAGGGGGTAATATGAAAATTACTAAGCTCATGGACTATTTTCTAAGTTACTTTACCCACTTCAATCAAACCCTAACCCACCCATCTTCATAAATTTCGGCCGCCATTGAAATCCGAACCTTTCTTCCGGCAAGGCCCAGATTGTTACACCCGTACTTCTCAAAGTAAGGCGGAAGTAAAAAGACATTCTGTTGACTTTTACTATCATTTCTCAAACTCCCTGATATGCTGATAAGTGTATATAAAAACTAGGTCTTACACTATTGAATTTTAAATTTATAAACTAGTAATTTTACCAGGGGACTATACCAACACACTAGGGCAAGTGTACCCGTCGCGTGTAGCACAGTATTGGCAAACACCGGATGTCGAACTCAAGGATACGTTAGTTCAAAACAGTCAATTAATAGTAAAGCCAGTTTATTTTTATGTTGGGAATTATATTGAACTAGTAAAGTAAATATCAAACTAAGTAAGCAAGTAAGCAATTGGAAAGCAGTGGAGATTTAGTTATTGTAAAAGGACCGTTTAGGCATAGACTCCCCACCCATGATTCGATAGATTCTTCGGTTAAGTTCATGCCTTATCTCGTAATGTGAATTAGGGTTCCTAAGACAAGGCCACCTAATTCCTATGGAAATGGTTCACAGCTAGGGTTATAGACACGCCCTAAACGGTTACTAATGTTCCATGGTGAAGGTTAGATAAGTTTGTTGGCTATGAAGTGCTTCAGACTAAGACCCGACCTATAGGTGACCTAACCTAGAACTTGTCGAAGGGCTAGGGTTGGAAATCCTAACGGTTCTAAAGTTGCTAAGCAATTGTGTTACTATGAAATGGTTAACCTAGCAGGTTCCTAAACACGACTAAGCAGTGGCAGACCCGACCTATCGGTGACTACGGGGCTACTAGACAATGCAAAGGACAACTACTAGCTACGGGAAAGATAATTTCTTATTCAAACCCTAAGGATGAACTCCTAATTGGTCACTAGGATTCCTATAACTATCGCGACTATTTCTAGTTCACGCGTACACCGCAGATTCTGTGATTCGGTTATACGATAGACACCTAACTATAGTTGACATGCATACCAAAGCTAGGGTTCCACAAGGTTATAAAAATGACTAAAACTAATAGAGAATTCTGAAACATTAACCAAATCATAAGTAATACAACGTTTACTTCAAAGCACAATCATAACGTAAACCGAGT
>JBCNJP010000010.1:8158275-8220084 GCA_039602395.1 Deinandra increscens subsp. villosa | reverse complement strand
AAGACCTTTTGTAAAAAAATATAATAAAAAGAAACTTTCAATAAATTGCTGTAAAAAGTAGATAATATTTATAAAAATATATTTTATAAAACTTGTAATAAAAAGATACTGCTAGAGTTTTTCAATAAATTACTATTAAAAAATAATAATATTTATATAAAGCCTTTTGTAAAAAATTATAATAAAAGAATTAAAAAAGAGTGAAAAATGAGACTTTGAAAAATGGGGGTTACAAGTTGGGCCAGGGGGTTTTCTCATGAGTGATGAGTTTTCTCCTGATGGGGATTGGAGATGATCGGGTGGGTGGTGTAATATCCTCGTTAGTGATCCAAATTTGCCGTTCAAAAAAAAATATTAAGCCTATTTGACTAAAGCTGGTACATTTATCAAAATAGCTTGATACATTTAAGGATTTTAAGCCCATTTGACTAAATTGGTTGATTATATTTTTTTTGAACGGCATCAATCAGGCGAACCAGGTTTCACGTGTAACCTACCCCTTCGGGCCAACGTCCAAGGTCGTCTCCACAGACCTCCGTGAAACCAGGACACCCCCTCCTGTAACCATCCGGCAGAAACCCCCTCCATCTGAGACCACTGGGGTAAAACTGCCAACCCTAGGATTCGAACCCGGGTCACTCACAAGAAGAACCACAGGGAACTAAGAGCCTAGGGGTGACCACTCAGCCAAAGCCTATGATAATGTGTTTTTAGGTTTGCCCATATAACTAAATTGGTTAATTATATGACAATGTTTTTAGGTTTGGTAAGTTTCACGTATTTTAAGAAATAAATGTTCTATTCTTAAATGACAAACTTCCTAGATATGTTTTTGAGTGATTTTCTTTTTTTTTTTTGAACGGCAAATAAAAAAAGAAACGACACCCTAGCAAGACGCTAGGGGCCGACAAAGAACATTACAAAGAGAAAGAAGACCATTCCTTCCATTTGACGGAACGGTCTTTACAACGATTAACATACCAACAATAACTCCAATTTTTAATTTCTAGAATCACCCTTGAAACGGAAGGAGTTCTTTGCTTGAAGATTACGTCGTTTCGTTCCAACCATAAACACCATAAGCCGGTTAGAAAGATAATCATAATCATAGTTTTTTTCCTGCTATGAAGATTGCTGCTCTTGTGAAGAGAAATAATGTCCGACACCGAGAAAGCCATAACTTGAGGAATTTTGCACCATTGAGCAATGACCTGCCAAACAGTCTCGGAGAAACGGCAGCCCGTGAAGATGTGAGTGATGGACTCCGGAGCCTCGTCACAAAGAACGCAATACTCGTTGATGATCGGGATGCCTCTCTTTATAAGACCATCTTTGGTTGGCAAACGCCCGAGAATCGCCCTCCACGCCACAAGATTAACTTTCGCCGGAACCACTTTTTTCCATTCCAACGGAAATGCGGACTGATGTGATGAGAAATCAGAGATTAAGTTACGCAGGATTTTAACCGTGAAAGCCCCGGAAACATCTCCGTCCCATCTCCAAGACCCGTCTACCTGCGTAAGAAGGTCTTGAATATCAACCCCGTCCCTGTTAAAATCAGAAATCGCTTTAACTATGGCTTTCCAAACCCCTGAACTTTTCGCATGGCAGGGTAAAAATCGATCAGAGTTGCCTTCACCATGAAAGCCCCCAATAACCCTTCTCCATAAACTGTTGGGCTCAGTAAAGAACCTCCAGGCCCATTTGGCCAACAAGGACCTGTTGATATTGGCAAAGGAGGTCAGGCCCAATCCCCCAACCTCTTTGGGCTTACAAATGCCATCCCTTGAAACCCAGTGGATTTTTCTACCTGAATCACTTTCCCCCCAAAGAAAATTACTACGGATTTTTTCCAGCTCGTTGAGAACGTTTTTGGGAGCTCGATACAAAGAAAAAAAGTAGGTCGGAAGACTATCAAGCACGGATTTAATTAAAGTGAGTCTACCTCCCATCGAGAGGCAATGGCTTTTCCAGTTTGAAAGACGAAGCTTAACCGTATCAATCACCTTCCTCCAATTGCTTTTGTTGTTCATATTGGCTCCTACTAACATGCTGAGGTAATCAAAGGGGAATGAGCTGACTTTACATCCCAATAAATCGGCTTTTGCCTTGGTAATACCGCTGTCCACATTAATCTCAGCCAAGCCACACTTCGCTAAGTTTACCCGCAAACCAGAAACAAGGAAGAAGTTCCATAAGATCCGTCTAAGGTTCGTAAAGTTGGAGTGAGACCATTCTCCCATAATCATCACATCATCGGCGAAGAAAATGTGCGATAAGGAGAAACCAACGTTGGGAATCTATACGCCTCGAAACAGCCCAATAGTCATCGCATTTTCAAGAATACGATGCAACGATTCCATCGCGATAATGAATAAATAAGGAGATAAAGGGTCTCCTTGACGAACTCCTTTAAAACCGTCAAATTCTTTAGAAGGAGAGCCATTTATCAAGATACACGACCGGGAAGCTTGCAATATTCCTCCCACCCATTTGCGCCAAAGAGGAGGAAAATTCATTTGAGCGAGGATCGAGTCTAAGAATTTCCAATCAAGGGAATCGAAAGCTTTGTTGAAGTCAATCTTGAAAAACATGGCTTTCGACTTCACCCTTTTTAACCAAGCCAATATTTCATTAATGATTAAAGGGCCGTCAATGATGTTTCGTCCCGTGACAAAAGCCATTTGATTTTCGGAGATGACGGAAGGCAATACCAATTTCATCCGGTTAGCAAGGACTTTAGAGAGAACCTTTTGGATGCATCCGAGTAAAGTAATTGGCCTGAAATCGTGGAAAGATTGCGGATCCGAAGATTTGGGAATAAGGCATATGAATGAAGAGCCACAACGCTTATCCAGAAGCCCCTCGGAGTAGAACAGATCCAAAACAGCCTTGAAATCAGAATCAAGGATATCCCAAAAGGTTTTCAAAAACTTGAAGTTAAAACCATCGGGACCGGGAGCCTTGTCATCACCGCAGTCCCATACCGCAGTTTTAATTTCCGACGAAGTGAAAGGGGCGGTCAGGTTCGACGCATTCTCCTCGGAAATCCGTTTTAAGTTTGGGCAAAGCAGTGACGGTTTAACAGGACGGACTTCCTTGAATTTGTCTTTAAAAAATTTGCAAGCCTGGGATTTGATCTCCGCAGGATCAGAGATCCAAACCTGATCCAAAAAAATCCCATTAATACGGTTAGAAACAAGTCTGGAATTGACTATACCGTGGAAGAATGAAGAATTCTCATCGCCAAGCTCGGCCCATCTAGCTTTGGCCTTCTGAGCAAGATCAGCACGACGGATCTCGTTTAGTCTCCGGAGTTCATTTTTAGCGTCCCCCCACATCGATATTTCCTGATCCGATAAAGTATTTGTTTCCGCCTTTTTATCCCAAAAACATCATTCATCTTCTAAAGATTTTTCTTTGGCATTCTCCAGACCTTTTTTTTGGGCAATCCAAGTCTTTAGCGCCTCTTTAATGCATTTCAATTTAAGGTGCAGTTTAACATCAGCCCTCCCCTGGAAATTTTTGTTTTTAATAGCTCCTTCCACCACCAGCCTGATTTCCGGGTCGCCTAACCAAGAGGAGAAGAATTTAAACGGGGTAGGACCAAAGTCCACCTTCGACAATCTCAATAAGAGCGGGTTGTGATCCGACCATCGACGAGGGAGCGCCGTAAGGGTCGCATTAGGCCACCTGAGAAAAAAATCTTTATCCACGAGGAAGCGATCAATCTTACTAAATTTGATTCCTTGACCGTAAGCAAATGTGAATTTAGAGCCTCCCATGTTGTATTCGCACAGCTCCGCGTTGTCGATAAAATCGTTAAAGACCTCCGCCCCTTTAGCATTAAAAGCAGAGAAACGACGGTCTTCAGGGTTTCTCACTTCGTTGAAATCCCCGGCAAAAACCCAAACACCCCTTTTACGAGCTTTCAAGGACAGCAGCTTATCCCAAAGAATACGCTTAGCCCTACTAGGTTGGGGGGCATAAACGTTGCAAATGAGTGATTTTTTTTAAATTGTACTTAAACTAAAGTAAGGTAAACAAAAACATAAAAATACATTCTATATATATACAAAAACGAACATATGGTCAATATAAGTGAATATTTTATTGCAACATATATATTATAATATTGAAGGTTCATTATAATATTGTTTTGTGTTCTTTTTTATTAGTTGTAATATACGTGTTTCTCCTTGACCAAGTGTTCTCTTCCACTGCTTTTGATTTCTTCCGTATTATTTAATTACTTTTTACATTAACTTATTTGATACGTTTCCATAATTATTATTTTCCATCTTCTTATCTCTCTCACTCTACCTTATTTTCTGGCTGCCCTCTCTAGATCTTCTCTTTCTCAATCGAGATTCCGCCGTTTCGGTTCTCCGGTTCTATCTTCACTTAGCCTTAGTTGGTTATCTGCGTACGCCGATGGTGGTCGCCAGTATTTTTTTCGCCGCCCTTTTAAATGGCTGGTGACGCTGGTGTGCCGCCATATCAAGGTGTCGTATTTCTTACCGGAGGTAATAGCCTCTTTATGTTGTTGTTGTCGTTAATCTGTTCTTGGGCCGTGTTTCTTTAGGTTATCCGGAGGCGGCGGCAGGTGGAGTTTCAGGTTACATACGACGGCTACGGGGGTTTATGTTTGGGTTTCCATAATCCTAATCTGATGCTAGCTTCTTTGATAATCGGCCATGATGACTTTGGTCTGAGCCACCAGAATGTTTTCTGTCGTGGGTTAAGAATTCTTGACGGATGCGATGACGATTTACATTAGGGTTTATAAAACCTTAATCTGAGCATAGCTTCTTTTACGAATATCGGATTCGATTGCATTTTTTTATCTCATTTGTCTCAAATTTCATTTTTGGTACTCAATACTATGCTTTTGTATAAGTTGATGCTTTTCTTTTACCCAAAATGAGCCTAAATGGCGGTGATGATAGGGTACAGTCCTGAGCCCTGGAGGCAGTGATGGTGTTTTGATCTCTGGTGGTTTGATTTGGTATTTGAAGAAGTAAAACTTATTGTTGGTTAACGGAATTTACTAGATTCATTTATAGGCTATGATGGTTTTTAAAATCTGAGCCTGCATGCTTTATTTTGTGGTGATGATGATCTATTATGAAGTTGAAGAATCGGAGCCACTAAATCCCTTGCATAATTGTTTTGCATAATATATTTTTTAGATTATTTGTAGCTATATTTACACATGATCTTCAGGTCTGCATGAAAAGATAGTCATTGCTCTCATTTGGTCGAAAAGATAAACATGATTTCGAAAAATGTAAGTTTCGATGTATATGTGATCATAAACTATGAATTTGACTATGAACAGCAGTCCGAGCCTAGAAATATTCATCTAAAATTGTATTTGGATGATTGGTTGTGTAAGATTCATGTACTTCTCATTTGAAGTGGTGGTGATAAACTGATTCGACAAGATAGGTTTGAAGCAGGAGTGGTGAGCTTAGACTGGTGGTGGTGAGGCAACGCGCGGGGGACACATCCGTAAAATGATGAATTTTGTATAGAATATGAAGCATATTATGAAAAGTTAAGGCATGTCTTCGCGGCAACGCCGCGGAAAGGTTTAAATCTAGTATGTTACAAACATGAACAAAAAGGACATTGATTATTACTATCTTACGTTAAGATATTAAAAACAATACAAAATTTATAAGTTAGTGTATGTTTGTTGTTTCTTGTCGTATCACTACAATCATAGATACAAAAGAGAGGAGCTAGAGAGAGATCAAGTGTGGAAATAACGAAACGAAGAGAGGTGTGAAGATTAAATAACAAAACAAAGGGCGGGATCTCTTTGTTTTTTATGTGATCTATCGATTCATTTCAACCAATCCCATGCAACGGCTTTCATCAACCAATAACATTACACTTCTATTTCCTTGTGATGCCCACTCCTAGACTTGACACTAGAAGAGGTGAAACATCGGATTTACTCATGATCACGTGGCATAACAGAGATAAGCAGCGGAAAATTTAAAACTTTTATTTATATAAAGCCAAGTACGTAAAGTAATTGAGATAATTTATAATCTATCTATATAGCGACTAACTATAACCGTTCTTTATTTATCTACACTAAGCCAGCACCTCCAACAGCTCCTTAAATAACTTGTCCGATCAGTCTCTTATCACGAGGGCTCCGTCCTTACTCCCAGACGTCTCACCTTCACCTAACATACATACCTTTTTGTGAAAATGTCATCTTACGCTGGTGAGTTCTACATTTTTAAAACTTTACCTCGTTCGTGAGGTTAAAACCTTTGGACCTGCAAAATCTCTTTTTCACAAATATTTATCAAGTATAACATATCACGGAATCATACATAACATAACATCATAATCAAACAAGTTTCTCTAGAAAACATCTACCTTGATAACCTTTAGCTCCTATGACCTGAATTCTATATACATACTTTCTAGTTTCGAATACTGCTCAGGTGACTTCATCGAGAAGCCCCCAACCTCGGTACCGACAACCGTTCTATTCCTTCTAGTTTCAAATACTGCTCAGGTGACTTCATTTGGAAGCCCCCAACCTCAGTACTGACAACCATTCTATTCACGTCTACATTTCGTCCTTCTAGCTCCGAATACTGCTCCAGTGACTTCATCTGGAAGCCCCCAACCTCAGTACTCATAACTGTTCTCGTAACCTTAACTCTTAAGACGTTCTATTCTATCGAACATCTCCTTAACCACCACAATACTACTACCCACTCCTAGTTAGATATCCAGATGACTTAGGTGTGCTAATAAACATGATAATGTACTCATATACTGCAACAAATGAACATCCCCCAATTTACCTAGGTGTATGTATACAGGATGTACCAGCAGTGTATCCTCCAAACTTTCGATATACCGGGTAACTATACTGTCATGCTTGTATACAGGATGTACCACCGGCGTATCAACCACATAATAATATAACAAATACATCACCTGTTCTCATATAATCATACATACTCACTTGTGCGTTTATTAACAAACCCTTATCATTTGGATACCTAGTTTCAAAGCAAATACAACACATAACCCTAATAATCATTTCATATGCATTATTCTATCATAATCATTTCATATACATTACTAACACGTGTAATCATTCATAAGCATCTTCATAACATAACACCTATCACTTTAAACAGTTCATCAATTTATCAGTTAAGATAAGTAAACTTTCAGATAAAAGCATTTGAATGTATTTTCATAATACATTATGTATATCATCCCGAAACATTAAAACATTTAAAAGTGGGCTCACAGAACTCACCTTATTTCTTTACTTGTTAAACTCAGACAGAACCTCCGATATAATCCTCGGTTAACCTAATTTGTGTATCGTATGGCATTAATGCAAGGTTTAACATTATAAACACTTCATATGTTTATTTATATCTTTTATTATCTTAATGATATCTAATTATTAAGATTAACCTACTTATAGGTCAAAATGACCAAAATGCCCTTATAGGCATAATATCTCTGTTTATTGATAATTATGAAGATACACATTCATATAAGCAAACACTCACCCCAGGATCGCCCAGTGAGGTATGCCAGGTCCCATTTGGGATTTATGCGACACCCCCGCTTTGCTAGAAACCCCAGTGTAGAAGCATATTCCTATGCTATGAGTGTCTCGTGTATTGTATCTATGTGAGCATGTCTTTGTATGAAATGTATTGACTATATCATTGGCACCGGACCAGATGGTCCGGCGGACCAAATGGTCCGGGCGTACCATTTGGTACGCAGCCTATGTAGTCACTTACTATAAATAGGTGGTGTTAGAATGTGCATGTCAGTTAGTTGAACACTTCTGTCATTCTACACCTTTCTATGTGTGTTTCTAGAGAGAGAAACTAGAGAGAGTTCATTGTAATCTCAAGTGATTCAATAACAATTCTCTTATTTACATCCGTGTTCATTACGTTTGATCAAAGCATGCAGTAGTAAGATCGTTTCTCGTTTCTACAAGTGGTATCAGAGCTATTGGTTGCTCTACTGCTGTGTTTTTGATCAATTTTCAGAGTTTTAGAGAGAGAAAGCTTGGGTATGGTAAGTTTTTCTTCAATTTCTTCTAATTCTGAGTGATTCCAATGATAAAAATGATTTCTGTATGCTCCTGGAGTGTTTTCGCATCATATTGATCCAATTTTCAGCTTCAATTGTTAAAATTCGTGAAAATCAGTCGATTTCAGCTTTATTTGCGTCTGGTCTGCTGATAGATCAGCTGGTCCGCTGACTGGTCCGCCCAGGCAATCTTCAACGAACTGGTCCGTGGCGGTTTTGGCGTATCACATCTGGTCCGCTGGTTTATTTGGTCCGCCGTACCAAATTTGATCCGCTGAAGATATCTGGTCCGCATCTGATCCACTAGTATAATTCTGGTCCGCTAGTTCATCTGATCCGGAATCTGGTCCTCTAGTATAAATTTGATCCGCCTGATTGTTTTGGTCCGGAACTGGTCCGCCGAGTTGTTTTTGGTCCGCTAGTACAAAGCTTTTGAAATATTATTTTCGGTGAAAAATGTCTGATTTTCAAGCGTTTTCGGCTATGCAAAGCACGGTACAAGCTATGCTCAATTTTGATAATGAAATAGGAACAAGTCAGAAAGTTCCCAAGTTGTTAAAGTTGGAAGATTATCAAAATTGGAAGCAACGTTTTTCTGCATATATTAGCACAAATGATATTGATTTATGGATTCCAATTTATAAGTTGTATTACGTCCAACTGCAGATGGCGAGTATAAAGAGATTCAAGATTTTGATAAGGATGAAAGAAAAAGTTATGAACTTGAACAAAAAGTTTATGGTTATCTTACCATGGCTTTACCTACCGAGTTTTTACATCAATTCAGTACTTGCAAGAAGGCTAAACAGTTATGGGATGCGTTATCTGCTCGATGTGAAGGCAATGATCAATATAAGAAGAGTAGACGAAAAGTTTTGAACAAGGAATTTGAGAATTTTCAACAATATGACAAAGAAAATATTTCTGCTCTTGTTTCAAGGTTTTCACATCTAATTAGTGAAATGAAAGTTGTCAAGATTGAAAAGACTGAGGAAGAATCGAAAGAAAAATTAATGGAAGCATTACCAGAGAAATGGGAAAGTTACGTGTTGTTGATTACTCATGACAAAGACTATTCCACATTATCATTTCATGATTTAACCGGAAAGCTTCATGCTCGAGAAATGGAAATGATGAATTCAAACAAGTCCACTGCTCAATTACAAAATCCTGAATTATATCATGGACAAAATTCTGCAAGTATCAATGCAAAGGCAAAATCATTCAGTGTTAATTCATCAAATCCACCTCAAACTGCTTTTGTTGTTGGTCATGGTTCAGGAAATTCTGGAAATTCTTCAAGAGGGTGTAACTTCACTGTTCCAAATCCGTCAAGTTCGACTTCATATTCAGCAAAAACACCGGATGAGCACTTGGCATTAATCTCAGCTTTATTATCTTCATATTATGGGTTGCTGAATGGTGGTTTGACAACTTCTAATCTGATTGAAGAGGATTTCGATCAAATCGATCCTGATAATCTTGAGCAAATGGATATCAATTGGCAACTGGCAATGTTAGCTCAACGAGTTAAAAGATTCAAGAAAAAGACTGGATTTCAAAGTTTAAATCCAGATGGCAAAGTTGGCATTGATAAATCAAAGGCAAAATGCTTCAAATGTTCCAATTTTGGACATTTTGCTCGTGAGTGTTCAAAATCAACTGCGTCTTCATCAAAGTCTTCAACAGCCTTGGTATCTCAAGTTGATAAACAATATGATTGGGGGCAAACTTCTAATTCTCCAGTTGCTTTAACTGCCATTGCTCCTGCATCCAATGTAGGTTGTGATTGGGATGCTAATGTACTTGAAGCATTTGAAAAAGCACGAACATCAAATCAAGGCTATGATTGGGCTACTGATGTGTGACAACCCGTAAGTTCCTAAGTCAAATCACATGATAATACGTATAATTAACTGTTTCTGTGTGCATAAATCTGTGTTTTAGTTAACGTAGATAACGTAATATGCATCTATCCGTTAGTCTTGGTGTAACCCTAATTTGATATCTCGACAATCGACCTTGAAAACAAGAACGTTATATATATGATCGGTGGAACTTCAATAATAAGAAACGTTTCATAACAATATATGTATTCTAATATAAAAAGAGTTTTTATATTATCGCGCCACCTTTGTAGTATTTTGCATACGTTCAAAGTTCATGTCACTATTCGACGTAAAATAATCAATTAACGATAACGTTTATCCACTTATTTACCGATTACGTCAAATAATAAATCATTTTAACGTTTAGTATTTTTATAACGAGAAACCATTTGGTTTTTATATAAAACAATCAACGTAAACGTTTTTCACCATTTAACACCGTTTGACCTTTAAACAAGACTTGTATCATTTCTTTTCTTTAACCTTGATTCATTATCCTCCATGCATGATCATTCCATG
This sequence comes from Deinandra increscens subsp. villosa, assembly GCA_039602395.1. Lineage (NCBI taxonomy): Eukaryota > Viridiplantae > Streptophyta > Magnoliopsida > Asterales > Asteraceae > Deinandra > Deinandra increscens. The sequence goes on along the minus strand of JBCNJP010000010.1, from coordinate 8,209,567 downwards.
CATGATTAAATTCAATTGTCACCTTTGGTCATATTACCTTTCGTGATCAAAACCCGACACTCGACAATTAGCATCTATCATTAGTAGTAATCCATCACCATAATACTAATCTACTACTAATCTCCCATCATTAAGCCATGCACTATTCACGTGTACCTCCCTTAGACAAAATCATCATCCAAGCCACCCTACAACTTACACCCTAGTATGTACCTCAAGATTCCCACCCTTTGACCATCTCTCCTCCTCTCCATGCACCTAGAACCGCCCCCCCCTTGGCTCCTCTTTCGGCCGAAACCACCAAACCACCACCACCCTTCCAAACTTTTCTTCTTTCCCTTCTTTTATGCAATCATATATATACATACTTATAATAGAAACCCTAGCACCCACTTTCACTTCCACAAAAGATCAAACACACACTCTTTCACTCTCTCCCTCCCTAACCGTCGCTCTCTCTCTCTCTACTCTCTCTCTAGTTTTCTTTCAACAAAGCACATAATACTTGAAGATCCAAGATACAAGGAGCAACAAGGAAGCAAGATCTATCATCCTTCATCCTCCTCCACGTTTTCTATAAGTTAGTAGACATCATTTTCTTAGTTTTTCACTAGTTATTCATGTTAACTAGTTACATTTTCCATCTAACACTCCATAAACAAGTCTTGGTTAAAAATGGTGGCTTTACACTTGCATTTTCATCTATGTTTCTAGTAAACTAAAACATTGTTTAAGTTCATGTTAGATCTAGTATGTCATGTGTTTTTACTAGTGATTTCATGTATTTTGAACCCCTCGTATGTTACATTATATAGATCTAAAGTTATACATGTGTTGATATGCTAGTATGTGTTCTATATGCCTTGGTTTTATGAACAAACCACTAGATCCGAAATTTGTGACTCTTGAAACCCTAGGTCCGAAATTTTTAACATGTTGGAAGGTTGTGGATAGCACCAAATGACTTATTGATACGTTTGGACGGCTAAATCTATAAAAATAACCTACTAAAAGTATCCGGAAACTATAGTTAAATTAGGGCTAATTTAGGTCAGAAACTTTGACCCCTCCTAAAGTGATTTTAAATGATGTCTTTAGTCTTAAAAACCCTAGTACAAGATCCCTTTCGAAATTAGCTAAATTTGGGGAAAAACGGGACCAAAAACGGACACTTTACGGGCCCGGAAAACCCATTTTTGTAAAGATATGCAAACAAAGGTTAGAACTGATCTTGAACACCTTTAAGGACTTTAGATGACTTATAATGAGTTTACAAAGTGTTTTGGTAGTTTACAAAGCCTTAGAACGAGTCACAGGATCGAAACCGGCTAAATCGGACACATACCGGCAAAACCGACAAAACTAGGAAAAAGAGCTTTTGAACTTGTACATTCTGATTTCCTATGGCCTCTATGATGAAAATAAATGTTTATTTATTTGTTTGGTCAATTGCTATAGTCATTTGTGGAAAAATCGTGAAGTACGGCTAAAACCGGCAAAAAACACGTTTTGACCTAAAATTGTCATTTCTTCTTTAAAAGCCTTATGAACTCATATGATAATCTCATTGAAGTATAAACTCTTTCTAAACTAATGTTATTCATGAATATAAATAATATTTTGATTTTCAAGTAATAAATATTTATTTACAATAAATATTTCCTTAAGGTCAACAATGTCACGTTTCATTAACGGGTTACCCTAACACCAAGACTTGACCAACCAAATTGGAGTGACTTAGATGTCAACCCAATTTCTATATGCTAAGTTGTCTTATAATATTGTATAGGACTGCTTACTTTCCTGCCTTACTGAATTACTTGTATTCAGGTGAGTTTTCACGGCCCCTTTCTTTTACAGTTTTAATACTTGGGGGAGAATTCATTACAAACATAAAATCATTTCCCGACAAATAGATTACTTGTTACCTTATTGATTACATGAGCTTTTCTAGTCCAAATCGTATTGTATCATGCTTGTTCATGTTATGATGAAACCCCACTATTAGTTGAATCCGATTAATTTACAAACAGAAACGATGACTCGTGGATAGATCTATTGGGTTAACGCCCCTACTCTGATTGGTAGCTCCAATCTTGGCTCCGTTTTAATAGTCAGAAGGGTACATACAGTTATATTTGACCATGCGGTACTGTTGGATATAGTATCATGAATGGGTAATCAGTTAGTTTCGGAATTCAAGGTTCATGGTAATTTATAAACAGGATCTAACCAAATTGTCAAACGATGGGATGATTCAATCAAACTTGTTTATCAAACTTTACATGCATGCTATCTAAACCTGTGAACTCACCAACTTCATGTTGACTCGTTTTAGTATATGAATTCTCAGGTGATTGAACTCTGCTGCATTCTGGACATCATATCATTTAGGACCTGCATTTTCTATTTCTGGAGTCATGGTCAAACCGAGCTGCACTTTTGGAGATTTCATTGCATAACACCTAACGGTGTCATGTTCTCAAATCTTTTTGAAATGTAATTGTTTTATTAACAATTAAGACAAACATGTTTTCACTACTATTTCCGCTGCAACTTGAAATGAAACTCCATATTTTGAATTAACTTAACTTTATAAACGGCTCTAGTTGTTTAATCATCCAGAGGTCGTTCTATGTAATCTGACTGTGATCCATCTCGCTCGCACCCGACACAATAAATTACGGGGTGTGACATGATGACATTAATGATGAGTCTGCATGGACTGGTTCATCTGCGATGATTGCTCAAATTGTTCATAGTGATAATGAAGTAGAGATAACTGATTCTGAATCTGATTCAAGTGAATCTGGAAATAGTGGTTATGAATCCGTTTGTGAATTCTGTTCTCAGAAAGATAAGAAGATTCAAAGTCTGCTTAAGGAAAATGAAGATTTGGTTGCTGATAGAGAAAAGTTGGAAGGAGTTGAGCAGGAATTTGAAAAGAAATTTACAAAATTATCTGCAGAAAAGGATGAATTAGTTCAAGAAGTGAAGAAATGGAAAGATGAAGCTGAGGATACTGCAAAAGATTTTCAAAATCTTTTTGATAAATCAAAGACCAGACTTGATACTCTTACTCAACTGTCTGGTGATCAAGCTACTAAGATTCAATCTTATCAGACTGATATGGAAAAGTTACTTGATGAGAAGAGGGAGTTGGTTAGAGTGAACAAGTTGCAAAATGCAAATTTGGATATTCAGAAAAGAAATGAAGATAAACTCGAGAAGGAATTGGTGGCCGGATTAGATGAGTTAAGATTGCAAAAGTATGAAACTAACAAAGTGACAAAGAAGCTCATTGCAACAGAAAAAGAGTTGGCTGAAGCTCATCAAAGAATTTCTGAATTAAAGATTGAAGTCATTGATTCAAAACGTCTTTTGAACAATGTTACTAACTCACAATCTTTTACAAGATTTCTGGCCAAAGATGAAAATTTTGAGAAGATGTTTAACAAGACAGTCTCGCCACCAGGAAGTCTCAAAGAAGGAGTTCGTGATTTGAAAGACAAGGTTGTGACCGGTGATTATTCTGAGTTTGTTGGTTCCAAATCTATTGAAGAAAAGCAAGAAGACAAAGGCAAAAGTACTGAAGCTTCTGAAGCTCAAAAGGTTGTGTCTGGGTCTTCGTCTTCAAAAGCTGACATTGATGAAACAATTCTCCATGCTCCAAAAGATCTCAAGAAAGTTAAAGCTGAATTTTCTAGGTTGGAAAAGAATGGGCATAAGTCTACTGGAATGGGAGAAAAGGGTTCAGGAAAAAGTGTTGGGTTGGGATTTGAAAGAAAAGCTGATAAAGGTGGTAGTTCACAATTTTCAAAACCACAACAACTGAAAAAAATCAATGTGAAGCAGGTGCGAAAAGATGTCTTCAAAGCTGAGAAGGTTCAACCCGAGAGGTTCTACAAACTCAAGGGTTCGGAACAAATATTTTCTGATAAAGAATTCCCGCTACATTGCGTGGATGCTCAGAAAATTGCTGAAGTATTTGTGAAGCCTGCTGATCCGAGGAACAAGAAGAATCAATCTGTTCAATATTCTTCTGGAGGATCAAATTCTACTCCAAAGAGCCCGACTTCTAAATGGGTTCATGATCATCGTCGTCAGGTATATGATAATTTTTTTGATCATTTTGGAGATGAATATGTTTGTGAAGCTATGCAGAGTTCAAAGAAACGAAACATACATAATCGTTTGTGTTACAATTGCCGACAAAAAGGGCATATGGCACAACATTGTCATGTCACTGCTGCTTCTAGTTCAAGAAGAGAAAAGGTTCCATATGTTGGTAAAACTGCCAAACCGCGATTCACTGATGAATATGGCAGAGTGTTTGATGAATCCCCACAACCTACATTTTTCAAAACTCAAGGAAGATTTATTCCGCGTTTTCAAAATGTTTCATATGTAGGTTGTTCGTCACAATCGACTGTGACAGGTTCACCAGATACTGATTTACCAAAACAACAACACTGGAAACCTAAGGTGGTTTCAAAAGGAAATCAGGACACTGGTCGACCAGAAGCAATTCGCTTCGGGTCATTTATAAACTGATGTGTTTGACCAGTGTGCAGGTACTTCTAGAAGATCTATCGGTGATTGAAAAGTTGCTGATGGAGGAGTATTCTGCTGATTTAACTTAAATTACATGTGATATCAATTTCAAAACTGAAATTTTTCTGAAAACTAAACCTGAAAGGTATCCATGTCGAAAGGTCAATTTTCTTTCTTTTTACATTCCGTATGTAGTTTAGGGGGAGAAAATTGAAAAACCAAAAATAGCGTCTTTGTATTTTGATAAAATGAAAATCAAAAAATAGAGTTTTCATTTTAAGGGGGAGAAAAACAGAAAATACAAAAACATTGAAAAATAGAAAAATTCAAAAAACATTGAAAAATGAGAAATTGTATCCGACATAATTGGGAAATGATGGTACATTGGCTTACGTGTCTGACTCGTGGATAAAATAGATGAAAAAGCCATAAGATCATTGATTCGATGTGCTTGGTAGGCTCGACATTAAATCAGAAAGTATACAGATGTGATAAACACATTAAATACTAATGCTTGACCAAGTGGACAACATCTTGATGCGTATCTCATGATATATCAAGAAAAAGATATGTGAAAAAGAAAATGAGAAGTCGCTGTGTATACATATGTTCATTTTGCAAAGATTTAAACTTGTTTGATTTTCTTTATTTTGTCAAACGATCGGACTTTCTCTGCGTATCGAAAGATCGACCTGATTGTTGTTCGTTTGACATTCTGCTTTATTTTCTTTGGTGTTTCGTATAACTCATCGGACTTTCTCTGCGTGTACGGAAGTACCGACCTGATTGTTGTTGGGTTATACAATTTCAACTTGTTTTATTTTCTTATTTTGTTAAATCCGAGGCCTTATCTGTGTATTGAAAGATCGACCTTAAGGTAGACGATTTAACGTTCTTATTTCTTTTTGCATGGAACACAGTTGACTAATTCATGAATACAATCATTATGTGATTAAATCACAAATGAAATCATAAAGTGTGATATACAAGAAAAAAAAACATATCTGAGTATGTCTGATAGTGTGGGGTACACTGGTCAAAGCAAATCAAATCAATACAATAACATATCCAGATGTTATGAGTATGATTGTGCCTGAGTTTAAAATGGACAAATTATACCAGTAATCGACATGACTTGTGTGCTGAAGTAATTGAAATTGAAATGTAGTTCAGCATGTTATGTTCAATATGATCCCAAGTTGTGATCTTTCTCACGAAAGACAAAATAGTGTCTGATTATGTATTGCATTTATGTTTCATATCTGAAAAGTTCAAAAAGATTTTAGGTGTGTTTTAGCATAAACTTAGAAAAATCAAAAAGATTTTAGGTGTGTTTTGATATAAAATTTCAAAAAGCCAAAAAAAATTTGTTTCTTATTTGTTTGCGACCGATTGACATGTGATACAAAATCAAAATTTAAAATCTATCTTGGATTCTCGAAGAGAAGTTTTGCGCCAAGATTAAATTAATTTTCAAAAGAAAAAGGAAACCGCGTTTCCGTCTTCTGAAATTGCAGGTTATGGATATCAAAGACTCAAGCATGGTGAGAGGGGGAGTTTGAAGTATTTTTCACAAATGGATCTTGAAGTTCAAAGTTGATTCAAAAAGTGATCCAGCCATGCAAGCTCTATTTCTGACAAGCTTTCAAGTCAAAGATCGGATGCAGAAATGTTGAAGATTGAAGACTGAAGTTTAGTTAGAAAATAGATACACTACACGTTAAGGGGGAGTCTGTAGAAGCATATTCCTATGCTATGAGTGTCTCGTGTATTGTATCTATGTGAGCAGGTCTTTATATGAAATGTATTGACTATATCATTGGCACCGGACCAGATGGTCCGGCGGACCAAATGGTCCGGGCGTACCATTTGGTACGCAGCCTATGTAGTCACTTACTATAAATAAGTGGTGTTAGAATGTGCATGTCAGTTAGTTGAACACTTCTGTCATTCTACACCTTTCTGTGTGTGTTTCTAGAGAGAGAAACTAGAGAGAGTTTATTGTAATCTCAAGTGATTCAATAACAATTCTCTTATTTACATCCGTGTTCATTACGTTTGATCAAAGCATGCAGTAGTAAGATCGTTTCTCGTTTCTACACCCAGTGTACATGCGCTTACCCTTCCAGTCCGCAAGAACTTCTAATATCCGATTAACTCGGTATTTTTAATACTTTATCATTTATTCATTTTAAGCTCATATATACTTACTATATCTAAAAACATGTTACTATACCAAAATTCAAGTCCCCATACCCTCTGGATTATTTTATATCAAATAATCATTTTTAGAAACCCTAATTTCACATATTTCTCGTTCCTTTATCAAATTTTAGCAAAACAAGCTCAAAAACCCTAATTTTTATATAATTTTAGAAACCATACTTAGACATAATATTATCAAAACTGAAAGAGGTTATTTTTAAGCATACCAAATAAGGCTTGACTGCAGAATTTCGGCTTCTAACTCCTCACCATTTGTGCGTATTGCTCCGACGAAGTTTCTGGTGCGAAATAAGGGTTTTTGGGTTGATTTTCAGTGAATTGGCGAAGATTTATGTGGAATTTAGGGTGCTATTCATACCCAAAGAGTGCGCCTAAGGTCCCTACAGATGTCTAGGTGAGTAATCGATCAAATCCGACGCGTATAAGGTCGAATCGTGAGCTGCAAGACGACTAACGTGGACATAAAACGGACCTGGTAACAATTATGCCCGATGTGAAGCCTACGCGTATCGTGCCGTGTATGGGTATGTGCTACGCGATACGCGACACACACCATTTTCGGCCACTTTTGGTTTTTGACATTTTCAGCCCTTGTAGTTTGGTTTTGTGCATTTCTAGCCCCTAAACTTTTTATCCTTTTATTATTTTATGTACCAAAACATTATGGGACATATTTCTAACATTTTTCTAAGGTTTCTAAGGCTCGGGATTCGTACGATAAATATATATATATATACATATGTATATATATATATATATATATATATCTCATTTATTATTGCTAAATTACGTTTTAGCCCCTCAAAGTTTACAATACTTATTATTTCATGTCACGAATTATATTAGGATATATCTATACTAATTTCTAAGCCTCGGGGTGCATATAATAATTTTAAACACGTATAATATCCACATACATTTATATCTTTACATAAATTACGCTTTTAGTCCTTTTACTTTTTCGTTAACTATTAACACACGTATTTACACGTATATATCCATCAAATGATTCATGTATTATCATGCTATTAATATAAACACGTATTCATCTCATATTTTACTTTCGTTAACGTGTAACACATCCGTTTATGCATATTTCATCACGTTAGCTATAAAACACGTATTTCTAACGCATGCAACATATCTAATGCATAATCTTACCATGTTCATCATTTACTATATATCATGTATCTATGAAATTTGGGATATTACATTCCTCTCTTTTTACCGGCTTCATTTACTTTTCTTTTGTCATTTACAAAACCAAACCCACCAAATAACAGTGCCTTGGCAAGGTACTCCGCCCTTTCAATTCCTAAGTTTCTCATGAATTTATTGACTTTTTTATTATTTAATAGCTTAGCTTAAAAAATCAAATATATAAAAATCTATATATTCTGTTTTATTTTATATTTTTATGAATTGATATACGCATAAAATTTTTTACTACAGTTTAGCTAAGGGATCTACATACACATACCCTTTGAATTTTAATCTCATACTCTCTAGAGAAAACCGTCCATCACCAAGTTGAATGGCTTTCCAAGCTATGTTTTGTCAAGAAAACATCATACATTTCACGTGGAGCCCACTACTTGTCAGACAGTCGTTCAATGTATCATACCGTCTTGGTCTTATTTAAATAAAGAGATGATACAAGATTAATAAAAGGAAAATTAGCGCCATTTAATCCCAACTTTTCACTATTGGAAAATAATAATCCCACTTTTCAATTTGGCAACTGGCAGTCCCAACTTGTCAACTATTTATTTCTAATAGTCCCACCGTTAAAAAAAATTAACACCGTTAATGGAAGCTGACGTGGCAACTTTTTAAAACTTTTCTTTTTAAAATTACACAGTCATCATCCTAGTTATCATCCTAGTCACCACCACATCACCACTCCACCACCATCATCATCTCCGGCCACCACTACCACCACCATCGTCATATCCGGCCACCACTACCACCACCATCATCATCTCAGGCCACTACCATCACCACCTCCCCACCGCCATCACCACCATCACCACTTGCCCAGCACCATAACCACCCCAAAAGCACTACGACACATAAGCACCACCCCACTACCACCGTCACCACCCCCAACACCATCCGATGAATACATAAAAATCAACGAAATTCACGAGTTCAAAACGAATCTAAAGGAACCAGACTTGTAGAAACCCGTTAAGGATTGAAGAATTCACCATTGATGAGCTCTTGAAGAACACCATTCTTTGATTTTACGAATCAAACAAACATTAACGCAATTCGAAACCAATTGTACTATTTAATTCACGAGTTCAAACCGAATCTAATAGAAACAGACTTGCAGAAAACCGTTAAGGATTAAAGATTTCACCATTGATGAGCTCAAGAACACGTTCACCACCTCCATTTCGTGATTCTGAACAAAACTTAATAAAAATCATTTCCGTAACCTATGATAGATTTGTTTTGATGAACTATAACTGTTGGAATCAATCACAAACAAACTCGAATTCGGGTCTAATTCTTTAGTCAAATACATGAAGTACGACTCCAAAAAGTCAAACATAACGAATTTATCCAGAATTGAGCTTGGATTCGACCCAAAAGTGCGTATAATTAGAGCTGGCATAGCACGTGTCACTCGTCTGATCGTTTCATAGATTTTGGTGGTGGTGGTGCAGTGGTTGTGGTGGTGGAGTGATGGTGGGGTGATAGTGATGATGACTGGATATCAAAAAAAAAAGAAAAATTAAAAAAATTACACATAAGCTTCCACGTCATCTTCAGTTAACGGAGTTAATTTTTTTTAACGACAGGACCGTTAAAAACAAATAGTTGGCAACTTGGGACCGCCAGTTGCCAAATTAAAAAGTGGGATTATTATTTGCCAATAGTGAAAAGTTCGGATTATATGGCGCCAATTTTCCTTAATAAAATGGATGTGTTTATAGCAACCCTTATTAGGTAAACACAAAAGCCACTTGGGTCTCGACCTAGTCATAAAAGGCTTATGCATCTTAAATAAAGTTCTTAAATTATTAATCTGTAATTTAAATAGAAGAGGAATTAAATAAATAAAAGGGGGAGGGGGAGGGGGGGGGGGGGGGGGAAGGGGTAAATATAGGACTTTAGTATACCGATACTGGTTTATTGACTTTTTCATTAAAAAAAGGGCCTTGTTAAATGTACCAAAGTACTATTTTTCTTTGTAGGAGTCAACAAACTTAATTATAACTTTAATTATTAAACTTATTTAATAGGTCGTTAATAATAAATGTGTTTTTTTAGTTTTGACTTTTTTTTAGAACGACAAACCAAATTATAGGTAAGTAATTTATTATTCAAATATATATTATACCTATGAATTATGACACATATATTTAATATAATATTTTAAAGTGTATATTAAAACAAAATCACGTAAGCCACATGTTTGTTTATATTTTTATGGGAGATGTTCAAATGAGAAGTTTGTTTTGGGTAAGAATGATAAGAAGGAATTTCAGCCATTGGATCTTGATCTAATAAAAAAGGAAGGAGGAGTATTTTACTCTTAGCCACTTTTGTTGACTTTTTATCTACTTCCTCCAGTTTTTTAAACATTCATAACTTTCACATACGACATTTTTTTTCAAAAAAAAATGACACCATAAAAACGAGCATTTTTTATCTTTAAAATACGTATAGTGTTGCTAAATAAAAAATCAAAAAAAAATTACTATTTCGATTTTTGACACAATGCTCAGATCATTGTGTCAAAATGTTCAGATCATTGTGTTATTGTGTCGTCGAGTCAAAATTATATATAGTGTTGCTATATATAAAATTAAATACTCTTTTGGTTTTTGGCAACATATGAAAAAGTGATCTGAACATTTTGACACAATATGACACAATGATCTGAACATTTTTGACACAATATGACACAATGATCTAAACATTTTGACACATGACACAAGGAAAATTGGATTTTATTAATCCAAGTTATTACTAGTTGGCTAATATTAATCCCAATTAAGAAATTGGCTTACATTAATCCTAATTATCATGGTGTTGGAATTCGCTGGTCCTCCGCTAGTTTTTTGTTAACTCCGTTAGATTTTGGTGATGCCACATCAGCAAAATAGACTGCCACGTCAGCAAAATACTAACGGAGTTAAACAAAAACTAACGGTGGTCCAATGAATTCCAACACCATGATAATTGGGATTAATGTGCACAATTTATTAATTGGGATCAATATCGGCCAACTAGTAATAACTTGGATTAATAAAATCCAATTTTCCCATGACACAATGATTTGAACATTTTGATACGATCGAAAGAGTAAAAAAATTAATTTTATATATAACAACACTAAAAAACGCTTGTTTTGGCTTGTTTTGATGGTGTAATTTTTTTAAATAAATAATGTCGTATCAAAGAGTTATGAATGTTTAAAAAATGGGAAGAATTTGATAAAAAAAATCAAAAATACCCTTTTATCTATTGTTTTCTTTAGTTTTTCTCTCTAATTCTACCTAGGAACGTTTTGGGCTATAGATCTTCATTTAATTGAAGATCTAATGGCTATGATTTCTTCTTATCCAAACTAAACTTCTCACAATAACCTCACCCATTCTTTTATAAGTGTTCCTTTTTAATTCTTTGAAATACAAAGAAAAATATTTGTATTAAATAATTAGAGAAAATATTTACGCAATTTTTTTATAAATAAATTAAACATTACCGTCTATAAAAAAGTTAGTCTTATTGGGAACTTTTTAGAGGATATTTTTATGGAAAATTGGATTTTAATAATACGAGTTTTAACTCATTGGCCGATAATAATACGAAATTTGATTTTGGCGTACAATAATACCAATTAACCATTCTGGTCTCTAGAATGATACACCGTTAGTTTTTCACTAACGTCTCTTACTGACGTGGCATCTGTTGAGGGGCTGTTCTTGTAATTTCTTAAAGTGAGTGGCTTATTTGTAATTTCTATTAAATTTCTTCTTTAATTAATTAGGTTTGAGAAAAAGAAAAAAAAAACAGTTGTCATTCCACTGTCCCCTGTCGGCCAAACCATCACCTTAATTCAGAGAACCTCAAACTTAAGCAACTGCGTGAATATATAAACTCAATTAATTCGAACCAAGGCTTTTTGAGGATTTATGGGTAAACTCGCAACTCCCGGCGAACTCGCAACTCCCGAGGAACCTGCAACTCCGACTAGGGCCACAACAATTGAACCTGTAACGACCTCAGCGATTGAACCGCCTAGGGCAATGAAGAAAGTTTGGGTCGATCTCTTTCTTCCCCTTGTCCTCCGATTGAACCCAGACTCTCGAACCCAGTGAACGGGAACGACAGCGATTAGGGTTCCAGTGAATGGGAACAGAGACAGGAAGAAGAAGATCGCCATAGGTTTTTTTTCTTTTTCATTTATAGAATAAATCTTTATATAAATTGCAAAATCAGTCCCTCGATTATAATAATTGTTAAAAAACACATTAAATGCCACCTTAGCAACCACTAACACCGTTAGTGAAAAACTAACGGTGTATCATTCTAGAGACCGGAATGGTTGATTGGTATTATTGTACGCCAAATTCAAAATTCATATTATTATCGGCTAATGAATTAAAACTCGTATTATTAAAATCCAATTTTCTAATTTTTATTAATAAAAGTAGCTTTTTATTTCAATTTTTTATTTTCTTAAAATTGTTTCTTTAATTATTTGTAAAAAAACATTTATGAAATATGAAAGTCAAATATCGTACGGCTAGAGTCGCGAGTTTAAGACCCATTTAGGAAAAAACTACTCACACGTTGAGCTTGAGCTTTAGGTTTGCGAGGCTAAATGAGATCTATATTGGAGTCATGTGAACCTTTATGTTTTTATCAGAGTCTTGAATTTGACTAATTTTTATTATATTAATATTAATAAAAGTATTAATATTATTATTAATAAAAGAACCAACCTGCCGGATTCATGCGAATGTGATCACCTTGCAGCCAAATGCAAGCGTTTCAGAAACTTATATGACGTCTTCATCTAAAAAAGGAGAAACAAGGAAGGACACTGATTTGGCTTCGTCAAATACAGTGGCGTAAAAGATATATGGGTTCTCGAGAGGGTTCTAAACAAGACTAAGACTGGGAATGCTATTTTGGCGGTTAATCTGGTCCGTTTTAAGGGAAAATCACCAAAATGACCAAGTTTGACCAAGAAAAATCCGAAATGACCAACCAAAAGTATACTAACTCAAATGACCCACCCAATAGAATCCAGCCATTTGTCATCTTTCCACCAATCACAATCTGACATGTGTCCTCAATCTGACAAGTAGGCTAAAGGTGGAGCCCACTCTCAGCCAATACATGTTCGACACGTGGATTAAAACCCAGACTACTAGGCTTGGCACCAGCTTTGTAACCGGGCCTCTACAAAGCTGCCACGTGTCCTAGAAAAAAACTCCCCCCTTACCTCCCCCAACTCCCCCTTACCTCCCCCTGTCATTTCTCTCCGGTTTCAATGGAAACCGTCTCTCTCTCCGGCTTCAAATTACCACTTTCCTTTTTTCATATAGGTCTAGTGGTTGAGCTATTTATAACCCTCCTCCGGCCATCACCCACCCTTCCTCCTCATTTAAGATCCACCATCTGCCAACCCAACCCTACCTGCATATATCTCCATCCTACAAATTACCACTTTCCCTTTTTCATATATATTTATATATTCACACAATATAATCCCAATTCAATCTCAAATCCATATTCACATTCACATTCTCATTCATCCAAACTTACAAACCATGAATGATCACAAAACTACAGTTGATATGGATAACGAGCGGTTAACGGCGGAGCTCGCCGTCAAAGACTCCTCCTCCGTCGTCATCAAAATCCGGCGAAAGCTCCCGGACTTTCTTCAGTCCGTTAAACTCAAATACGTCAAACTCGGTTACGGCTATTCCTGCAATACTGCAACTCTTATTACACTTATTATTCTCTTCCCGTTAATCTTAGCAACTCTCGTTCAGCTCACCGGAGTTGATTTCCACGCCGTCGTTTCCGTTTTCACCAGCTTCAACTCCGCCACCGGACTCGCCGGAGCCGTTTTGTTGTTCTTTTTTTCCGGAGTTTACTTCGCGAAAAGACCGTCTCCGGAGAGAGAGACGGTTTCCATTGAAACCAGAGAGAAATGACAGGGGGAGGTAAGGGGGAGTTGGGGGAGGTAAGGGGGGAGTTTTTTTCTAGGACACGTGGCAGCTTTGTAGAGGCCCGGTTACAAAGCTGGTGCCAAGCCTAGTAGTCTGGGTTTTAATCCACGTGTCGAACATGTATTGGCTGAGAGTGGGCTCCACCTTTAGCCTACTTGTCAGATTGAGGACACATGTCAGATTGTGATTGGTGGAAAGATGACAAATGGCTGGATTCTATTGGGTGGGTCATTTGAGTTAGTATACTTTTGGTTGGTCATTTTAGAATTTTCTTGGTCAAACTTGGTTATTTTAGTGATTTTCCCCCGTTTTAATAGGGATGGGTTGCTTGTCCTTTGCCCTTCCCCGACGGCTGGTCCGTATTCGGGTCCTCCTCCTCCGCATGGGATCCCGCTGTCCTCCAGCTCCAGCACTGGTGGTTCGCATTGGTCATCCGGACGCACCTTTGCAAATGTGGTGTCTAACACCAAAATGCAGGCCCCTTCCTCCAAAGACCTAACGCTAAATCTTGAGCGTTTGCATCCCCCAACTTTCATTGGATGGATTGGATCGGCACTCTTGGGCAAAACGTCCAATCTATATCACCTTTGTAACATCCATTTGATGCTCTTCGATGTTACGATTCCGAGCTACAAAATCAAATACCTGGGGGGTTTCCACGCTCTTCTCACGTTTCTTAACCTGGGTGAGGCCAATGATTTCCTGGAGATTTAAGTGGTTTGGAAGCAATGGTTAGTGAAACTTGTTGCGTGGCGTGGCCAATCTTTTCCATCTAAACGTATCGCGTGGATCAGGGTTTCGGGTGTTCCCCCTCAAATATGGATATAAATGTCGTCGATAAAATCGATGGGCTCTATGGTCAAGTTATTCATTCTTCGAAGGCTGTTCTATTCTCATGCAATCTGACGAGAAGCTGCCTTGGAATCCTTTTAAATGATTCCAGCAAGATCCATGGAAAGGTGACCATGTGTGGGAAGATCGCAAATTCGTTTGTGATGTTAGTGAGGTTTTCGATGACTAGGTTCCGGATTTTATCAACGTGGTTTCTTCGGATGCTATCTTCCGGGATTGCCCTAAGGTTAAGTCATTGGTGGTCCAGACTCAATCCCAGGCGGAGGGGAATGCTGAAACTTCGGTCATGATGGAGGTTGCTTTGGAGGCCTCGACTGCTCCGACCACCGTTGTCCCTCCACCGGTCAACTCTGAGCCCGCCATATCCCCTAGCGATGTTTCGGTTCCCTCATCTGACGCCTCGATCCTGGCTGTGCATGGGGAGCACTCGAATTTCGGCGCCGGCTTATTAGACGTATCAAAAGTATAGGGGGCTGATGTGGCAAGAAAGCATTGCAAAAGAAAAAGATTTTCCCCCAAAAGAAGCTAGGTAGGCCATCAACCTACTAATGTCCTCTCGGGCTCGGATTCTAGGCCCAAAAAAGGGCTAGAGAGCATGAAACTGGGCTGTGGTCCTTTAATCCCGTTTATTTAATTTTTTGGAGCCCACTGCCCCTTCCCTTTCGACTCCTCCATCGTCCTCTCTTCACTCAACCCCCAATCCTGCTGTATCATATGACGAGGTGGAGGCGATCGCAGTGATCGGTGGTGCGGTCGGCATAAAAGTGGACCGTTTCTTGGATCAGGTCCGTGATATCATCATGGAGAATGGAGATTTGAACCATCTTTAGATGGATTTTCTTTCTTTGAATGCGAGAAGTATGGGGGACGATAGCAAAATCATCGGGATCAGGGAGCTCAAAAACACTTTCAGGTTCCATTTTCTAGCTATCCAGGAAACTCAGCTTGCGGATTCTTCATCGATTTCTGTTCATCGTTTATGGGGCAACGAAAAATTTCACTCTGATTTTATGAATGCGAGTGGCAGATCTGGGGGTCTGTTGTGCGTTTAGGATCCGAATTTTTTCCAGGCCTCTTGCTCGTTTAAATGACAAAATTACATGGTGATTTCTGGGTCTTTAGTGGGGCTGGGTACTCACCTCAACGTGGTCAATGTTTATGCCCTGCAGGGCTCTCGTGAGAAGCTATCCCTGTGGAATTGCCTTGCTAATCTTTTTGGGGACTCGACAGGTGACTGGATACTCATGGGCGATTTTAATGCTGTTAGAGTTCCGGAGGAGCAGCTGGATTCCGTTTTTAATCAAACAGAGGCAGACAACTTCAACGATTACATCACTCAGTCCGGGCTTACCGAGTATAACATGGGAGGCTCCCGTTTCACTTTTATGTAAAAAAATCTGGATAAAGGGATCAAACTCGACAGATTTTTGGTTTGCGACTCATTCTTGAAAAGATGCCCCAACACCGTCTTCACGGCTCTCCCTAGGGACTTCTCCGATCACAGCCCGATCCTCCTTAGAACCGCTTCGGTAGACTTCGGCCCTATACCTTTTAAATTTTTTAATTCTTGGCTTGATTTTCCGGGTCTCGATGTGGTTATTGTGGAAGCCATTGGCGCTGACCCCCCACAAGGCCCCCGGATCGTGTTATTGCATGTAAGCTTAAGAACATCAAAGAGGCAATCAAGAAATGGCGAAAACTGAAAGTGGAACATGATTCTAGAACTCTCAAAGATTTAAAAGAGAAAGCCCATGTCATTGATATTAAAGTTGAATCTAGTCCCATTTCTGACATTGAGTTGAAGACTTATTCTGATGCTAAGCTTCAAATTGCCATTCTCGAGGAGGAAAGATCCAAAGACCTTTAAAAAAAGGCCCGTATTCGGTGGTCAATTGACGGTGATGAGAACTCTGGTTTCTTTCACATGATCGCCAATTTACACTCAAAGGCCAACAGGATTAATGGTTTCGAGATAAATGGTGAATGGTGCTCGGAGCCAGCTCTTATTAAAGCCACTGCTTTGAATTACTTCAAGGATATTTTCAAAGAACCGCTCCGATCGAGACCCGACTTCTTGGATTCATCTCTTAAGAGACTCTCTAATGTTGATTGTAATATTCTCATTAGCCAGTTCGCCCGCGAGGAGATAAAGTCCGCCGTTTGGGACAAAGGATCAGACATATCTCCCGGTCCTGACGGTCTTTCTTTTGGATTCATTAAGAGGTTCTGGCACCTCTTGGCTGATGATTTTTTCGCCCTCCTCAATTGGTTTTATGGTACAGGTGAATTAAGTAATGGTTGTGGGTATGTTTTCCTTACCCTCATCCCTAAGTCTAACGATCCTCGCTCTCCCAAAGACTTTCGCCCGATCTGCCTTATCGGTATTGTGCAAAAAGTCATATCTAAATGCTGGGTTCTTGGTGGCAGATGATAAGTTATCTGGAAATGACCATATCAGTTGCAATTATAGCACCTGCGGCAAGGTGAGACCACCGGGTGATGATGCTGACAAGTGTTACACAAAGGGTAAGGTCCAAAGTAAGGTTTCTTGGTTGATCGCGTATCGGGATCCTTCTGAGTAGCAGGAGTAGTAGGTATAGCAGCTTCTGCAGGTCTGGTTGTTGTAGCGTGATGTTTATCTTTCCTTTTCCTCTTCTTGGTTTTAGCAGCGGGGCACTTAATGACTTCTAACCATTAAGGTAGTTCAGTAGGATTTTTAGAGCCACTGCACTTCAGAGAGTTACACGCCTTACAATGTTTGGGAGAGCAAGCAGGATTCACAGTAGCATCATTGTTGCCAAATTTATCATTGAGGTTTTATCTGAAAATGTTGGAGATGAAAGTTGCCACTTGTTGAGCAATTTGTTGGGCCATATGTTGAGCGTCAGGATTCATGCTGATGGAAAATGTTTAGGAGACAAGGGATAGGATAATCGATTCGGGAGCATGAAGAGGAATATTTTATAAAACATTTGAATTCAGAAATCATGAGGTTTTAAACAAGGGATAGAGAAGAAATCATGTTGTTTTAGTAAAACATAATGGAATGGCCTTCGTTTCTCGATTAAGAAACTACAGCCGTGACTAATCAGAGTTACTTGGGATCCGTAGCAGTAATTGACATGCTTTGGCCTAATAGGTTCCAACACTCTCACCAAAGACTTCTAGGTAGGCATCATGGTCCACACGGCTTATCAGGTTTTATACGCAATGCCTGCCTAGATAGACCTCCAGCTACCGGTGCCTTCCCCCTTCCAGTTACTACATGTCTACTGCTAGGAACCTAACTCCGACGGAATTTTCAAAATCAGAATTTTCAAAATCCTAAAATGGCACGTAAGGCACCATTACTAAGGATAGAGGCTAGGAAGCCAGAAGGGATTAGTGTACATGTGTGTGTCAAGTGTTAAGGCAACAGTGAGATCTAAGAGAGGCAAATTTAAGCAGCATCTAAAGACATAATATAATAATAGGCATGCAGACATGAGTTAATCAGACACCTAAGGCATATAGTCTAGGTTATCCAGATCTAATAACCTAAATCCCTATAGCCAAGGCTCTAATACCAATCTTTCACACCCTAATCGACAGCGGAATATGTCGGGGCGCAATGATTGTCTAGATGCACATGACAACTAAATTAAGTTGTATTACTTAAACATGCCCTTTTTCATTAATTAACTAAAGATATTGTATAATAAATATAAACATACAAAATACATATCAGCTGATTTACGTCTTTAATCTAGGTCCAGCAATCCTAGCGTGATCACAACATAGCTCATATATAGGTTCCTGCAACATGTATAAGATAAAGTGTCAACTACAAAAGTAGTTGGTGAGTAAACACAAGTTTAAATAATAACAACGATATATGTCTAATCAAATATTTTCATATATATAGTCAAACAAGTAGTGAGTTAAAGCCAATAAAGGAGCGTATCAAAACCTAGACAACTAGGCTTCCAATCACCTGAGGCCAATTACCAGGCAGCTCAGATGGGTTGTCAACCAATAGATCTATTATTGTTACCCCGACTCGGTGTGTTAATGAATACGCTTCGAAATAGAGATAGAGTACAACCAATCACAATAATCCACACATATTTAACATAGATAGAACGTATCCAATCAACATATAATCGCGTTTGTGTTTTAGAGAGACGATTCTGAATAAAGATACATGTTACACCCCAAAACGTTTAAAAGAGGAGGTTTGTGAATACTCACTACTTACATCATCATTTAAAGGAATCACCTTTCTAATGATAACAAGAGTTGATATCGCACTGCATCCATTAAAAGAGGGGGGTTTAGTGGATACTAACAACGTGGATTATCATTCTAATGAATCACCATTTAAATGATAATACGATTTGATCATTTAGGCACAATCCCTAATATTTAAAGAGGTGGTTTAGTGAATACTCACCTGAAGAGTAGATCGGGAACGAGAGATAGAACCAATCGCGAGAGATAACAATCTGGAGATTAACCTAATGAAAAGAACATGCTAAATGAATATAGGGAATGATAATGATTATAGTTCTAAGGACACGAGGAACTTAAGAAGTGTTATGTCTTATTTGATTAAAAGACTATTTTACCCTTTATTGGTAAATTAGGGTTTTAGTATTTGTTTAGTATTTTTATTTATTTAACACTTTTGGACTTATATATATATATATATATATATATATATATATATATATATAAACATGTTCTAAGACCAAAAACCAAGTCCTAATATCTTCCGGTTTGTTTAATATTAAATAATCATATTCAAAACCCTAATTTTGAAATAATTAGCAAATAAATAGCAAAATCTTTTATAAAATTAAATAAAATTAGGGCTTTTACTTAAAATATTATTTTATAATATATTGTAAAGATTAGCCCTAGATTTAACCCGTTTGTTCAATTTTGGCAAAGTAACGTCGTGAAAACCCTAATTTCAACATATTTATTAAATAAATATAAAAAAATTATAAAGTTGTAAAAACTTAGGGTATTATTCATTATGATATATTATAATATTCCACAAAATAGTAAACCCTAACTCAACACCGTTTACTCAATTTGGGCAGAACAACGACGTGAAAACTCTAATTTTGACCGTCTTATAAATAAAATACCAAACCTTTCCAAAACTTGAAATTAACTTAGGGATTTCTTAAAACACATTATTTTAGGATTACCTACAAAAATTCAGACCCTAATTCCAACCCGATTACTCAATTTTCACAAAACAAGCTCAAGAACCCTAATTTTAGAAAGCATACTTAGAAATCGATTTAGCCAAAACTGAAAGAGGTTATTTTTAGATCATACCTAGAGAAGCTTGACTGTAGAAATTCAGATCCTAACTCCTCACCATTTGCTCGAATTGCTCCGACGAAGTTTCTGGTTCGAAATGGGGGTTTTCGGGTTGAAATCTGAGAAATTGGCGAGTTGTTCTGTCGATTTGAGGCTGCTATTTATACCCATAGGGTGCGCCTAAAGTCCCTACACGTGCTAGGTGAGTAATCGATCGAAATTGACGCGTATGAGGTCGAATCGTGGGCTGCAAGTCGATGACTAAGCTGTTGGTCGCAATCTGCAACCATATTTGGGTGGCGATATGCGAAGGAGGGAGGGAGAGCCACTTTGGGCAATTGGCAGTTTTGGTCCCTTGAGTTTTTATTTACATTTTGGCCCCTGAACTTTGATTTTTCGGCAATTTTAACCCCTAGGCTTTTATAAACTTATCATTTTATGTCCAAAGATTATTTAGAATAATTTCTCATGGTTTTCTAAGTCTCGGGATACGCATAACGAGGTATAAATATAGGTATTTAATATATATTTATTTTCTTTTTATTCGTTTGTCCTTGTTTTAACTTGTTAACCTCTAAAATTTTACGAGTGACTTATATTGACCTTAAAAAACACCAAGGAACATTAACATATGATTTTTGAAATTTACGTGATTCCCGGTTATTAACGGAATTGCACGAAAAATGGTAAATTCATTTAATTGCGTTTTAATTAACAAAATTACTCAATAATTTAACCAATTGGTTTTTAATGTAATAAAATGATTTTAGAATATTCCAAAGTATAAATTATAAAGACCCCGAGATTCCCGGTAAATGATAAATCCAATACCGAAATTGCGTAAAAACCGAAAATCGCTTTATTTTTGTTTTAATCAAATCGTTTAACCAAAACTTTGTAAATTTATTATTTTGCTTTCAAAAATGATTATGGAATATCCCGAACATAATTTAAATATTTAATTTAGATGAATTCTTCCAGTAATCGTTAAATCAAAACTCCGATTTGTGTGACAAGTTCAAATTTGGGCCGGGTTTTGTAAATGGGTCGGACACGGGTGTTACAGGCGAATCGTCTCAAAAAAGTTATTTCCTCTGTTATCTCCGACAATTAGTCTGCTTTCATCGCGGGCAGCAACATAATAGACGGCCCACTTATGTTAAAGGAGATCATTGTGTGGCTGAAAAGATCCAAAGGTTCGGCTTTTCTTATTGAAAAGGCTTTTGACAGCCTCAATTAGGGTTTCCTTCAATCTATGCTTATCCAGATGGGCTTCCCGATTAGATGGTGTATGTGGGTGTTGGGAATCCTAAAAACTTCTAGGGTCTCTGTCCTGATCAACGGGTCGTCGACATCCGAGTTTTCTTGTTCCAGGGGTCTTCGCTAGGGCGACCCTCTCTCTCCGTTCTTGTTCATGATCGCAATGGAGGCCCTGTCGTCTATCAAGCGTAATGCTGAACATAGGGGATTCATTCACGGGTTGTCACTTCCCAACGGTGGGCCTTGCATCTGTCACCTGCTCTTTGCGAATGACGTTATGTTTGTAGGGGATTGGTCGTGCGAGGGTCTCAAAAATATTTCACGCATTCTGAGATGTTATTTTCTTGCCTCGAGTCTCAAAATAAACTTCTAAAAGCCGCCTTTACGAGATCGGGATCCAAGCCTCTCTAGTGGACGATATTGCTTCGTCTTTAGGCTGCTCCGCGGGCTCTTTTCCGGTAAACTATTTGGGACTTCCTATTGGCGACAATATGAACAAGGCTAAGAGTTGGAAAGTAATTGTTGACAAATTTAATTGTAGACTTTCTCGGTGGAAATGTAAAAACGTTTCCATCAGGGGGCGTCTTACTCTTATTAAATCGGTGTTGTCTTCTCTTCCTTTGTACTTTATCTCTTTATTTAGAGCGCCAAATAACGTTTTGGATTGCCTGGAACGTATCCGCAAGCAGTTTCTTTGGGGTAGTAATTGTGATAAGAAAAGGATACATTGGTTAAACTGGAATTTGGTTGTGGCTCCCTTGTTTTCAAGGGGCCTTGGAACTGGCTCCTTCAAAGCTACAAATCTGGCGCTTCTCTCTAAATCGCATTGGCGTTTTAAATCCGAGCAATCCCACCTTTGGCGTCGTGTTATTGTTGCTTTACATCATAATTCTTTGGTGGTTTGGGGTTTTCTTCCTGTAAAGATCTCTCTAGCGGGCCCTTGGAAGGCCATTTCTAAATGTGCTCAGCCTCTTAGTTTAGCCAACTTATCTCCTGAGGATTTTGAGAGTGGTTTCCATTATAGTATGGTGAGAAGCAAACGGTTGTCTTTTGAGGCTAATGGGTTGGTGGGTCTATTCCAATGGAATAATTGGATCCCCTTGAAAATATATATACATGTTTGGTGTGCTTCGCTCGGTCACATGCCGACCTTTTTGGCCCTTCAAAAGGGCAAAATCCATGTGCACCGCAAATATTTATTATGTGTAACGAGGGTGCGGAGCCCCACGATCACCTGTTCATTTCGTGCCCAGTGGCATGCCTTATTTAGGACCATTTAAACACTTGGATCAGAGCCCCTCCCATGTTCGCGTTTTCCTTCAATGTTATAATGGAGTACCATCTCTTTATGCAAGGTTCGAGAAAGTGGAAGAAGGTGTTGCAAGCCATTCTTGCGGTCTCATGCTGGGTTATTTGGAAGAACGGAAACGAGAAATACCACAACGGAAAAGCTAAAACGGTCGAGATTATGTTTGATGAAATAAAGGCACTCTGTTGGAAAAAAAATCTAGGTGGCTGACGCCATCAAATCTGTTTACCGAAGCATTTGACTGAAGAATCCATGTGAATTGATTCAGAGACGGGTTGTGATGCTCGAGGCTTGCGAAATTGGACCGAAGACCGTTTTCTGGAAAAGTCAACCGTTCGGGTCAACGGTCAACGTAAAAGTCAACGGAAGATCGGTTCGAGCGAGTCAAGCTTCGGATTAATTAAATCAACTCTAATTTAATTAATATTTATGCTATTTGCTTTACTTGTAATTTTTATTCATTTATATTTTCTGTTGTTAGTCACCCTCACTATATATAGTGAGGGTGCCCATTACAAGTAAAGGAGTCTCTGAATGTGGAGATGATGATTTCTTGTAGAGTGGTGTGAGATTTCCATTCTAGAGAGAGAGAGTGAGTCATGGATTTATAGAGAGAGTGTTGTCATGATTTCTTGTTGTAATCATTTGACTAATGAAATCATTCGACTTTATTCATCATCTTTCTTATGTTTATGATTATCCTTGATTCATCTCTATCATTATCGTCTCTTCGAGGTTTTCAAATCCGATCTTCGTTCTTGCTCAAAGTCATGATTCTTGAAGTGAAAATCGGTCCTTACAAATGGTATCAGAGCAAGGTACCGATCAGATTTCATCTCCCGATGAATCTGGTCACTCGAATCAGGATTTTGAGCTCGAATGGGTGAAGATGATGAAAACCCATTTTGGAGATTTTTTTTACATTTTCTTTATTATTGATGGATTCTGGACAGATCTGATGTTGTTAGATGTTAGGTTATTGTTCATGGAGTCTATCTTGATGATTGTTTATCTTCTATATGTTCAAATCAGTGAGAAAAATGAAGATCCGGAGCTGTTTTATCGTAACTGTTGAGTTTTTCCCGTTTTTGGGAGTTTTTGAAGATTTTGAGCTTTGATTCTTGGTTTTCTAGGCTTTTCTTCATGGATTTGGATGAAGTAAGGTATGATTCTCAGTGGAAAATGCGTTCCGGATCCATTGTAAGCATCTATTTCGTCTGAATCTCAACCATTTGGGCAGATCTGGAAAAACACACACTAGTACGTGTTTCATGGTGTTCTTCGTGTTCTTGAAGATTTCCAGATTTTGGAGAATGTTTTGATCCGATTTGCAACTCTTTATGTGTTGCTGGTGGCCACAACATTATCATGGATGGTTTAGCATCACATCTCGTGCATCATAACGGTTTTTCCAATCGTTTTTGGGCAGATTCGAGTTCACCAAGTAAGTGTTCTTCACAGTTCATCATTTTTCCAGAAAGCTTTAAAGGTTTTGAAGGTTTGCAGATTGCCCTAGCGAACTTGTTGAGTTCTTAGCGAACTTTTTCTATCCTTAGCAA
Organism: Deinandra increscens subsp. villosa; assembly: GCA_039602395.1. NCBI lineage: Eukaryota > Viridiplantae > Streptophyta > Magnoliopsida > Asterales > Asteraceae > Deinandra > Deinandra increscens. The sequence continues at coordinate 8,185,283 of JBCNJP010000010.1, read as the reverse complement.
ACTTCCACTGATTCTTAGCGAACTTTTTGTTGTGTTAGCGGACTTGAGGTTTGCTTTAGTGTACTTGTTTGCTTTAGCGGACTTGTTTCATGCTTAGTGAACTTCCGGTAAGCTTTAGCGGACTTGTTTGGTTAGCGGACTTGTCAACTGGGTTTTCGTTCGAGGTCGTTTCAGTGGATTATGATTGTAGGGATGTGTAGAGGATGAAGATACGAGTTCAACAAGCTAAAAATCGTCAATTTTCGTTGAGAATTGACTGAGATATGGTCTTCTCACGGTCTCCTGTGAGGTATCGATTTTTCGGCCAGTATATTAGGGTTTCAGGTTGTCGATTGGTTTAAGGAAGGAGAAGGATGACAGAATGACATGTCATACGTCTGTTGGTTACAGAGGAATGTGCTTCTCTCTCTTTAGTCGGTCAACGCCCTACATGCCCTTTTTTGTCGATTTTTTATTAGAGGAAAGAAAGTCTTGTGGGACCCAGCTGAAGAATTAATCCGTTGAAAGAGAATTCGCTTCCAGCTTCTGATTGGCTGGTCAATCCTCACACGGATCGTTGCCTTCAAACCCTTAGATGTTATTATTTCCATTCGTTGATCACTTTTTGAGCCTCATTTCTAATTGGTCAGTTTTTAGGCACACGGATTGTGCTTTCTTTGAGGGATTTTTGATGACTAATTAATTTTTCAGCATTAATTCGTTAAGCGGGGCTTTTTCTTATCAGTTTTTGTTGGGCTATACATTATGAGGCATGAACATTAGATTGGGCTAACATTGGTTTGGGCTACTTGTGTTTACGATTGTGGGCTTGATGGGCCGGTTCTACTAGTGGGTTCATGATTGGTTTAGGGTTTTTGTAATGGGTAGTATATAAACCCAACTAGTTTATGATTACAGTTAGTTATTGTTTACGATTTCCAGCCTCCTTCTTGTATTTACGATCGTAATCTTCACTCAAATAGAAGTTGATTGTTCTTCATTCAAGATTTGTTTGTGTTTGTGTTTGTGTGTTCTTCATCTCAAATCAAATCTCTTTCATCATCTTCTAGCTCGAATCAGTCACAAACAAGGTTTCCGCACTTGTTTGTGTTTACGATATCGTGAACGATTGTTGTTTCGGGACCAACAATTGGTATCAGAGCCAAGAATCATCTGATTCAAGGTTCCACGATATTGGATTCGAGTGTTTCGCTGGAAAAAGTGTTGGCTTGTTGCTGTTCTGGGTGTTTACGATCGTTTCTGGGCTGCTCTTGAAGATTACGATCGGTGTTCTTCTTCAAAACTGAGTTTACGACTTCAAGACTGGATTTTTGAGAGTTTACGACTCTATACGACGTTTACGACTGCATTTACGATTCTATACGTTGTTTACGACTTCAAGATCCAAGCTTTGTGTGTTTACGACTGCGTTTACGATCGGAATCGGGTTTACGACGTTGTTTACGATCCGGAGCTGTTTACGACTACGTTTACGATCCGGGTGTGTTTACGATCGGCGTTTACGGTCTGCTTGCGTGTCAAAATCGTAAACATCGGAAACAGATTTGGACAAATTTTTAATTTTTTCTAAGCTTTCGTCATGGATTTTGAACTGAGCATGTACCAAAAACTGAACTTTGAGATTGGATCGACTACCCGTCCTCCCAGACTCACATCTGCTGATAACTTCCTTGAATAGAAATATAGATTCCAGAACCATTTGAAAAATGTTGATCTGAGACTTTGGAGATCAGTTGTCAATGGACCATTCATACCTACTCACACTGAAGTAGGAAAGGTTGGAGTAGTGAAAACTGAAGCAGAATACTCAGATGATGATTGGGAAAAGTGTAACAAGGATGAAAGAGCGTATGCTATCATGACAATGGCATTGACTCTGGAGATTGCACAAGGGTTTAAGAAGTACAAGACTGCAAAGAAGCTCTGGGATGCTCTGGTGGTTGCATATGAAGGAAATCCTGATATCAAGGTAAGCCGCAAACAGATGCTGAAGCAGAAGTTCAATTTGTTCAATCACATTCAAGGAGAGTCCTTTGAAGCTCAAGTTCAAAGATTTGTGTCCTTAATTACTGAGATGTCAAGCTACGAAGTTGAACCCGAACAGGAAGATAAGAATCTGAAACTCTTGAACAGTTTACCCAAGAACTGGAATACCAACATTTCAATCATTAAAGATAACAACAAGCTGGACGAGTTAACTGTTGATGAGCTTATTAAAAAACTGAAGTCAAAGTTGATTGATGATAAACAGAGAGAGCTGAATCATTTAAGTTCACTCAGTATGGTAGGAAAACCGAATCAGGCTCTCCTATCTGAAGAAGTGGGGTCAAAGCAAGCTGGAAGTTCGTCTAGAAAGGATTCAAGTGCTAACAGAAAGTCAACTGCATTCGTGGCACGATCTTAAGCAAGTTCTACTGGAATGGTCAACCCTGGTGAGGCAAATGCTACCAATGAACCCAACTTTGCCCTTGGAATGGGATTTATGAATAGTTACCATGCACTTATGGCTGGAACATTGGTACCTACTGATATGCTGTCAGGAGAACTGAACCAGATCAATCCTGAAGATGTGGAAATGCTTGATGTTTCCTGGCAAATGGCAATGGCAGTTTTCCGCGCTAAGAAGTTTATGGCAAAAACTGGAAGGAATGTATGGAAGGATCAGGACAAGATAAGGATGGGTTTTGATAAGAGTAAGCTCAGATGCTTCAACTGTGAAGAGTACGGGTACTTTGCAAGAGAGCGTACCAAGCTAAAGAGGGAGAAACCAGAAGAGAAGAAAGCTGGAGATGGTAAAGGGAAAGCAAAGACAAAGGCTTTGGTTGTGCAGGACTGTGGAGAGTATCAATGGGCTTCGCAGGTAAGGGAACTCAGTCTGACAGGTACTATGATTGCTCAGATGGAGAATAATGATGAGGAGGAGCATGCATTTATGGTCACAGACGAAAAGTCAGAAGAGAAAGAAGAGAACCTGGTTGAAGACAAGGAAGCTTTTGCAGCCGAGGTCGACAACACAAAGGTATGTACTAATCCCACTTGTGCATGTTTAATTCCTGGTCTTAGACAACTTTGGAAGAATAGTGAGATAGAATCATTTGATATGAAATGTTCTAGAAGTTCGTTTAAGGGTAGATGGGAAAAGAGTGAGGAAAAAGTTAAAGCTCAAAAATTGGATATAGAGAAATACCAAGCCCTTGCCTCTGAGAAGTCTGTCTTGTATGACAATGCTAAGTTAGAAATTGATGATCTTAGGAAGCAGGTAGATGAACTTACACATCAGAAAAATGAGTTGCAAGTAAAATTAGATGTGAATCAAACGAGAACAAAAGAATGCTTAAAGCTGGTAAGGCTTTGTCCAACTACATAACCGATGTTAGATTTGGTAAGGATAAAGGAGGAATAGGAATTAGTTTTTCTGAAAAGAATAAGAATAATGTTCCTAAACCTGTGCCTAGAGATATAATAGGTATGATCTATGAGGAGTATCAGGTAGATAGATCTGAATCAGAAATGCATGAAGCAGGACCTCCCATAGATAGTGTTTTGATTGGTGTGAAACCCATGACTGAAGAGGAGTTAGAAAATGAGAAACATATGACCTATGGTTCGGGTAATCAGAATCGATCAGTGACATTCACTTGTGAATCGAGTTCATCTCAGGAATCATTAAACGATAATGTTAGTTCTTCTGATGTTTTTGTTTCTTGTGTAGATGAAGTAGGGATCAAAGATGTTTCTGAGAAGGATGCTGAATGTTTGAGGGTTAAAGAGTGTCATGAGTCTAGTAGTTCAAGTTCTAGTTTACCTAAGGACGATGTTTTGGCATCTGTGTCTGAACTTAAAGCGTCCAAGTCAAAACAATTAATGATGTCTGTGTCTTCAAAACATGTTTCTGATTCTAATGAAGTAGTTAATGGTTTTAAAATTTGTGTGCCCAATACTAAAGCTGGTCGTGAGTCCAAACCCAAGGAATTTGTTCCTTATCCCCAAGTTGTGTCTACCTTTAACAGAACCGACAAATCAAAATTGGAACAATTTTGTTTAATTACGTAATCTGAGAAAGTTCCAAAACATTTGATACACAAATGGGATGATAAGCCTGAATGGGAGTCATCTTACCCAAGGCGTTCATATGTCTGTAGTCATGTGAATGGGCCAAGAATTATGAATTGCTTTCAGTGTGGAAAACCAGGGCATTTTGCTGCAAATTGTTTAAATAGACCTTATCAACCATACTATCCGCAAAACCCACGGACTAGTATGTTGCAGAAAATGATAACAGGTGGAAACAAAAATCAGAAACAACAAGCTTTGTCTCAGGGGAAGCAAAGTTCGAAACCAATGAAGACTCAACAGTCTAAGGTTTTAAACACTAAAACTCCAGTGACAAAGCCTGTTGATGAAAAATGGAATGTGGCCAAAACTCCAAAACCTACCTACACACCTAAAGGAGTTTATCAAAGAAAAGATAAGATGAAATCTGAACTTGTTGAAAAACAGGTATCCAAAACAAAAGGGTGTTCTCAACCTAAAGGTAAAACAAAAGGTTAAGAAACAGGCTTCAAAATCAAAAGATGTTCCTCAAACAATACAAGTTGTTCAAACAAAATTGAAACTTGAATGGAAACATGTTAAGAAACATGGAGATAAAAAGGTCACATCTCCACAAAAGAAACCTACACCCGTAAAGAGATCAACCGATATGTCAAAACTTCAGAAACACACATTGTGGAAACCAAAAGTCAACACTCAAATTTTGAGTGCAACTGAATCAAAATCCGGAATGTCCTTTAAATTAGTCAATTACATTGACTCCAAGGGTGTGCCCAGATCTGTTATGGCCTGGGTACCCGACTCTAACTGATCTTTGATTCATGTAGGGACAGCCAAGAAGAACTGTTAACAATCTCTGGTACGTTGATAGTGGTTGCTCCCGACATATAACCGGAGATTTATCGCTTTTGGAAGAGGTTCAAGATTTCAATGGAGGAGGTGTATCCTTTGCTGGTGGAGTAGGTGGCAGGATCAGCAAGAAAGGTGTGTTGAAGAATGGCAGCTTGACGTTCTTAGATGTGCATTATGTGGAAAATTATCACATAGTCTGCTCAGTGTTTCGCAGATTTGTGATCGAGAATATTTTGTGTTGTTCAATAGGAAGGAATGTACCATTCTCAAGCCTGGAGTCAAGATTCCTGAGGAGTGTATCTTGATGCATACACCAAGGTGAGGAAATTCTTATCTTCTCAACATGGGTAATCCTCCGCCATCTGATATGGCCTGTCTTATTTCAAAGCAAAATAAAAATCTGGCATTGTTATGGCATCGTCGTTTGGGACATGCCAACATGAAGAATCTGACCAAGCTGGCAAAGGGAGAACATGTTAGAAATCTCCCCATCAAGGACTTCACATCAATTGAGAAGTGTGTTGCATGTGCTAAGGAGAAGTAGCACAAGTTACCTCATCGTTCTAAAATGACAAACTCTATTTCGTCAGTTTTGCAACTACTTCATATGGATCTCTACGGCCCAATGCAAGTACTAAGTATCAGCAAGTTTGCATATTGGCTAGTGATAGTGGATGGCTTCTCTCGGTTTACATGGGTTTTCTTTTTGTCAAACAAGTATGAAACTCCAGAACTGGTGAAACAGTTTGTTACTCTCATAGAGAATCAAATGAGCAAGAAAGTGAAGGCAATAAGATCAGACAACGGAACAGAGTTTAAGAATGCTGAATTGAATATGTTCTGTGGAGAGAAAGGTATAGAAAGGCAGTACAGTCACCATACACACCTCAACAGAATGGTGTTGCTGAAAGAAGAAACAGAACACTCATTGAAGCTGTAAGAACTATGTTGTGTGAAGCAAGTTTACCAATTTTCTTTTGGGCCGAAGCAGTCAACACCGCTTGTTATGTGCAGAATTGGGTACTTTTGAACAAGCGACATGAGAAGACGCCTTATGAGATTATTTATGGAGAAAAACCAAGGGTGGGGTACTTCAAGACCTTCGGGTGTCCTTGCACAGTTCTAATTCAGTCTGATGTGGGGAAGTTCGAAGCAAAGGCTGATGAATGCTACTTTGTCGGATATTCTACAAATAGTGCTTATCGAGTCTACAACAAAACCACCAAAATTATAATTAAGGCATTCAATGTTGACTGGTTGGAAGACAATCCAACTGATGCAGGAACTGGACCAGACTGGATTTTTGATTATGGGTCATTGTTTGAAGGTTTCAACTACTCAAGCATGTTTCCTGGTTTGGAAGAAGAAGAAGACATCATTGCTCCCGCTCCTGAAGTAAGGCCATCTGTTGAAAATGTTAGAGACAGTGTATCTGCAGCAGGTCATAAGGATGATATTGTGGATGTTCCAGAATCGTCAAGAACTCATGATGATCAGAAGGAGTCTGAAACCCAAGGTATGAATAATAATGTTAATGATACTAACCTTCCTGTTTCTGTTTCAGTACCAGATGTTTAAACCACAAGAATCAACAGAGATCATCATCTCAGCAATGTGGTCGGGCCAGTGTCAGCAGGTGTCACTACTAGAAGCCGCATAAGTGACATCAACTTCTGCATGTACTCTTGTTTCATCTCCCAGATAGAGCCTCTAAATGTGATGGTAGCTCTTAAAAGATCCAAGTTGGAAGAGGCTATGCACGATGAATTGAATCAATTTTCAAAATTGGGAGTGTGGCATCTAGTGAAAAGGCCTGAAAATAAGACAGTTATACCCACGAGATGGTTGTATAAGAACAAGAAAGATGATACGAGAGTGATTGTAAGAAACAAACCCAGGTTGATTGTTCAAGGTCACAGATAGGTCTACGGGGTAGATTATGATGAGGTGTATGCACCTGTGGCGAGATTGGAAGCAATTCGAATATTCCTTGTTGTTGCAACGTATCTCAACTTCACTGTGCATCAGATGGATGTGAAGACAGCCTTCCTTTATGCTGAAATGAATGAAGAAGTATATGTGGCTCAGCCGCCAGGGTTCGTGGATGAAGAGAATCCATATCATGTATCTTCTGGATAAAGCTTTGTATGGTTTGCATCAAGCTCCCCGCACGTGGTAAGAGACTCTATCAAAGCATTTGGTGGAAAATGGTTATACAAGGGGAGTGGTTGATCAAACCCTGTTAAAAAAGAAGGTGAAAGATGATATCATAATGGTGCAAGTGTATGTGGATGACATCATCTACGGGTCTACGAATGAAGATTTATGCACCGAGTTTGAGGATATCATGAGAAAGAAGTTTGAGATGAGTGATTAAGGGGAGATGAACTTTTTCTTGGCATTACAAGTGAAACAAGATGAATCTGGGATTCTCATTCATCAAGCAAAATATGTGAATGAGATTCTGGAAAAGTATAAGATGTAGGACTCCAAGCCTATCTCCACTCCCATGGCATCCAGACCTCTACTGACAGCAGATGCAGATGGAGAATCAGTGAGTGAATTCATGTATCGGTCGATGATCAGATCTCTCATGTACTTGACAGCAAGCAGGCCAGATATCATGCATGCAGTGTGTGTGTGTGTGCACGTTACCACGCTAATCCTAAACTCTCTCATTTAGCTGTTGTTAAACGTATTTTTAGGTATCTGAAGGGCAGGCCTTGGCTTGGACTTTGGTATCCTATGAATACTGATCTTCAATTATTTGCGTTTACTGACAGTGATTATGGAGGTAGTGACCTTGACATGAAATCTACAACTGGTGGGTGTCAGTATTTGGGAGACAGACTCATCTCATGGCAGAGCAAGAAGCAGCATATCGTTTCCAAGTCAACTACCGAAGCTGAATATGTGGCAACATCAGCTGGATGCTCACAGGTAGTATGGATTCAGAATCAGCTCCCTGACTATGGTATGAAATTTCTTCATACTCCAATCTTTTGTGATAATGTTGCTGCTCTGCAAATTGTCAAGAATCTTGTTCAACATTCCAAAACAAAGCACATAGATATCAAGGTACATTTCATTCGTGATTGCTATGATAGGAAGTGATATAAATGTCCAAGACAATCGGAGACTGACATGTGTAAGGCTGAAGTGAAAGATTGCTCAAAGATGATTTGTTGGTAAGCTAAACCCAAAACTATGAACATCAATGTAAGTGCAGTAAACTTAACTTCTATATATATTTAGTTTCCCTTCCTAGTTTACATGGTTTAAAAAACTGAGTCCTAGCAAAAATGGGTTGAGAGTGGTATCTACATAGTATTCACTATCTCACACGCCATGTTCTGTTGTTATGACAACACCACAGAAAAGAAAAAATTAAAGCAAAAAGAAAAAATGAAAAGAAAAAGAAAAATAATAAAATAATTATTTTGTTTGGTCTTCTCTGCGTGCTTATGCGGCCGACCTGATCACCAATCGATAATTAAAGAAATAAGTGTTTGTCATGACGGTGTTGCATGATTCCTCAAGTTGGGGGTTTGTGAATCCTCAATAAACTCTGAGGTTGGGTAGGTTTTGCTATGAACAATTGGGTGTGGGGACGGTTAAACATGACGGTAATATTGTACCATAATTAAGCACTTCAAAATGACTTAATGTGAGTTTATGTGGTCAAAATTCTGGCAATTGTCTAGAGCGTCGAGTAACAGAAGCTGAAAAAGGTTCCTCAGTCAAAGATAAGTCTGGTTTGATCCATGAAAAACATCAGCTTCAAGACAAGTATGTTTTTATCTCGGTTTTAGGTTATCTTAATTTTATGCTTTTTATATTCATTTTTTTTTTTTTTGGTCTTTGAATTTTTTTTTTAAATTTTAATTTTCTTATGATCAAGATCAGACACTCGGGGTATGAGTCTAAAGGGAAGTTTTGTAAATTCTCAAAATTTTCAAATATTAACAATGTTCAAGTGTTTAATTCTTTAAATGAGGTTTGGGGTCATTTAGAATATCTTGAATTCTTGAAGGGGGTGTTATGAATTTATTTTTTTTAACAAAACCATTTCAACCCTCATTTACGATCCATTCTCACCTCTGTCTCTCTCCGTTTACGACTCCAACACCGAAACCCTAGCCACCGCCCTTCTCTCGCCGGAAAAGTGATTTCGGCTATCTCCGGCCGCTTTCTGTGAGAATCGTACACACCGCTACCCTCGCAATCACTTTCCGACCACAAAACCCTTTTCAATCAACAGTTTCGTCGGATTATTCACAGATTTTGTGCTCTTTCTCTTCGGTTGATCATCACTCTCTTTCTTCGTGTTTTGAGTCGATTTCTCAAGATTTGAAACCGATTCTGTGTTTGCTGTTGTTAAAAGGTAGTGGTAGATGTTCCTTTTACACCTTTGATTGTTTCTAATGTGTTTGGGAAGCTTTGCAGGTTCGTCCATGGCGGATTACTGTGTTTACGATCGTCGAGATGAAGAAGACGACCTTTTGTTGTTCACGATGATGTTTACGATCGGGTTTGCGATCATCGGTGTTTACGATTGCGTGGTTTCACGACCCTGATGTTTACGATAAAAGGCAGTTTACGATCGGGCCTTGCGATTACGATTGGACCTATACCGGTCTTTTGTTTAACCTGATCGTGAACCCACAGATGGATCGTAAACATGAATAGTAGATCGTAAACCCACTAGAATTTCGACATAAAATCATAAACACTTAAATAAACCCAAAAATGATTTTATTATCTTATCAAAATTAATCGTTTTTTAAGATAAAATTGAATGTGTTGATGTTTAAAGAGCGTGTTTTGTTAAAATTGTGGTTCAAAAATCAAATTCTTTCCCTTGAAAGTTTCAATTGAGTTATTTTTTTTTTAATTTAAAAGGTTAATCTGATAATCAATTAAACATCAAGATGATTGTAACAAACATGATTGCTCATTGATATAATTAAGCCTGATGCACTTGTCTCGGTTTTTCAGATGGCAGAAGAAATGATGGACGAAGAGATTCACTTTGAGAGGGATCATTGCATACCTGCTTATCTTAATGACCCTCCAGAGAGACATATGCAGTTATTCTACTCACTGGTTGCAGGGATGAACGTATGCAAAATCAATATGCTCTCAGAACAAGTGTGATGATTGATGAACAACTAGTCAGAGAATTCTAGGGAACTGCTAGGGCGAATCTCGATAAGACAAGGATCACAGCAATGGTTCAAAACCGCATAATCGAGATCGTAGAAGAAGATATTCGACAAGGCCTGAATATAAATAATAAAGCTGAAGACACGATGGAATATTCTAAAACTGCAGTGCTAGACGGTGCACGTCTTTTGGGTTATGAAGGAAAATTCCCGCCGATCTTCAAGAAGCTCTTGCCACACTACTGGAGGTGTTTGGCTCACTACTTGCAGAAGTCTTTCTTGGGCAAGAGAACAAGCTTTGATCAGCTGAACAAGGTGCATGGCACAACATTTGTTGCACTGGCCTTGGATTGGGAGTTCAATTTTTCAAAAATGATGTTGTTGGATTGGGTTGGTAATGCTGATTTGAGTGCAAGAGAGCAATTTCTCATGACTCCACGGTTTGTGCACATGGTGGTTATGAAGAAGTATCCGATGATCCAAGAGAGGGTAGAGAAGCTGGATATAAAATTCATGGATGACAATGTTTTTGGTCTGCAAACCCAGGATAGGAGGGGAAAGAGTACTTTTCAAGGAAGACTCGAGTAGACTAAAAGAGGTGCCTTCCCTAAGGTTGCAAGGGAACAAGATCAAGAAGAAGATTCCGAAGCTGAAGTGCATCCTGTGAATGTGTCTGTTGCTGAAGATCATCATGTGTCAGAAACTGTTCCTGTGAATGTTCAGGGAGAAACTGAGAATATACCTTCTGATGAAGAAAATGTGATGGATGACATTTTCCCAGAACATGAGAATCTGAATGACGATATCTATGGGGATTTAGGGCCCATTAGTCACAAGAGAACGAGGGATGACTTGAACTCTTCTTCAAGCAGTGACTCAATTCCACAAGAGTTGGATGCTACTTTTGCTGTTAATGATGTACTTACAGAACCCATTCCAGTACGTGAACCTTCACCGAGAAAGAAATCTGATCCAAGATCTATCAGATTCAAGTTCAGAAGACAAGCTCAAGCCTGATGGTGTTTGAACATTCGGGTGCAAATGTGCAGAATGATGACGTGTCTGAACCTGCAAATGTAGAGAGCACACCTCAGGCTGATGATCAGGGTGATGTACAAGAGCCAACTTCAATGCAAACTCAAAGTCCTATTCTTAATGAACACAGCCCAGTTCATGAAGAAAGGCAATTCTTCGAAGTAGATAGCACGTTTGTTGAGCCAAGCCCAGTGAGAGTAAACTTATCTACTGAATCAAGCCAGCCTCCCATCACTCCAAGCTTTCGTTTGTACCAAGCACTTGTTGAAGAACTTGCTCAAGCTAGTGATCTCCCTGTAGATCTACAGATAAGTGCCGATCCTCAGATCAACTTCCTTTTATCCCAAAACAGAAGAAGAGAGGGAGAGATTAAAGAGCTAAAGGAAGAAAACAAGAGGTTAAAGGAGAAGGAGAGCAAGAATAAAGCCAGTATTGGATTCTTGTATGCAGGATACCTTGAACTGAGGAAGAAGTTGGAAGATTTGAAGGGAGCTGATAGCTTAAATGCTTAGGGTGCCCCAGGACAGAGTTCTTCTCAAAGTGCTCAAACTGCTGATAAAGTGCATGAAGATGAAGGTGATGACACCATAGTGATGTCTGACTATGTTCAAGGAGGAAGAATCATCTCAAAAGCACCGGAAAGTCATGAAAATTGGTTCAAGGATTTCTTCCAGGGACCTCCCCCCACGCTGTACTGAATTGATGTGGGTGGCAGTGAAATCGACAAAAGGGGAAGTCTTAAACCTATACTGTGTTGGCACTATGATGGAGAGAATAAGTTGTTTGCCGTGATCAAAGACGGGTATAGTCCAGTGGAGTACTACAGAACTCGAGGCCAATTTCACTCCTGGACAGAGCTAGAGATCAGAAATCTGTTAAGGGCTCCATTTATAAACAGATGAAAAAATGCAGATGGAGAACTAGTTCGTGACAATCTGATGAGCCATTTGGCAGAAAATTTTGTGAACTTTGATCTCAAGCAAACCAGATGGGTTGAGACTGGACCAGATCCAGTAACAGGTGAGCCTGTAGGAGAAGTGAGGCGACCACCCACCAAAAGAACTAGAGTGATCAACATGTTGGACGAGATCGAAGATGGTACATTGGTGAGAAACTTTGATAACTGGTTCTATGATCCAACAACTCACAAGGTGGTGGTGGTTTGCAAGAAGATGCGAGAGTTTCGCTTCTATGATCCGGTTGATTTGCTGAGGTTTGGAGAGCGCGATATCAAATTCCTAGCCACCCAACCTATCCTAGGTGATGAGCATGAGCTTGAGAATGCTATAAGGGTGGGAATCTTTCATGGAACTGCGAACCGGATTATGGAACGTGAATGATGGTTGGGGAAGGTGTTTAATACCTTCAGATTTGATTTGATGCTTCCTTAGATGCTCTAATGGCTCATGCCTAGGGGAAGATTGTTGGGCTATACATTATAAGGCATGAACATTATATTGGGCTAACATTGGTTTGGGCTACTTGTGTGACACCCGAGAATTTCAAGGTTAACTTCCGTTAGACAAACCCGTTAGTTACGTTATAAGTGTTAACTTAGTAACTAATGCTTAACTAGGCCGAATACGCCCACGACCTTTGGTTGATCACCGAACCCGTCCATATGTGTTATGTGTTCATCATTGATTGTCTTTATGTGCAATGTGATTAATATACATGACTTATTAATTGTAACTAGCATGATTAATTGTAAATACTTGATTATGTGAAAATTGCCTAAATTTGGTAGTCAGCGAAACTACCGAGCGAAACTACAGATTCGCCCGGTAGCAGGCTAGACTGATCAATGTACCCGAGACCAGAGCTAGTTTCGCCTGGCCAGCGAAACTGCCAGCGAAACTAGCCTCTGATATAAATAAACTTAATAAACCCTAAGTAGCCTCATTTGCCTCATTACACAACAAACACACACACACTCTCCTACCTCGAGATTTCTGGTCAGCTAAGGATCACAAAGGATTACCAAGATCTCAGCCTTGAAGATCATTCATCCGGATCCTAAGATCAAACCGTGAGTCTCCAAAAACCACCATTTATGTGTTTTCCTTGTGTTTTCTTAAAAAGTATGCTCAAACCTTCATGAAATTACTTGATCTCTTAATATGTTGCTTTAGGATGCTAGTTTTACCATAAAGTCAGAAACTTTACGTTTATAAACAAACCATGATGATGATTTATGCAATTTTGGCCATTTTAGGGTTTAGAAGTGCTTTTTGGTGATTTGATGACAAAATGCATGTTAAACGTGTTAAAGTTGCTTGATTTATGTTGGTAAATGCCTATGGATGCTAGATAATGAATTGCATGTATGATCAGAAGCCGTTAGGTTGATTTTTAGGCAAATCCGTATGTTTTTCGCGACCAGCGAAACTGTCTGTTCTCTGGGCGAAACTAAGTAGCGAAATTATATCTCCTTCCAGCGACACTGACCAGCGAAACTATAGTGTCGCCGGGTAACCTGACCAGACCAGCTCGAGCGAAACTATCGAGCGAAATACCTGAACGAAAGTTCAAACCAGTTTCCCTGCGAAACTAGGCTAGCGAAACTGCGTCAGCAGTTTCGGGCGAAACTAGCCTAGCGAAACTGTGTCACCGGGCATTGCCTAGCGAAAGTGCTGCCCGTGCACCTAGCGAAACTGCCTAGCGAAACTATGCTAGCGAAACTAAGACCTGACCTAAAAACCAAACTTGTGAAATTTGCTTAAGTGTTATGCCATGACTTACATGATTATGCCATGATGAAACATACTTGATATCTGATTTATATATGAACCCTTGTTTATGATCAACCATTGGTGTCGTGCGTCGGTATGTCGAGTCATAGTTGCAACGTGCTATGTTATGGGCCATAGTGACGTTAAGTAAAGATTAGACACGAAACTAATACTTAAGACCTAAACGTGTTCTAGGTCTTCGTTAAACAACTATATTTGGATTACTTGAAGTGTAGCAGTGCAACCAAAGGTGAGTGTCACTAACCCGCTTACCGTGAGTCCGTTGGGCCACACCGAATAACTTAACGAAAAACAATGCTGATAAACTCGAGAGTGCTAGGCACCTCACTGATGAACATGAGAACACGGGATGCTTGGCACCCACTTGATGAACTGAAGTGTTTTATGGGAAACACTTGTGAACTCTGAACAACTATTTTTGAAAACAAAACTGAAAACGTTTTAATATGGCTAGTGTAGGTTAAAGTCTAAACCATATGATATCACATGTTTTCTAAGGATGCCTTATAACTTAAAAGTCCTCAACTTAAATTGTGCCATTAATTGTAAAGCGAGGGGATGTTGGGTAGATCTACTGGAGTGTGACAAACTCCGCCCCATGGCACGGGGAGTGCACGGAGGAACAATATCAGCCTATTTGACCGTGGTCCCGAGAGGACACGGGGGAGGCAAAAACCGCGATGACTAGGTCCGCACCGTACGGGATGGCTCGGCCCCCACAAAATAAGTCAGCTTTGGTACAAACTTCCTTAGAGCATGGAACAACGGATTAGCTACCCGCGATATCGGTTGAGTCCTTTAACTTTACGGAACTAGTACATACCCGATGACGTAGGTCACGGACAAACCATTTATAAACTGAGATTTAATTACGAGCATTGCTTTTCACAAATAAACATTTTGTAAGAACCTCTTGACACGAATTATGATTATGAGACCGGGCCAATGCATGACAAGCCCACTGTGAACTCACCAACCGTTAGGTTGACACTTGCGTGGTTTAAACTTTTGCAGATCGCTAAGGAGTATCCGCTGGAGGTTGGCATGGCACGAGAAGATATTTATTTCCGTTTAAACTAAACTTGGGAATTTTTAAAACAACATTTATGTAAAGCACGTGGTTAGTGCTAAAGACAATTGTTTTTTCTGCTGCGTATGTAATTTAAGACTTTGATTTATAACTTGTGTTTGAACTAACCCTGATTCGTTTAGTATTTGTAACTATGGTTGTGGATCCTGGTCTAGTCGCGCCCCTTGACGGTATAAACTCCGTTAGTGGTATTTTGGGGGTGCGACAGATTGGTATCAGAGCCATAAGTTGCAGAGAACTGGAATCATTTTTGAAAACGATTTGGAAACTGCAACTTGAAAACCTTGGTTACAAAACGAATAAACAAATTCCCAAAGACAAAATTTTTACGTGCCAACCTGGGATACTCGCTCTGCTGTGTAAGTAAAGGCTTAATACGTATGTATATATATATATATATATAAATATATATGTATAGACCGTGTCTAAGTAGTCTAACGGAAGACCTTAGGAAATTTTCACACACGAACACGAAATGCGACCGCGAATACGCACACTACTCTGGGGAAAGCGACAACGAAACGATGCTACACGCTACGTCCTGATTTCTACTACGACGACTACGCCGACGGTGACTTTATGGGAAGCCGACCTTCGACGATAGCACTTTCGACGTTCCTCGACGACGCCTCGATTTCGCACGAAAATTTTTCTGGACTAATAGAGGGATAACGGGAACTGGCTAATATACATATTTTAGGATATGTATAAAATACAACTGTGACTGAACATTGGCTACTTTTACTGTTCAGCAAGATGTCTGGAAGGGGAAACGGAAGAGGCGGCATAAACATGACGCCTGCACAGCTACAAGCAATGATTACTGAACATGTGCAAGCCGCGGTGGCAGCCGTCCAAGCTGCATATGCCGCACAGGGTAACTATTATGCCGGTTAAGGCACAAAGCAATTATATCATGACCTGTTTAATTTTAAAATCCGAACTATTTATGCATCAGGAAACCACCACCACTGCACGTTCAAGTCCTTCATGGACTGTAAGCCGATGACATTTTCCGGCGAAGAAGGAGCTGTAGGACTCCTTAGGTGGATTGAGAAGTCCGAAAAGGTTTTCTCCATGTGTAACTGCCCAGCTGAAAGCAAGGTGAAGTTTGCTACTGGTACCTTCGAAGGAGCCGCACTCTCCTGGTGGAACGCTGAAATTCAGATGGTTGGGCTAGACGCGGCTAACAACATGCAGTGGGCAGCATTTAAGGAGCTGATCATGGAAGAATACTGTCCACGTGACCAAGTCAAGAAGCTTGAGGGTGAATTCCTGAATTTGAAGATGTCTGGGTCTGAAATCGAACAGTACACTGCACGATATCATGAATATGAGGTCCTATGTCCCTCAATGGTCGATGCTGAGTTCAAACGCATTGAGCGTTATCTGGAAGGCCTCGCGCCTCAAATCAAAGGATTGGTGACTGCCAGAAACCCTGCGACTGTACAGCAAGCCATTCGTTTGGCTCACAAACTCACTGATCAAGAGGTCGAGAAAGGCACTCTACCTGCGAAAGCCACCGAGAAGACTGCCTTGAGTGGCAAGAGAAAGGCTGATGATGAAGCCCCTGAAAACTCGATGAATGTTCAGAGTGTTGGAAACAGCACTGGGAGGTCTTATAACTCCCAAGGTCAAAGCAAGAGGTCCGGGAATAACAGTGGCAACTACCGCCAGGGCGGAAATGGTCAGAGCAACTACAAGGGTAACCTACCCATGTGCAACAGATGCGGGAAGCATCATGCTGGTAATTGTAGGAAGAATATGAGCTGCGAAAGGTGTGGTAAGGGAGGCCACGAAGCAAAGGACTGTTGGGCAACTTTACCCGAGCAACAAAACCGCCCCAGAAGAAACAACAACTATGGGAACAATCGGGGCAATGGAAACAATGGTCAGAACCGCAACAATGAAGCTCCCAGGGGAAACGGTAACGGGAATTGTTATGAATGTGGTGCTCCAGGCCACATTAAAAGAGACTGCCCTCAGCTAAGAAGACAAGGGAACGGAAATCAGGGAAATAACGGTGGGAATGGTAACGGCGGAGGTAATGGTAATGGGAATGGCAATGGTAATGGCGGAAACGGGAATGGTGGAAATGGTAGAGGTCGAGCTTTTGTCATGGGTCAGGGTGAAGCTCGCAATGACGCCAACGTGATTAATGGTAAATTTATTTTGAACGGTTTCTTTGCTACTGTTTTATTTGATTCTGGTGCTGAGAAAAGTTTTATTTCCACTAAATTTGCTAAATTGATTAATGCTAAACCGATTGCCCTAGACGCTAAATATGTGGTAGAGCTAGCAAATGGTAAACTTCATGATACTACCCAGATAGTTAAGGATTGTAAGCTAGAACTAGCGGACCATACCCTAGGAATCGACCTTATGCCTTTCCCGATTGGTAGTTTCGACGTTATAGTAGGAATGGATTGGTTATCCGAAAACCGAGCTGAAACTTTATGTAAGGAAAAAGTGGTTCGTATTCCACTCGAAGACGACAAAGTGTTAACGGTCCAAGGAGAAAAAGGTGGAACAGTCACCGGCATTATTTCATTCCTTAAAGCTCAGAAATGCCTCCGTAAGGGTCACTTCGCGATTCTTGCAAACGTCACTGACACGACACATCCCGAGCGCAAGATTGATGATTTCCCGATAGTTCGCGACTTCCGAGATGTATTTCCTGAAGATCTGCCTGGCTTGCCTCCTTTTCGACAAGTTGAGTTTGGGATTGATTTAGCTCCAGGTGCCGCTCCGATCGCACGCGCACCTTACCGATTGGTTGTAAGTGAACTCAACGAACTCTCCTCACAACTACAAGAGCTACTCGACAAAGGGTTTATTCGTCCAAGTTCGTCTCCATGGGGAGCTCCGGTACTGTTTGTTAAGAAGAAGGATGGAACGTTCCGCATGTGCATTGACTACCGAGAGCTTAACAAAGTTACGATCAAGAATCGGTATCCACTTCCTCGAATCGACGATCTCTTCGATCAACTGCAAGGTTCAAGCTACTACTCAAAGATCGATCTACGGTCTGGTTATCACCAACTTCGTGTTCGTGAAGAGGATGTTCCTAAGACTGCTTTCAGAACTCGATATGGTCACTACGAGTTCCTGGTTATGCCGTTTGGGCTAACCTATGCACCTGCCGTATTTATGGATCTGATTAATCGAGTGTGCAAGCCGTACCTCGATAAGTTTGTAATAGTTTTCATCGACGACATTTTGATCTACTCTAAGACAAAGGAAGAACACGAGGAGCATCTGCGTCTTATTTTGGAATTGCTTCGCAAGGAACAGCTTTATGCTAAGTTTTCGAAATGCGATTTTTGGATTCGCGAAGTCCAGTTTCTTGGACACATTGTTAATGAGGAAGGAATCCATGTCGATCCAGCCAAAGTGGAAGCAATAAAGAATTGGTCTACCCCAAGAGCGCCAACAGAAATCCGACAATTTTTAGGACTTGCCGGATATTATCGAAGGTTTATTAAGGGTTTCTCTCAATTAGCCCAACCCTTAACAGCCTTAACGCACAAAGGAGTGCAATACAGATGGGGTGAAAAAGAAGAGCGCGCGTTCCAAACGCTTAAAGATATGTTATGTTCGGCTCCATTTCTTGCGTTACCCGATGGAATTGACGATTTTGTGGTTTACTGCGATGCATCAATCCAAGGACTCGGTTGCGTGTTGATGCAACGAGATAAAGTGATTGCCTATGGATCCAGGCAACTAAAGGATACTGAAAAGAATTATACAACGCATGATTTGGAAATGGGAGCCGTTGTTCATGCACTCAAGATTTGGAGACATTACCTATATGGAACAAAGTGCACAATATTCACCGATCATAAAAGTCTACAGCACATCTTTGATCAGAAAGACCTCAACATGCGGCAAAGAAGGTGGGTTGAATTACTGAATGACTATGATTTGGCTATTAAGTATCATCCTGGAAAAGCCAACGTTGTGGCTGATGCCCTAAGCAGAAAAGAGTACGAAAAGCCTCGTCGGGTACGAGCGCTTCAACTTACAATACATTCAGGATTACCGGATCGGATCCGTGACTGCCAACGAGAAGCTTTGAGAGCAGAAAACTTCGCAGCTGAAGCACTGCGTGGTGTAGATGGCCATTCCGAAGTTAAGTCCGATGGACTCACGTACTATAATGACAGAATCTGGGTTCCATTGTTTGGAAATCTCCGTGAGCTCGTGATGGACGAGGCTCACAAGTCAAGATACTCGGTGCACCCCGGATCAGATAAAATGTATCAGGACTTGAAAAATCTTTATTGGTGGCCGAATATGAAAGCCGACATTGCTCGATATGTGGCTAAATGCTTAACATGCTCAAGGGTCAAAATTGAATACCAAAAGCCTTCTGGTTTACTGCAACAACCAAAGATCCCAGAATGGAAATGGGAGGACATCTCCATGGATTTTGTAACGGGATTACCTCATCGATCAAATCAACCGGATGCGATTTGGGTTGTCATCGATCGGTTAACCAAATCTGCACATTTCATTCCGATGAAGGAAAGTGATAATATGGATAAATTGACAAAGCTGTACATCGACAAAATTGTGAAGCTTCACGGTGTGCCTAAGACTATCATTTCCGATCGAGATCCTCGATTTACTTCCCGGTTATGGCAATCAATGCAGGAAGCATTGGGAACCCGACTAGACATGAGTACGGCTTATCACCCACAAACAGATGGTCAGACGGAACGGACGATTCAAACCTTAGAAGATATGCTCCGAGCTTGCGTCCTTGACTTTGGGAAAGATTGGGAGACTCACCTTCCACTGGTGGAGTTCTCTTACAACAATAGTTATCATTCAAGTATAGGTGCTGCACCTTTTGAAGCACTGTATGGCAGAAAATGTAGATCGCCCGTGTGTTGGGCTGAAACGGGTGAGAAAGGACTTACTGGACCGGAAGTCATCCATGATATGACCGAGCGAATTATTCAAATTAGGCAACGGCTAGCTGCAGCACGTGATCGACAGAAGAGTTATGCCGACAAACGCCGAAAACCTCTAAAGTTCGAGGTGGGTGACAAAGTATTGTTGAAGGTATCTCCCTGGAAGGGAGTGATACGCTTCGGGAAGCGTGGAAAGTTAAATCCTCGCTACATCGGTCCGTTTGAAATTATTGGGGAAGTAGGCCCGGTGGCCTATCGATTGCAACTCCCTGCTGAACTCGATGGAGTTCACAACGTGTTTCACGTTTCCAATCTGAAGAAATGTCTGGCTGAAGACATCGAAATAATTCCTCTGGAGGAATTGGAAATCGACGAACATCTGAGATTTATTGAGCAACCAGTAGAAATCATGGGACGCGAGGAGAAAGCCCTCAAACGTAGCAAGATTCCGATCGTCAAGGTGCGATGGAACTCAAGACGTGGACCTGAATATACTTGGGAACGTGAGGATCAGATGAAGAAAAAGTATCCTCACTTGTTTGAGCAAACGTCCACAGAAACTCAAGGTATAATTTAATTTTGGGGACCAAAATTCCTTAACGGGAGGAGGATGTGACAACCCTAAAAACTTTGCTTTCTTTCCCCCAGCGACGATAGCAACGACGACAGCTGATGCTGCGAACGCTACGACACAAGAATAATTTTCGGGACGAAAATTCCAATTTCAGGGGAATGATGTGACACCCGAGAATTTCAAGGTTAACTTCCGTTAGACAAACCCGTTAGTTACGTTATAAGTGTTAACTTAGTAACTAATGCTTAACTAGGCCGAATACGCCCACGACCTTTGGTTGATCACCGAACCCGTCCATATGTGTTATGTGTTCATCATTGATTGTCTTTATGTGCAATGTGATTTAAATACATGACTTATTAGTTGTGAACTAGCATGATTAATTGTAAATACTTGATTATGTGAAAATTGCCTAAATTTGGTAGTCAGCGAAACTACCGAGCGAAACTACAGATTCGCCCGGTAGCAGGCTAGACTGATCAATGTACCCGAGACCAGAGCTAGTTTCGCCTGGCCAGCGAAACTGCCAGCGAAACTAGCCTCTGATATAAATAAACTTAATAAACCCTAAGTAGCCTCATTTGCCTCATTACACAACAAACACACACACACTCTCCTACCTCGAGATTTCTGGTCAGCTAAGGATCACAAAGGATTACCAAGATCTCAGCCTTGAAGATCATTCATCCGGATCCTAAGATCAAACCGTGAGTCTCCAAAAACCACCATTTATGTGTTTTCCTTGTGTTTTCTTAAAAAGTATGCTCAAACCTTCATGATATTGCTTGATCTCTTAATATGTTGCTTTAGGATGCTAGATTTACCATAAAGTCAGAAACTTTACGTTTATAAACAAACCATGATGATGATTTATGCAGATTTTGGCCATTTTAGGGTTTAGAAGTGCTTTTTGGTGATTTGATGACAAAATGCATGTTAAACGTGTTAAAGTTGCTTGATTTATGTTGGTAAATGCCTATGGATGCTAGATAATGAATTGCATGTATGATCAGAAGCCGTTAGGTTGATTTTTAGGCAAATCCGTATGTTTTTCGCGACCAGCGAAACTGTCTGTTCTCTGGGCGAAACTAAGTAGCGAAATTATATCTCCTTCCAGCGACACTGACCAGCGAAACTATAGTGTCGCCGGGTAACCTGACCAGACCAGCTCGAGCGAAACTATCGAGCGAAATACCTGAACGAAAGTTCAAACCAGTTTCCCTGCGAAACTAGGCTAGCGAAACTGCGTCAGCAGTTTCGGGCGAAACTAGCCTAGCGAAACTGTGTCACCGGGCATTGCCTAGCGAAAGTGCTGCCCGTGCACCTAGCGAAACTGCCTAGCGAAACTATGCTAGCGAAACTAAGACCTGACCTAAAAACCAAACTTGTGAAATTTGCTTAAGTGTTATGCCATGACTTACATGATTATGCCATGATGAAACATACTTGATATCTGATTTATATATGAACCCTTGTTTATGATCAACCATTGGTGTCGTGCGTCGGTATGTCGAGTCATAGTTGCAACGTGCTATGTTATGGGCCATAGTGACGTTAAGTAAAGATTAGACACGAAACTAATACTTAAGACCTAAACGTGTTCTAGGTCTTCGTTAAACAACTATATTTGGATTACTTGAAGTGTAGCAGTGCAACCAAAGGTGAGTGTCACTAACCCGCTTACCGTGAGTCCGTTGGGCCACACCGAATAACTTAACGAAAAACAATGCTGATAAACTCGAGAGTGCTAGGCACCTCACTGATGAACATGAGAACACGGGATGCTTGGCACCCACTTGATGAACTGAAGTGTTTTATGGGAAACACTTGTGAACTCTGAACAACTATTTTTGAAAACAAAACTGAAAACGTTTTAATATGGCTAGTGTAGGTTAAAGTCTAAACCATATGATATCACATGTTTTCTAAGGATGCCTTATAACTTAAAAGTCCTCAACTTAAATTGTGCCATTAATTGTAAAGCGAGGGGATGTTGGGTAGATCTACTGGAGTGTGACAAACTCCGCCCCGTGGCACGGGGAGTGCACGGAGGAACAATATCAGCCTATTTGACCGTGGTCCCGAGAGGACACGGGGGAGGCAAAAACCGCGATGACTAGGTCCGCACCGTACGGGATGGCTCGGCCCCCACAAAATAAGTCAGCTTTGGTACAAACTTCCTTAGAGCATGGAACAACGGATTAGCTACCCGCGATATCGGTTGAGTCCTTTAACTTTACGGAACTAGTACATACCCGATGACGTAGGTCACGGACAAACCATTTATAAACTGAGATTTAATTACGAGCATTGCTTTTCACAAATAAACATTTTGTAAGTACCTCTTGACACGAATTATGATTATGAGACCGGGCCAATGCATGACAAGCCCACTGTGAACTCACCAACCGTTAGGTTGACACTTGCGTGGTTTAAACTTTTGCAGATCGCTAAGGAGTATCCGCTGGAGGTTGGCATGGCACGAGAAGATATTTATTTCCGTTTAAACTAAACTTGGGAATTTTTAAAACAACATTTATGTAAAGCACGTGGTTAGTGCTAAAGACAATTGTTTTTTCCGCTGCGTATGTAATTTAAGACTTTGATTTATAACTTGTGTTTGAACTAACCCTGATTCGTTTAGTATTTGTAACTATGGTTGTGGATCCTGGTCTAGTCGCGCCCCTTGACGGTATAAACTCCGTTAGTGGTATTTTGGGGGTGCGACAACTTGTGTTTACGATTGTGGGCTTGATGGGCCGGTTCTACTAGTGGGTTTATGATTGGTTTAAGGTTTTTGTAATGGGTAGTATATAAACCCAACTAGTTTATGATTACAGTTAGTTGTCGTTTACGATTTCCAGCCTCCTTCTTGTATTTACGATCGTAATCTTCACTCAAATAGAAGTTGATTGTTCTTCATTCAAGATTTGTTTGTGTTTGTGTGTGTGTTCCTCATCTCAAATCAAATCTCTTTCATCATCTTCTAGCTCGAATCAGTCACAAACAACGTTTCCGCACTTGTTTGTGTTTACGATATCGTGAACGATTGTTGTTTCGGGACCAACAGTTTTCTAACGAGATTAACGGAGAAGATGCAACAACTGAATTGTAGAAAAAAAAATTGGTCAAGGAATTATTCCAATTATTTATTGGGGTTCTCGTTTATTGACGCCACGCGTACTTTAGCTATTGACCACTGATGGGTTAGCTTTATTATCCGGTTAATTATGCAGCTTTTTCTGTTATGTCTCACAGTTTATTTTTAGCTGATGCAGCGCGGATGTCAACTAACCGAATTAATTGGAGTCTCAGTAAAATTATTGGAATTTGTCCGTTAAATTTCTCGAGAAGGTGTTACTTGACGAAAATGGATGGAATTTTTCAGATTGAGCCGTTTTCACCGAAATTGCTCAGGAATCTTCACGGAATTTATTTCCGAGCTTATTTTTATTTGCCCAAAATTACGAAGACTCCGGTTATGATTATTTACGCTCGGGATCTCATATTTTCACAGATTTGACACTTATCTTTATTTTTGCATCCAACCTCAGTCACGCAGATCATTCACAACTGTCAGCATCCGACTTTTGGTTTTTCGCGAGATTGTCCAATTTCAGGATTTTTGCACCGGTTTCTCTAGGCAACCGATCATGACGGTTCGACTCTTCGCATCAGATTTTTTTTACGCTTCTGACTTGGTGTATTTGGAGAGATTTAGAGAAATAGGAGGAATTATTATGGAACTGGATTATCGGGTCGATTATCTGAAGTTGGAGCATGTTCGATGATTGAATGGTTTATCTGATTCAGTTTGTTGCGGTTATGACTCCGATGTTCAACATTTTCTCAGTATTGTACCCGACCGTGTGAACCGAGTGAGCGGAACACTTGGCTCTCGGCTGGAGAAACAAGAACAGAAGAAGCTTATTCAGAGGGGGAATTTCTACAACAGATTGTCTCCGGTTTATCAGCTCTCATTGAAGATGTACAGCAGAGCGATTCTTCAGCAGTTGAACAAATTTGAAAGCATCAGTCAAAGGGGAATATGTTGGAACAAAAATCTAGGTGACTGACGCCAACAAATCTGTTTACCGAAGCATTCGACTGAAGAATCCATGTGAATTGATTTAGAGAGGGGTTGTGATGCTCGAGGCTTGCGGGATTGGACCGAAAAAGATTTTCTGGAAAAGTCAACCGTTCGGGTCAACGGTCAACGTAAAAGTCAACGGAAGATCGGTTCGAGCGAGTCAAGCTTCGGATTAATTAAATCAACTTTGATTTAATTAATATTTATGTTATTTGTTTTACTTGTAATTTTTATTCATTTATGTTTTCTGTTGTTAGTCAACCTCACTATATATAGTGAGGGTGCTCATTACAAGTAAAGGAGTCTCTGAATGTGGAGATGATGATTTATTGTAGAGTGGTTGAGATTTCCATTCTAGAGAGAGAGAGAGAGTCATGGATTTCTAGAGAGAGAGTGTTGTCATGATTTCTTGTTGTAATCATTTGACTAATGAAATCATTCGACTTTATTCATTATCTTTCTTATGTTTATGTTTATCCTTGATTCATCTCGATCATCATCGTCTCTTCGGGGTTTTCGAATCCGATCTTCGTTCTTGCTCAAAGTCATGATTCTTGAAGTGAAAATCGGTCCTTACACACTCTCCTTCCTTTGGATTTCTAGTCGGGCAAAAGACTTTGTGGTGTCATGGGAGAATTGGTGTAATTTTAATTTCAATATGTAATCGTTTTGTCTTCGTTGGCCTAGCGTCTTGCTAGGCATTTTCTCCTTTCTAAAAAAATCTCGGCCATTAAAAAAATTGAAATAAATTATAAATAATTGAAAAAGAGATATAATAATTACATAATAATTGAAGTTATGTAATTATTACATCACTAGTATAAAACCCGTATATTATACGGCCTGACTAATAATATATATATAATTGATAATTCATGTATAATCTTCTTATTATTTGAGTTATGTATTGAATTACATTAAATAATGAAAAACAAAATTTACAATTACAATTCATAATAATGTATGACGAGTTTAGCATCTTTATAAAAAAACATTATTTTGAGTGTGTCTAATTGTATCTTTAGATAATGCAATATTAAGATGACCATGTTTAAAAAAGTTTTAAAAAATAATTCAACCCTGAATATGACTGAGTTTAATTTATAATTTGTCAAACTTAATATCTTAAGCCTCTATTGAAAATTAGGTGAATATAAGCTTTAAGTAAGATTATAATGAACATAGTCTAATTGGTGAGTGCAAAATCTATATTATAATAAATATATTTTAATGTTATATTAATGAAAAATAAAAGTTACATTTGTATACATTGAAAAACTTATAAGTTAAATTAGATCTTACGAATGTGGTTTTGGACGTTTATAAATTTCTCTATGAAAAGCATGGTCTACAACGTTGATTAAATCTCTAAGAAATATTAGATATATTTAGTAATTAAAATATTTAGTAAGATTTAGTTTCATTATATTTTGGAACATACTAAATAAGGGTTTATTAATATTTTAATAAAATTTTAAAACATTTATTCAAATGAATATAATACCTGTGTTTTAAAAAAAACAAATTTTGAATTAATATAAGATTAAGTTAGTATATGGTTGCCATAAATACATAAATATAGATAAATAAAAATATATCATGATTAAAAGTAGAATATATAATTTTCAACCAAAAAGAATTTATTTATTAGGTAAGTAGATTGGGCGGGAAATTATGTATGAGATGTAATGTGGTAATGACAAGTGTCATAACTTTTAATCATTTATTAGGTAAATAGATAGATAGATTGATTATTAACTTCTTTTTTTTTCTTTCTAAATTGATACATTTATCATATAACTTTCATACATTTATCCTTAAAAAAAAGGAAAATTGACCTATATTAATCTCAGTTATCATTTATTGGCCGATAATAATCTCAGTTATGGTTTTTTCCCACAATAATCCCAGTTATTAGCATGTTGGCATGTATTGATCCACCGTTAAGTTGTGACTAACGATGTTATGTTTTTACTGACTGGACGTCCTAGTAGGATCCCATGTGGCATTTTATTTAAGAAAAATTTTTAATAAAATCACGAAAAAAATAACGTCTCTTTCAGGGTGGGTTACAAAAAAAACCCCTACGTGACGTCTATACACCTAGGAAGTTGAAAGGTTAATTTCTTAAATTTGGAATTAAGCACATTTCTTATAAATACCAAAAGTCCGTCAGCCAGTTGCACAACTTACATGCCTCAAAAGCTCCCTCATTCTCCTTGATCAATCTCCTAAGGTAATTTTTTTTTTTAACGGCTAATTTCTTTTTCATCAATATTTTTTGTTATTGTCAAGGTTTGAATCCTGGTCTCTCTCCAAAAAGGCTTTGTCCCTTACCACTAGGCTACAACCTAAGTGGCAACCTCCTAAGGTAATTTAATCTAGTTTTTTCTTGTTTTAATTGAATTAAGTGATTGAATTAAGTGTAATTAACTAAGTAATGTGATCTTTGCCGTTCAAAAAAAAACTAAGTAATG
>JBCNJP010000010.1:8106918-8157775 GCA_039602395.1 Deinandra increscens subsp. villosa | reverse complement strand
CTGGGCTTCATCTACTAGACACTTTCTTAAATTTGACACGTGGAATGTGTTGTGTATTCCGCTCAACCTTTCAGGAAGTCTTAGTCGATATGCCACCGGTCCGACCCTGGCTATGATTTCAAATGGCCCAATATATCGAGGTTTTAGTTTCCCCCTTTTTTCGAATCGTACTATCCCCTTCAAAGGTGATACCTTTAGCATTACCTTGTCTCCTAATTGAAATTCTAAAGGTTTACGTCGTTGATCTGCATAACTCTTTTGGCGATCCTGGGCACTTTTCATTCTTTCTTTAATTTGTTTAATCTTGTCTGTTGTAAGCTGGATGACCTCAGGTCCTGTTAGTTGACTTTCCCCTACTTCAGTCCAACAGATGGGAGTTCTGCATTTCCTCCCATATAAAGCTTCAAAGGGTGCTGCCTTAATGCTGGTATGATAGCTATTATTGTATGAAAATTCGATCAATGGTAGATGGTCATCCCAACTACCGCCAAAGTCGATCACACATGCACGAAGCATGTCCTCCAGCGTTTGGATAGTTCGCTCACTTTGTCCGTCAGTCTGAGGGTGGTATGCGGTACTTAGATTTAATCGAGTGCCCAATTCTTTTTGGAAATGCTGCCAGAACCTTGAGGTGAAACGACTATCCCTGTCCTAAAGGCTGTTTTAGGTATATCTTCAGGCGTCACTCTCACTTGGTGGTAACCAGATCGTAAGTCTATTTTAGAAAAGTAGTTCGACCCTTGGAGTTGATCAAAGAGATCATCGATCCTTGGTAATGGGTATTTGTTCTTTGTGGTTACTTTATTCAGCGCTCTATAGTCGATGCACATACGCATTGACCCATCTTTCTTTTTAACGAAAAGTATTGGAGCCCCCCAAGGTGACGAGCTCGGTCGAATAAATCCTTTATCGAGTAGCTCCTGTAACTGCTTTTTAAGTTCTTGCATCTCAGTTGGGGCTAGTCGATATGGTGATTTGGCAATGGGTGTCGTTCCAGGGGTTAGATCTATCCGAAATTCTATTTGTCGGTCAGGTGGTAACCCTGGAAGTTCGTCTGGAAATACTTCGGGGTACTCTCGAACTATAGGTACATCATTAATTTTCTGTACTTCTATATTGTTTATGGTGTATGCTAGAAAAGCAACACATCCTTTTCTTAAACACTTGTGGGCTTGTGTCATTGTGATGATATTCTTCATCTTCTCTGTTCGGTCACCGAGCACCACTATCCTTTTACCATTTGGCAGTCTAAATCTTATTTTTCTTTTATTGCATATAATTTCTGCTTGATTTTGAGCTAACCAGTCCATTCCTATAACTATATCAAACTCTCCAAGTTCCATGGGCATCAAATCTATGGAAAACGTGTGACCGTTCAAGTTTATTGAGCAATCCTTAATGATTTCAACTATCTCCTTTTGGCTCCCATCAGCCATTTCGACTATAAAGGTATGTCCTAAATGTTCGGATTCTTGATTTAAATATGGTCTAAAGATAGTTGATACTAAACTTCTATTTGCACCAGAGTCGAATAAAACTCGTGCATTAGTATTGTTGACAGGATACATACCCATGACAACGTCAGGTGCACTTTGAGCCTCCTCGGTGGTTAATACGAATGCGCGTCCCCTGGGTTTGTTGGGTTGATTTTCTTCGGACTTCTTTAACTTTGGGCAATCATTCTTTACATGGTTGGGATCACCACATTCGAAACATTTTCGTGTTTCCTTACACTCTTGTGGTGTGTGACCCAACTTTTTGCAATTTGCGCATCGTCGCAGGCGACACTCACCAGGATGAAGTTTACCACAAGTCATACACCTAGGGAAAGTTTCTTTTGGTCTTTTAAAATTATCCTTATTTTCTCTATTTCCTTCTTCCCATTTTCTTTTTGGATGGGTGGATTCAGCTTGTTTTAGTAATAGCTCGGCAGCAATAGTTGCACCAGCTTCCACGGTGTCAGAGAAATTCTTAGGGGCCCTAGACTTAATAAATGTTCGGAATTCGGACGGTAGTCCCCACATGAATCGGTTCATCAATTGTTCCTCTGTCGTTACTAGGGTGGGAACTAGACGAGTTATTTCGCTAAACTTCGTGACATATTCTCGGTATGTCTTGTTTCCCAACTTGAGTTTGTAAAACTCATTTTCTAGTTGCTCAGTCTCACTTGGAGGACAAAATTTCTTAAGAAATTCTTGGATAAATTCATCCCAGTTGATTTGCTTAGCGATATCCTTTCCTCTAGTCCGTAATATAATATTCCACCAATGGAGCGCTTCAGATTGAAATAAGTGTACTGCGAACCGAACCTTATCGCTTTCAGCACAGTCACAAATGTCTAACACAGATTCTATTCGGCTTATCCATTCGTATGCTTCTATGGCTCCTTTTTTTCCATCGAAGGATGGAGGTTTACAAGACATGAGAGATTTATAAGTACATTCCTTGTACTTATCTGATTTCTTTTTGGTTTCCTTGCTCACGGTTTTTGGCGTGGATGATGCTGAGCTTTCCTTTGGTTTACTTTTTGGTTTTTCTACATTACTCTTTGTTGGGGTGGCAGCCATGATTTGTTGGGGATTTCTGATTTCATTGAGCGATTTCCGGATAGAATCTGAAGTCGTATTGAATCACTTTCAGATCAAACAATTGGAGTGGATACCAAAGATTTGATCGGATAAAATCAGATCGATTTCTAGATTTCGGTATGGATTTTGATTGTTGTGTATTTGCCAGAGAATCATAGAATTGGAAGAATACGTATTCTTCTGAATACAAAATCTGAGATCCCTCGATCTCTTAATAACTGTAGGTTATTTAATTATTTATTTAAAACCAATTTACACATTAAGTCCTTCAAGTTTCATTAAATGCAGTTTTGTCCGAAATAAAATTCTAGTGCATTTTCTTTGAAACAATTGGTTCAAAATAAATAATTTCCAAGCTCTATCCCATCAAGGGGACCGCCCCTTGGACCTCACTTCTTCCCCGTTAGTCCCGATGACATTCAAGCAAGCGTGCACTCTTGCTTGAATGACATACGCAATCGTAAATTACACTAAAATATCCAACAAACCTCCCCCATTTTAGTGTAATCATAGATTAACTAACTTGTTCACAACAATCAAACAAACTAATGCATAAATGAAATGTCGCGACGATTGAATTTCACATTAGTATATTACACATTCCAAATATTCGAATATTAGGGTGTCACTTAGGATTGAACCCATAATATCCATTTTGAATACATGAAGATAATATACACATTAGTTTACATACATAAATCTAACATGACACTATATTTTACTAGCCTGTGTCCCTATCCTTCATAAGCATATCAAAGCCAAGTCCCAGCTTCTTGAAGCAGCTAAACTTCATGCTTATATAGGTAGTTCTTTTATTCTTGCATCTGCATATGCAATTTTTCAAAAGAACTATTAAGAAGATGTAGTTCAACCTTCCTCAACTTGCAGATCTGAACACATACCCTTGGGATGATACTACTAATGTGTTCCAATCTCTAGATGTTAAGCTTTCCACATTGAATTCAGCACCTAATGTCATATTAGGTGGGAATTGGGTATCTTAACATGAGAGATTTTAGGTGGACTTTAAACCCATCCCTTTAGCTGATTTGTTCACGAGATCTCTTCCTAACCTTTTGGTTACATGATCAGCTACATTTAGCTCAAATTTTACAATCTCAATAGATATCACACAATTCGTGATTAGTTTTCTTAATCATATTATGTCTAACACCTAAGTGTCTAGACTTCTCATAGTTCATTTGACTATGAGCCTTGGCCAAGGTAAATGCACTATCACATCTGATAGAAATAAGTGATATCGCTATTGACCACAATGGAATCTCACATATTATATTTTTGAGCCTTTCAGTTTCTTTACTGACTATTTTTGAATCTATAAATTCAAATTCCATTGTTAAACTCATGATGCAAGTCTACTTCTTAGAAGCCCAAGAGATAGCTCCTTCACCAAGAAGGTATCCAACTCACATCAAAACTCCTTTCTAAAATTGAAAGAAAACCTGAGTAACACAAACCATAACCCATGGTTCCTCTCTTTCCAGTGTTAAGCACTAGGATTACTAGTTAACAAGCTCAACTTACTCACATCATAAGTTATATTAAACCTTATGCTAATCATAGCATACCTTAAGAATCCAATAACTTTGAAATACTCCAATTATGAAACTGGATCACCCGAATTAAGCATAAAGCTAATACTATGATCTATGGGAAGACTAACAAAAGAACAATTAAAGTGTTGAATTTCTTACCACCATCATTCCTTTTAATCCTTATTCCAAGGATAAATTCTACCTCCCCCATAACCTTCATACCAAAGTTAGACAACCAAGATTTACGTGTCATATCAACCTGATCTTGGTTAGTACCAAAATTAGATTCTCTATACATCTTAGGATTCTCCTCAATATTAAAGCATTATTGATATTATGTTCAACATCTTACTTGGTTCCTTCCATTAAAATAAACATGAAAGTCAGAACCTAAATACTTAGTTTTTCTAGCTCTAGTATTCTCCTTAGGTTCAGTAGGAACAACACTATCAATTTTACCATATGCTTCATTTGTATCAACAGACTCATTCTCAATAGGATTAAGAATCAAACCACGGGATTACTAATTAATTCACATATCTAGGTCTAGGCATTAAAGTTATCCTATTTTCATCAAAGATAACATCCCTAGATTTTATGTCTTGGTAAAATCAGAGATTGAACAAGCATACTATGACATTATTTATAGAAACATAATCATTAGGTTCTAGAACATAAAATAAAAGTATTTCTCTTAGTCTCGTCAAGATGTACAACAATCCTACAACCCTAGACTTTCAAATAATTCACAATTAGAGGCTTCTTTTCCAAAACTCATAGAGAATTACCTTCTCCGTAGAAACCATCACTCAAACCCGAGTAAATGTGATAACATATTTCTTATTACCTATAGAAGTCATATATGAAAGTCACACAATTCAAAATGAATGCTTTTAATACCTTAGATCTTCATTTAACATATTGAATGATTTCCTTGTAATCTAAGTTAATTCACAAGTAAGCAATTACAATGTTACATATCAAAAGCCAGTGTTAAACTCATTTTAGACATGCATTTCATTCTATAAAATTATAACATGACATAATCTAACATGTCAAAACCTGTAGACATGTTCTACTTTGCAATCAGAAGATGATGTAAGATATAGAAATTCAATAGCAAACTGGACAATAAAATTATTAAGTTTAAGTATGTCATTACAAAATATTAAAATCCAACAAACGTTCCATATCGGGATAAGATAAAAACTTATCCGACTCAATGACCTGTTTAAAACACAATTGTTAAACACAATCTCAAACAATCAAATCCTAGAAACATAGAGCACATTATCTAATGATAATTGTTTTCCAAAATAAATACAAGTCTAATTTTTCTACACCCTTGATAGGCTTGGTTGCTACTTTCCCCATCCTTAGTACAGATCCATCTTCAAGTGGTTCAAAATTTTAAACCATTTCAGATCCTTGCATACATGACTCGTAGTATTCGAGTCTAACCACCATGCAAGCATGCCATCCTGTACATAGAGGATTCATAAATAAATGATACATAATTCTCAACCGAATTAACTTTAGGAAACATTGAACTTTTTATGTCCAATAAATCAAACTCGAAGACCGAATTTCTTTTATTTCACAACCCAGTGGGTTTTCTTTGACTTGTAATTTCCAGATGATTAGTTTGGGACGAAACCCAGCAGCTCAGTTTGAAACAGTAATCGACCAAAACCAATTAGGAACAAGGCGATCTTAAACAACAGCCTGGTATTATGATTGATCAGAACTTTGTCCCCAATTAGGAACAAGGCGATCTTAAACAACAGCCTGGTAAAGGACGGAGTACTAACTATTTATTACCAAACTAGGTTTGGATAATCTTACCTAGTTTAAACATGGATGGATAATCCATGTCTAACTAGGACTGGATTTCCCGACGCCTATCTGGCCATTACCCTTAACTTATAACAAATTTTATATGAAACCTTTAATAAAGTAACATAAATAAAATAAAGTAAAATAAATTCAATATAAAAATAAAGTAAAATAAACAAAGAATTTAAAATACATACCTAACGTGAAGGACTTTTTACCGCTGTGAGTTTTGAAGGTGGGTATTCTGGGATAGTTTAGCACACATATATATAGATTTGGTTTTAGCCGACTTTCACATGAGTTCAATTAAAATGAATTGTTTAGTCCTAAAATATCTATATGTTGATGTGTCTTACTATCACACGTGTACCAACAATTTACCATCAACAAAAGTATTTTATCATTATCATGTCTCTGTGCCCATCTATACTCATTTACCCTATTTAAAGTAAATCTTCAATTTTTGAAGATAATAACATTCACAAAAACCCATACACGTGGGTTGTGAAATGATTCTTGCCAACAATGAATACATGAATTCTATATTTAATTATAGTATTATATTTATTATTAGTATATTAATCAGTATTTAATAATTCTATTTACTATAGTTACAACGTCGTATCGAGGTTCGGGTGTTACACACGAGCTGCTCCTCAGTATCCTCAGGGATATTGGTTCCTACCAGCACTTTGATTTCAGGATCTTCAGAATTAAGTTGAACTTCTTTGATTTCCAGCTCCTTTGTCATCTGAATTCTTCGTGCTGGTTTCTTTAATTGCTATGCTGGCTTGTGCTTGATGGTGTTCTTCATAGCGGAAGTATAGCAGTCTTTGGCTTCTTGTTGATCACTTAGTATTCTTACAACTCCCCAAGGTGTGGGAAGCTTCACACATTGATGATAGGTAGATGGAACTGCTTTCATGTCATGGATCCATGGCCTTCCTAATATTACATTGCAACAAGGAAGGGAGTCAATAACGCAGAATTTCTGCATTGAGTTGACTCCTTCATTGTAAACAGGAAGTCTGATGTCTCCAACTGTATGCTTGGTTTCTCCGCTGAATCCTACTAACACCGAGGATCTTGGAATTATCTCTTCTTCTGGAATGCTCATCTTTTTAAGCACGTCCAATTGAATAATGTTGACCGAACTGCCATTGTCCATCAGGATCCTCCGAACATAATGGTTAGCAATACATAATGTAATTACCAGACTGTCGTGATGGGGATCCTGGATATCCAGCTTATCAGTTTCGTTAAAAGAAATGACTTTGTCTTTAGTCAATATCGCATTCTTCTTTGGCCGACTGCCTTGATCCATCTTGGCCTCCTTGGCATGTCTTTTTGCTGACGAGAAAGAGGCTCCGCATATGTCAGATCCTCCTGAGATGAAGTTGATCGCTTTAGCATCTGCTGGCGGCGACTGTGCTCTTTTGGGCAGCTCAGCAGCTTCTTGAGTTTTACTCTTCTTTCTGCCAAACAATTCCTTGAGATGCCCCTTGCTGAGCAGGTAACTGATTTCTTTCCGAAGTGCTATGCAGTCATCTGTTAAGTGCCCAAAGTCTTCGTGGTAGGCACACCATTTAGACTTATCTTTCCATGATCCATGTTTCTCTGATTTTCTTGGCCACCTGGCTTTATCACCTAGATCCTGCAAGGCACATAACAAACCACCCATGCCAACTGAAAAGCAATAATCAGATACCTTTGGGAAGTTTTCTTCGTCGTCTTCTTCTTCAACTTCGTTGACCCTGGGATTATCATTCCGATAATAGGGTTTGTTTCGTTGTTGTTTTCAGGGAGAATCTGTCCTTCTGCCTGATGGTTCATCACCTCTTTTCTAGGATCTTCTTATCATCTTCCAACCTGATGAACCTTATTGCCCTTGTTCTGACTTCATCGAGGTTCCTGCAAGGAGTCTTAACCAAATCATCGTAAAAGCGGGAATCTCCTCTTATCCCCATTTTGAAAGCTTCTACAGCAGCAGCCATATCCAGGTTGGGGATATCCAGAGCTTCTCGACCGAATCTGGCTACATAATCCCTCAGGGATTCGTTTGGCTTCTGAACTATTCTGTACAAGTCACCTGTGAGCTTCTCAAAGCTCCTGGTACAAGAAAACTGATTATTAAACAAGTTAACTAAATGGGGAAAAGAAGTAACGGTATTAGGAGGGATACTGAGCAGCCATTTTAAGGCTGGTCCTGTCAATGTTGAGCCGAATCCCTTGCATAGGCAAGCTTCTTTGATGTTTATAGGAATGGGATTGATTTCCATCCGTTCCCTGTATTGTGCCACGTGCTCCTCAGGATCTGTGGTCCTATCGTAGAGTTTCATGTTGGGGGTTTGAAATCTTTTTGGTATCTCCACGTCACAGATGGGCCATGCAAATCTAGAAACTCTGTGGCTGCCTGCTGGCACTTCAGGAATTGGACGAATAACACCGGGGACACTTGAGATCATGTCCTTTAACCTATGAAGTTCCCTAGCAATAGTTGGGTTGATACCTGCATCCTGCACAGTTCCTTGGTTAGGGTTAGAATAAAAATTACAAAGTTGTTATCAGCCCTGGAAGTTTGGAGGTGGATCTGGGGTCCATATTCAACATCTCTAAGGATGGTTGGCTCAGTTGTGGTTCCCAATTGCATGGGGATAAAGTCTCCCTCATGCATCTCCTGAGATGAACCTCGGAATGTGCCTGCAGAGACAGTAGGATTAGAAAACAAGGATCCTTGAGGATCCTGAGCAGCTCGGAAGCGGCTCTGGTATTGTTGGAATGGTTGAGATGAAGATCCCTGTAGCATCTGAGTAGTAGGTGCTGCTGACTGCTGACTCCAAGGCTCATGAAGGTTCGTCGCCGCAAACCGATGTGGTTGAGATATAGGTTGTTGTATCGAGACTGCCGGCACCTGATGGCTTAAAAACCCGGCTGGTTGCTGACTCGAGCATCTCGGCGGCTGCTGACTTCCATATCCACTGTAGTAAGATTCTGGGGGCTGCTCGGAGTAGAACCCAGAGTATTCCAAATCTATCACCCTGGAAGTTTTCTGATGCTGAGAGCCTGAGAATCCTGCAGTAGTAGCTGTTGCAATACCTGACTTTGGAGCAGTAGAGGGATTTGCTTTCTGTTTCGGCTGCTCCGATATTTCCGGAGAGTCAAACCTGAATGATTTTGGCATCAAAGGGCTAATTTCCTCTACTGGTTTCTTTGATTTCTTCAATTCCATGATCTCCTTCATCATTTTCTCGTTGGTTTTGGTTTGTTCATCCGCATGGGCCTTCATTTGCCTGATCAAAACATAGAGATCATTATTAGAAATAGCAAAGTCAGTGGACGTACCTTGAGGTCCAGTAAAAGTGGGGTATTCCACTCTTTTAGCATCGGTATCAGTCACTTTCTTCGTCATTGGGGGGAGACCAGTGTTGACAGTGGGCTTAGAGGATGAAATAGATTTTGAGGTAAATTTTTGTTGGCTCGAAATTTTCAAGAATCAATTATGGGAAGAAGATCAAGGCTCTTAATCGAATTCAAACACCGTTTTCCCCACGGTGGGCGCCAAATTGTTTTGGTAAAAAACTGCCTAAGCAATTAGTTGATCAAACTTTGTAAGTGAGGTAGCGTTTTTGATGTTAATAAAGATGGAAATATAAATTTGGAGATCGACACGAGGATGTAACGAGGGAAAATCCAGGAATCCCTGAGTATCCTCAAGGAGCCTAGCAAAAAACCTCGGGGGCCGGTTCAAAGTACCTGCCTCCTAAAACTTTTATATAATAAATGTGTTGAGTACAAATGAAATGAGCTCGTAATCTAAGTGTTGCAGAGAATTGTGATCGTAAAAAGAAGTGTGTGTGTGTAAGCCTAGAGCTCGGATTAAATACGGATTACATAGCAACAAACTATCCTAAAAAATAGCAACGAAGTCCACGTCTTCTTTGTAACCGTTGAGGTCTACCTAGTCCACGTTTATCTCAGCTGACCGGGTCTTTAGGACACGTGAATAATACTTGAGTCAACCTGTGAATAATAAACAAAGAAAAGAGAAGCAATCGTTAGTAAATAAATACAGCCCAGGATCCTTACAGTGAAGTGCTTGCGAGCTGATTCGAGCTGCTCAGTGTCTCCTGAATTCTAGTACCAACACCGGAGATGGTGAACTAACCGGAGTGAAAACCTGCACATTGTAAACAAACGCGTCAAGGCGTTACGAGGTGAGCCGGAGAGGGACCCTCGTATCGGCCCTCCAGCGTGAGAATCAGTAAACGGTAAGAGAAGTAGAGAGTATTTTAGTGAGAGTGAGTAAGAGAATATATGAACCTTTGTATGAGGCCTTAGCTTGCTATTTATAGCAGCAGATTAGGGTTTCTCTGAGGCCGTGTGACGTCAGCGCGTGCATGGCACGGCGTGTGAAGGAATATTTCAGGTGCTTCTCTGTTCCGCGTGTCATCTTCTTATTGGTCCGGGACCACATGTGAGAATGTTGGTTAATTAGAGTGGGGGCCACTCTCTGACGGGTGATTAAATGCTCTAACGGATTTGCACATGGGTGCACAGGTGCATGTGCCATCCGCGCGTGTCAGGAGAAAGCTTGTTGATTTCTCCCCAAATTTGGGCTTTTCGTGGGTGGGCCCGACCCTGTGCTAGTCTATCGGGCTTACTTTTATGTTAGGCTTGGGCCCAGAGGATAAATTTAGTATCTATCATCTTCACCCGATTTCCGCTTGATGGTGCAAATTGAGGGCGCACGTGGGTTTCCTTGCTATAATGCTTGAACTCGAAATAGTAGTGGATAGGTCCAGAAATTACAAAAAAAACTAAATTCTGTTGTTACAGTAAAAAATGGAAACATTCTATGGCATGTTTGCAAATAATGTAGGTTGAATTTTGGTGACTTTGGTGGGGAGTTTTTGCGGTATAAAATACGAAATTTCATGAAGATAAGGAAGGGTCTGAGGTTCCATTCCATATGGCAATGGCGATGGGGTGTACCGGCTTCCACTCTCTATATTCATCATCTGTAAATGTAAATACTCCATGGCTTATATTCTATCTATTACTTCCATCATAACTTTTACAACTCCTCAATCAATAATCTCTTTCTTTCAGCCAAAACTCGACTTCAATCCGCCACGTCTCAACCTTTTAATCCATTCCAAGGTCAACACATCTCCAATCGTAGATACGCATAATCATCCAATTTTGTGTTGTTTTGTTTTTTTTTAAATCTATTTTGTCTACTTTTGTGTTCTAGGGCAAGGATCACTCCCAGAAGGGCGAAGTTGGGGGCCGCAAGATATGGAGGAGAAGAAAATTGGTACGAATTTTCAATTTCCTCTGTAAATTACTCTTTTTACAACTATTTTTCATGATTCTCCGTTGTTAATTTGGTGTGTGTGAACATGGAAACTGACTTGTGGTTACTAGATCTGTTACTTAATTTCAAACTGCATTCCTGATAATAAGCTGATAGATATCTGGTTTGATGCTTAGCGAGCTAGGTTAGTGTTGATTCAGGATAAGGATAAAGAAATGAGGATTAAAGAACTGTAATGAATTGAACCTCATCAAGTGAAATGAAATAACAACTTTCCTTTTCAAACAACACCAAAACGCATAGAATCATTCATCGAAAGAGATTCGAGCTCACAGGCTAGTGATCGTAAAGATGCTAGTACTTACTCTTTGGGCTCGGTTGGTCTGAATTTTCTTGTGCGAGGTCAAACTGTCAATTGTTGCATTGTTTTAGTCAACAGGTTTTTGTGAAGCTAATTGCGCATTTATATAGGGTCGGTCATTTCAGATCCAATAGGCCTCCATCTTAAAATTGAGTTGATATGGGCAGTCCTTCTATTGTTACGCGTCAAATTGGGCATGGTAACAATTGACAATGTTTTTTAAGACAAGTGTAGAGGGGTAGATATGCAAATGCCCCTTTGTTAATAGTTTTTGAACACATTGAAATGGTGTTGCTTCTGTCCACAAAATGGAACATTCTAAACAATTAAACTACATACCAAACGCATAACCACCAGCTTCCAGCCGTCTTTGTAACCCAAAACCCAGTATGACACTTTAGCTCACTGACTCAACCAGACTGTTTTACCAGGCTTAAGTTAAAATCGAACTTATATCTTTCCAATAACAGGATTCTGTCGTAAGTGTTAGAACATAAACATAAATGGCAAAGGTAGCTGAGACTTTCTCTGGTAAGGTTAATTTATACATAACTCTTTT
The DNA here is from genome assembly GCA_039602395.1 of Deinandra increscens subsp. villosa. Classification (NCBI taxonomy): domain Eukaryota; kingdom Viridiplantae; phylum Streptophyta; class Magnoliopsida; order Asterales; family Asteraceae; genus Deinandra; species Deinandra increscens. Next base: position 8,145,558 of record JBCNJP010000010.1, on the reverse strand, counting down.
TATGACAAGTAAGACACCTAATTTGATAACTATCAAATTGCTACTTGTTTCATGGTCATCATTCTAATTATCAGCAGCATATGAACATTGTTTGTATTATGTATAACTTTCCCACTCTTTATACTTTCTTGATGAATATGATGACTTGCAGACAAAAAAAGATGAGATGATTCGATACGCACAGGAAAGAACCCCGTTCGTGGAAGAGCAGGTGAGGGACATATGGGAGACTGGAAAACTGGTGGGGTATGACATAGAGAGACTGAAGCTGTGGGAGGATAATATTTTTGCTTTTGTTAGAGACTTGGCTGCTGAGGCCAATGAGCTGGTGGAACAAAACAAAGATGAATATGGGGGAAAAAAGAAAGCGATACTTCACGCAATAAGCAATAGAATGAACGACTTGGGGTTTTATCGACCAGAGGCGTATATGCGAACTGATCCCATTAAGCATATCACAAAAATGGATATCCATGATGATGATGATGATGAGCAGTAGATCGAGATCCGATCCGTCTGCCTTTGTATTTGTATTGTTTCCTCTGGGTTATTTTTTTAGGATTTGTGGCAGGTGTAGTTTCCTCATAGTTAATTTGTATGGCAATTTTATTATGAACCTATAGTCATGTAATAGTGTTATAGAGAACTAGAGAAGAGTATTGATCAACTTACCTGGAAGTCACAAGTATATTTGAGTTATGGAAACATCATCTGGTAGAGATGTAGGTTAAGGAGTAGAATGTGTACATGTGGCGCAAATGGCTTGGCCACGCCTCCAGCGACCTGTATGAAAGTGCTGGTGCCTTGAATGATGGTGTAGCACCTTAACAAGTTGTTGGGAGCTTAGTCCTGTTTCAACGCTCCTGATAATGATAAGGAGTTTAGTTCCTGGAACTGGGCAAGTATACCTTATTCAAAGTGGTTCCTTTGCTGGATTCGGTTGCTTAAAAGCATGTTTAGCTCCATCTTGATAATAACTATGTTCGCTTGTTTAGAACTAGTGATAATATTAACAAGTCAAAATTGTGGCATGCAAAATTAGGTCATGTAACTACAAAATATTATTGGATATGTCTAGAAGTAGTTTGGTTCAGCTTTTGGCATAAATAATGAAAGTGTAAAATTGCATCACGAATAGGTTCTTAATAAACATATGAACTTGAGTTACCTAAGAGAGCATTCCAAGGCTTATAGTCTCACTGTGTTAGAACCTAACAATATGATAAAGTCAAGAAATCTTTGATGAGAGCATATTCTCAACAATACCAAGACCAAATGATATTGTTCACGGTTAAAGGATTTTCAAACAAACCATGACAGTGATGCACCAATCACCACACCTAAGCCAGAGCAAGAGTAGGTAATACGGTTCTGATTTTCAACTATACATATATGAATGACTAGGAATGAGTTTCAAATCCAATATCAATATTGTTATAATATTGAGGACGATCCAAAAACATTTGATAAAGTTGTTATATCGTGATTCCGCTTTCTAGAAAAAAGCAATAAATGATGTTTGTTTAAAAAATGCTTTAGGTTGTGGATGGATCTTCAAGAAGAATATAAAGGTAGTTGGTACCATTGAAGGAGTTGGGATGTTTGTTTAAAAAATGCTCTTAAGGGAGGCGGTATGGAGGGCGGTTCCTTGGGCCGGCTCCAAGGAAACTGCAAGGCTCCCAATGGCAACCATACCATTGTTGGAAAATGTGTGTGAATGAGATGTTTATCTCAAAAGAATTTTTGTTCAAGTTTGGAAAAATATGAGCTATCCCACATTGGTGTGGGAACAAAAGGGTAATTGGTTTATAAGGATAAACCTCAAAGGCTTTGACATCACTTGTGTCATGTTTTACTCTAGCTCATACCCTCGCGCAGGGGGGGGTGCGAAAAATGGCAATTTGGGTTGAAATTCTGAACTCGTGCCCGCAGTGCGGACACGAATGCAGCTCCGAAACGGGGGTCAAGAAGTGACCAGAATTTTGGTTCATTGAACCAACCCTTTGCATTCCAAACTGACCATTCATTACCATGGATTAATGGGACATTAATCTAGTGTTTTGTTTTCGTATATAAACACGTGAATTGACTCATAGGAGACACACACAAAAACCACATCCGTACTTCTCTGCTGCTACGATCTCGTGCTACTGCTGTTTCATTCCGACCGTATTTAAGGCAAGTTTCTCGTCCGGCTGTACACACAGTTTGAACCGGTGTACCCTGGGAACAGACGTCGAATCTGTTTAAGGGAATTGTGTCAAACACAAGCCCGGTTCCTTCTCGTTTTCTTTTCTGTGTTTCTTATGTTTTGCAGGAACTATCTTGTTGCTGTTCGTGATTGTATTTCAGTGGCGATTACGTTTGATTGTTTCTATACGTTGTATCTTTGTTTATTGCTTATATTCTGAATTGTAATTACGAGAACGATTATTCAGAATCGTTATTAAATTTCCAACAACCATGTCACCCGAAACCCTCCATGCGGCTCCCATTTTTGCGATTTCACGGTTTTGTGGAACCGTCCCAAGCCGGCTAAAATTGGACCGTTGCATTGTGACCGTAAGCCTTCAACGACTATTTTTTTTCTTTTCTAACATTTTACTATATATACATATCCAAATATTTTATAAACCACACCTCATACTCCCATTTCATCTCCACTTTCTCTACCAAATTTTTTTATAAAATGAGTCTTTACGATGAGGCCGACATTATTCCACCACCCGAGATTGGGACTTCATCAAGTAGCTCCGATGGTTCGTACGAGAACGCGATGAATTACCTTAACCTATGTGTTAACGTCATCCAACAAGAAGAACAAGAAGAGGTTTCCGCTCCTAAACGGAGGAGACGTATTTTCCGTGATCGTGAAAACGGTCACCAACGATTGGTGGAACTTTATTTCGCCGAAAATCCCCATTACCATGAGGGAATTTTTAAAGATCGATTTCGTATGTCTAAACGGTTGTTTCTGAAGATTGTTGACGACATCACAAACAACTTTCCGTGGTTCACATCCCGTTTGGACGCGACGAAGAGGGAAAGTTTCACACCTTTACAAAAGTGCACGGTGGCTATTCGTCAACTCATTTACGGTAACGTTCCTGACGAATATGATGAATCTTTAGATTTTTCTGAAAGAACTGCACGTGAATGCCTACACTATTTTTGTGATGCCGTCATTAAGCTTTACAAAGATGAATTTTTGCGTTCACCTACTAGCCACGATATCACTCTTTTATATAATTCCCATTTAGCAAAACATGGTTTACCGGGTATGATAGGTAGTATCGATTGTACTCATTGGGAGTGGAGAAATTGTCCTAGAAAGTATAGGGCACAATATCATCGTGGCGATCATAAAAAACCAACAATTTCACTCGAGGCGGTTGCCTCCCAAGATATGTGGTTTTGGCATGCGTTCTTTGGTGTTGCAGGTTCCAACAACGACATCAACGTTCTTAACCAGTCACCTTTGTTCAACAATGAGATGCATGGAGTTGCACCTAGAATGCCATTTGTTTGCAACGGTCGAGAGTACAAACGTGGATATTACCTTGCAGATGGCATATATCCCCCTTGGTCGGTCTTTGTGAAGGCATTTCCACATCCTTATGAGATTAAAGAGAAGAAAATGAAGAAGATACAAGAGGGGGCTAGAAAAGATGTCGAAAGAGCGTTTGGTCGGATAAAGGAAAAGTGGGCAACAGTAGATCGAAAGGGTCGTCCAATAAAAAAAAGCTAATGGAGAACATTATGTACGCTGTCATCATTCTACACAACATGACTCTCAAAGACGATGGCCTTGCTATATCACCGGTCCACATTCGAGATCCGCCAGTTAACCGGGTTCTCGACCCGAATGTTATTTTCGAATTGCGAGATAGTGAGACTCATTTTAAACTCCGATTCGATATCACCGAGCACATCCAAAACACAATGGAAGTGTTTTTAACCGAGGAGGAGGTGAACGCAAATCCTCAACCCTAGATTTGTATTTTTTTTTAATAAAATTTGTAACTTTTTTTAATTTTAATGAATGTTGTTTAAGTCGTAATTTAATTTTTATTTTAATAAATATTGTTTACTTTTATTATTGTTTATTTTATTAAAAGTGTTTTAAATAATAAAAAAATCGCATGGCTGGAGAAGCCACACCACAAATGTGGTGTGGCTTCAAATGGCTTCATTTTCTACATATTTGAGTTGATTTGAGTTGGCAGGCTCCTATTGGTTAGTGAGCATGACTTGGTGAAGCCTTGCCACAACCATACCCCCTCCCCTTAGGGGGCATGGTAGTGCCCCTGATAGCGGAATCATCTAACCAATAGAAACTTTAATGGAAATGAATTTTAAAAGTTACTGAAAATCGGGATGGAAGTTGCTTCATAATCATCAACTAATGGAAAGTTGCATGGAAATGATGTTTCAAAATTACCAACAAGTCGGTAGCAAGTTGCAACTGATTGCTAACAAAGTTGGTCTTTAACAACTTTGGTGATCATAGTAACTTTCATGGACGGTTGAAAATATATGCATCGTTTGTATTTTTTACATCAATATCAACTTTGTGCATCGTTAACAATTTTATACATCAGTAGCAACTTGGTACTTTAGTGGTAAAATTAGATATTAACAACAACGACTGATCAACTGTAGCAACCGTATCGGTAGTAAAATATGTAATATACTAAGATGCAAAATTCAATCATCACGACTTTTCATTTAAGCGTTAGTTTGTTTTTTGTGATTTTTATTTTAAGTGAATCAAGGGTTACACTAAAATATGGAGAAATGTTTGTGATTTATATGTCATCAAGGCCATTATAATGTAATTGGATTTGCTTGAAACAAAATGTGAAATGTGAATAAAATTAAAGGACCTGAGAGGTCTCAAGTGCAAGCTCTTTAAAAAAATGTTCTTATTTCACGCACATAGACCACGGGGCCCACGAGTAGCGCCCCTAGTGGGGTTCAAGGGGCAGTGACCGTGGTGACAATGAGCTGACCAATTAGCATGATTTTTTTTAGTTTACTTTAAAGTATTTGATATGCACTGAAGTTGCTTCAAAATCATCTAACCGATTGAAAATTGCATGTAAATGATACTTGAAAGCAACCGACAATTTGTAGCAAAGTTGCTACTACTGTAATCAATAGTAACTTTAATAATCAGTAGCAACTTTAGCAACTTCATAGTATAGGGTGCGTTATGTATTTATCTAGTCTATATATATGACATGTAATCTGTTTTGGTCAAAAACTGCCTAAGCAATTAGTTGATCAAACTTTGTAAGTGAGGTAGAGTGTTTGATGTAAATAAAGATAGAAATGTAAATTTGAAGATTGACACGAGGATGTAACGAGGGAAAATCCAGGAATCCTTGAGTATCCTCAAGGAGCCTAGCAAAATACCTCGGGGGCCGGTTCAAAGTACCTGCCTCCTAAAACTTTTATATGATGAAAGTATTTAGTACAGATGAAATGAGCTCGTATTCTAAGTGTTACAGAGAGTTTTGATAGCGAGTATCGTGTGTTGTGTGTGTGTCCCCCTGAATGAATGACCTAGAGCTCGTTTAAATAGTCAAAAATGCATTAACTAACTAGGCTAAAAACTAGGGATTGAGCCTTCAAGTCTTTGTGAACGTTGGAGTCAGTTACAACACGTCCCATAAAGCCTTGACCGAGTCTTTAGCCATCATTTACACGTCCCTTAATACCTGCAATCAATTAAGACACGTGGACAATTGTAACGATTAATCGATAACTGTAGTTCAGGATCCTTTGAGCTTCTGGCGAGCATCCTGAAATATTATAACCAACTGTCCTATATTTTGGGGATTCTCCCAACTAAGCCAATATGAACGTTGTGGACCACTTAGTCCACGTTCTATATCATTTGTCTGAGTCTTTAGGCTTGTCTACACGTTTCTTTGACCCTGCAATTAATAAGACACATGGGAAAAACAAACGGGTTAGTTGATAACTATAATTCAGGATGCTCGAACCTGCAAGGATCCTGAACTTGCGTAAGGATATTGAACCATTTGAGCTTCCGGCCAGGATCCCGGATTATCAGCCCTAACAATTGCCCCTGAATTTTAACAGTTGTCGACCAAGAAGACGGCTGTAAAAATTCAAACTCAACGTCATCTCTTGAAATAATTACGAAGGTGACTCGTTAGCTCCTGATTTGATAGCAACACAACTTCTCATGTGATTTCCCCATAAATAACTCCAAGTTGCTGTCTTCCCCATACATCAGTCGAAACCCTGTCGATTGCTCTTTTTGTATTTCTCGCATATATATGACTTAGTAGTATTTTGATCATCATGGTGTGTTATGTATATTTTTGGTTATTTTGAAAAATGTTTGAATGAGGATCCTACAGGATGCTTAGTTTAGAAATTCCAAAGCCCATAAAACTTTGTCAATGTTAACAAACCATGATGTTAGCCAATACTTGGTTAGTAATAAAAATATGCAATATGCGCAGTACCAATGTCACCTGTTCAAAAGTAATTCTACTGTCGAGATAACCAGGATCCATGAGGATCCTTAGGAATCCTTAAGATATACTTGATGAAATTCCGATGAATCTGAGAATAAGTCTTGAGCATTTAGGAATAAGTCAAACAGGGGTCAAGCCTAACCTTGTCTTCTGAGGTACGAAATGCTTTATAAATCTTGGGTCTAAGCCAACTGGGGTCAAGCCCAAAAACTTGAGAGACATGAAAGTGCCTAAACCTTAGTTAATGTGAGAACATTAAAAACCTGTGTTATTCTGAGGACAAGCTCAAAAATACTTGGGACTAAGCCAACTGGGGTCAAGCCCAAAAACTTGAGAGACACGAATGTGCCTAAACCTTGGTTGACATGAAAATGCCAAAAACCTTAGAATCTTTTCGAGATGACACGTCTGCCACCCATTTTGAAGTGCACTCTATGGCCAAAAGTGATGAAATTATCAGCCACCCTCAGATGGACTGGTCGCACCACCTTGAACCATAGGCCACCGCCGTGCGCTCCTGGCGAGGGTCTTGCGCTCCTGGCGATTCCCATTAGTGAACGAGAAGGTGAAAACCTCCTAAACCTTTGATAGCATTCTGAATGCCTTATACTTAGAAGAGGTGATCAGCCTCTAGCTTGTGACAAGAAGCTTAGAACATCTGCAAAATACTTCAAGGCTTGGTGAGGGGTGGGTGTTAGTTTGACTAACACCCCTCCGATGCCTAAGTTAGTAACCATTTCACAAATACAATGATTAGGGAATTGAAATAAGAATAAAATCATACCTGATGTTCTTGGAATTCACACAAATATTTTCTAATATGCCCAGAGGATCCGGAGAGCACTTACATAAAATACAACTTCAAGTGAATCGCATTCCAGGCTCTTGGGAGCAGCTCACCTTCCATAGTAGCCAGCATGTACACTCCCTTTCCAGCTTCTGAATCTATTAGGTAAGGACCTTCCCATTTAGGTGCGAGTTTCCCATGTGCCGGATTGGTAGTGTTTTGAAAAGCTTTCCTGAGTACCAGATCTCCTACTCGAAATCTTCTGACCCTTAGATTCCTATTGTAAGACTTGGCTATCCTTTGCTGGTATGCTTCCATCCTAAACTTTGCGAGATTTCTAATTTCATCGATTGTTTCAAGATCTTCAAGGAGCTCTTGCTTGTTTGCTTCAAAATTCCGGCAGCTTGTTCTTGCAGTTGGCATCACCATTTCAGTGGGTATCACAGCTTCGGATCTAAATACTAAGGAAAATGGTGTTCGACCAGTAGCATTTTTGGAGGTCGTTCTGTCTGCCCACAATACAAAAGGTAGCTCTTCAACCCATTTTCCTTTCTTGTCTCCTAGCTTCTTCTTGAGATTATTGATGATGATTTTATTGCTCGATTCTGCTTGGCCATTAGCTTGTGGGTGTATGGGAGTCGAAGTTACCATCTTGATGCCCCATGCTTCACAAAAACTGGTCGTCCTTTTACCTATAAATTGAGATCCATTGTCGCACACTATTTTTGATGGGATTCCAAATCTTGTAAGAATATTCCTTTTAATGAAGGAAATCACTTCTTTTTCTCTAACTTGAACAAAGGCTTCGGCTTCAATCCATTTAGAAAAGTAGTCCGTCATGGCCAACATGAAGACTTTTCCTCCAGGTGCTACAGGCAGCTTACCAACTATATCCATGCCCCACTTCATGAACGGCCATGGAGATGATATCGAATGGAGCGGCTCGGCAGGCTGATGAAGGATGTTGCCGTGCCGCTGGCATGCATCACACTTCTGAACGAAGGCCATTGCATCCTTCTTCATAGTAGGCCAGTAGTATCCTGTTCTCAATACTTTAGAAAATAATGATCTGCCCCCAGTGTGGTTGCCACAATCACCTTCGTGAATATCCTGGAGTACTGCAAGTGCCTCAGGCTGCTCGAGGCATCTCAAGTATGGTCCTGCAAGAGATTTCTTGTATAAGATACCATTTATTATAGAATATGGGATTACCTTTGTTCGAAAGAGCCTGGGATTCTCGTTTTTGGGGACTTCTCCTTCTTGGATAAATCTTTTGATAGGGTCTGTCCAGGATTTTTGAGGATCCTGAGAATCTACCATATCCGGATCTTTATCTGCTGTGATGTCATTAACTTCCTGTTCTTCGATTGCTGGTGTCAGGATGTGAGTTATGGGAATCTTAACACCTTCTGGATCCTTAGTGATGATGCTAAATTTGCCAAAGCATCAGCTTCTGCGTTTTCTTCTCTAGGTACCTGTGATATGCTGCAATTTTCAAAATATAATGCTAATTGTTTTACGAGGTCTAGATATTTGGTTAACCTTTCGCCTTTCACTGCATAGGATCCATTAAAATGGTTAGTTAATAACAAAGAATCAATAAAAACTTGAATGTGTTGGATACCCATATCTTTAGCGAGTTGTAATCTTGCAATTAAAGCTTCATATTCGGCTTCATTATTAGTAGCCTTAAATTCACAATGGATAGATAGAGGAATAATGTCCCCCTGTGGCGATTTCAGTAGCGCACCCAATCCTATTCCTCTAACGTTAGATGCTCCGTCCGTGTACAAGATCCAACTGCCTGAAGCTTCTTCGAGCTGCTTGACCTCAAGTTCAACCTCTGGCAGTATGTCGCTGCTGAAATCAGCCAGAAAATCTGCAAGTGCTTGTGACTTGATTGCTGTTCTTGGTTCATATATGATTTCATAGGCACTTAATTTAACCGCTCATTTCGCAATTCTTCCGGACATTTCTGGCTTTCTTAAGACACACTTAATAGGATAGTTAGTTTTTACATAAATAACATGGGTTTCAAAGTAATGTCTTAATTTTTGAGAAGCCATTACGAGAGCTAAAATCAATTTTTCTAAATAAGAATACATGGTTTCGGCGTCTAGTAATGTTTTGCTTACATAGTATACCGGATGCTGTTGTCCCTCATGATCTTTCACGAGTACAGCGCTTACTGAGCTGCCTGAAACTGCTAGGTAGAGAGATAATGGTTCGTCCTTGACCGGTTGCATTAGAAGCAGAGCAGATGACAAATATTCTTTCAAAGAGCTCAGAGCTGCTTCATGCTTTTCACCCCATTCGAACTTTTTGTTCTTCTTCAATATGTCATAAAATTCTTTGCTCTTCTCTGATGATCTTGATATGAATCTGTTAAGTGCTGCCACTCTTCCAGTTAATCTTTGAACTTCCTTGACATTCGTTGGAGATTTCAAATTTATGATTGCTTGGATCTGCTCAGGGCTGGCCTCTATTCCTCTTTCAGTAACCATGAAGCCCGGGAACTTGCCGGCCCTTACTCCAAAATGGCACTTGGAAGGATTTAATTTCATATTGAACTGGTCCAATATATCAAAAGCAGCTTCAAGATCTCTAGGATGATCCTTTGCTTTTTTCGATTTCACCACCATATCATCTATGTATACTTCCATGGTGTCCCCCAGTTTATCTTTAAACATCATGTTGACTAGCCTTTGGTATGTGGCACCTGCATTTCGTAAACCAAAAGGCATTGCAATATAACAATAAATACCTGTGGGTGTCATGAAGGCCGTGTCTTCCTGATCTGATGGTTCCATTTGAATTTGTTGAAAGCCCGAAGATGCATCCATAAAAGCCAGCATCTCGTGTCCAGCAGTCGCGTCCACCATAGAATCAATGTGTGGTAGAGGGAATGGGTCTTTTGGACAAGCCTTGTTTAGGTCTGTGTAATCTACACACACTCTCCATTTACCATTCTTCTTCTGGACCACCACCACATTAGCCAGCCATCGAGGATATTTAACTTCCCTAATCATTTTTGACTTGAGCAGCCTGTCAACTTCTTCTTGGATTATGATGTTTCTCTCAGGAGCGAACTTCCTTCTTTTCTGATGTATTGGCCTGAAAGAATCATCTATACCAAGTTTATGAGTAATAATATCTTTAGATATACCTGTCATGTCTTCATGTTTCCATGCAAATGTTGTGACTCGGGACTTCAAGAGGCTCACGAGCTGCTCCTCAGTATCCTCAGGAATATTAGTTCCTACCAGCACTTTGACTTCAGGATCTTCAGGATTGAGTTGAACTTCCTTGATTTCTAACTCCTTTGTCATCTGAATTCTTCGTGCTGGTTTCTTTAATTGCTATGCTGGCCTGGACTTGATGGTGTTCTTCATAGCAGAAGTGTAGCAGTCTTTGGCTTCTTGTTGATCACTTAGTATCCTTACAACTCCCCAAGGTGTGGGAAGCTTCACACATTGATGATAGGTAGACGGAACTGCTTTCATGTCATGGATCCATGGCCTTCCCAAGATTACGTTGCAGCAAGGAAGGGAGTCAATAACGCATAATTTCTGCATAGAGTTGACTCCTTCAATGTAAACAAGAAGTCTGATGTCTCCAACGGTATGCTTCGTTTCTCCGCTGAATCCTACTAGCACCGAGGATCTTGGGATTATGTCTTCTTCTGGAATGCTCATCTTTTTAAGCACGTCCAATTGAATAATGTTGACTGAACTGCCATTGTCTATCAGGATCCTGCGAACATAATGGTTAGCAATACATAATGTAATTACCAGACTGTCGTGGTGAGGATCCTGGATGTCCAGCTTATCAGTTTCGTCAAAAGAGATGACTTTGTCTTCAGTCAATATCGCGTTCTTCTTTGGCCGACTGCCTTGATCCATCTTGGCCTCCTTTGCATGTCTTTTTGCTGATGAGAAGGAGGCTCCACATATGTCAGATCCTCCTGAGATGAAGTTGATCACTTTTGCATCTGCTGGCGGCGACTGAGCTCTTTTGGGCAGCTCAGAAGCTTCTTGAGTTTTACTTCTCTTCCTGCCAAACAATTCTTTGAGGTGCCCTTTGCTGAGCAGGTAACTGATTTCTTTCCGAAGTGCTATGCAGTCATCCGTTAAGTGCCCAAAGTCTTCGTGGTAGGCACACCATTTAGACTTATCTTTCCATGATCCTTATTTATCCGATTTTCTTGGCCATCTGGCTTTATCACCTAGATCCTGCAAAGCACATAACACACCACTTGTGTCAACTGAAAAACAGTAATCAGATACCTTTGGGAAGTCTTCCTCGTCGTCTTCATCTTCAATTGCATTGACCCTGGAATTATCATTCCTGTAATAGGGTTTAGTTCGTTGTTGCTTTGCGGGAGAATCTGTTTTCCCGCCTAATGATTCATCACCTCTTTTCTGGACCTTTTTGTCATCTTCCAATCTGACGAATCTTAATGCCCTTGTTCTGACTTCATCAAGGTTCCTGCAAGGAGTCATAACCAAATCATCATAAAAGCGGGAATCTCCTCTGATCCCCATTTTGAATGCTTCCACGGCTGCAGCCATATCCAGGTTGGGGATATCTAGAGCTTCTCGACCGAATCTGGCCACATAATCCCTCAGGGATTCATTAGGCTTCTGAACTATTCTGTACAAATCGCCAGTGAGCTTCTCAAAGCTCCTGCTGCAAGAAAACTGGTTATTAAACAAGTTAACCAAATGGGGAAAAGAAGTAATAGTATTAGGAGGGATACTGAGCAGCCATTTCAAGGCCGGTCCTGTTAATGTTGAACCAAATCCCTTGCATAAGCAAGCTTCTTTGATGTTTGCAGGAATGGGGTTAATTTCCATCCTTTCTCTGTATTGTGCCACGTGCTCCTCAGGATCTGTGGTCCCATCATAGAGTTTCATGTTGGGGGTCTGAAATCTTTTTGGTATCTCTACGTCACAAATGGGCCATGCAAATCTAGAAATTCTGTGGCTGCCCGCTGGCACTTCAGGAATCGGGCGAATAACACCAGGAACACTTGAGATCATGTCCTTTAACCTCTGAAGTTCCCTAGCGATGATGGGGTTGATACCTGCATCCTGCACAATTCCTTGGTTAGGGTTAGCATAAAAATTATCAAAGTTGTTACCAGCCCTGGAAGTTTGGAAATGGATCTGAGGTCCATATTCAGCATCGCTAGGGATGGTTGGCTCAGTTGTGGTTCCCACTTGCATGGGGATAAAGTCTCCCTCATGCATCTCTTGAGATGAACCTGGGATTGTGCCTGCAGAGACAGTAGGATAGGAAAATAAGGATCCTTGAGGATCCTGAGCAGCTCAGAAGCGGTTCCGATATTGTTGGAATGGCTGAGATGAAGATCCCTGTAGCATCTGAGTAGTAGGTGCTGCTGACTGCTGACTCCAAGGCTCATGAAGGTTTGTCGTCGCAAACCGCTGTGGTTGAGATATAGGTTGTTGTGTCGAGACTGGTGGTACTCGATGGCTTAAAAACCCGGCTGGTTGCTGACTCGAGCATCTCGGCGGCTGCTGACTTCCATATCCATTGTAGTAAGATTCTGGGGCTGCTCGGAGTAGAACCCAGAGTATTCCAGATCTATCACCCTGGAAGCCTTCTGATGCTGAGAGCCTGAGAATCCTGCAGTAGTAGTTGTTGCAATACCCGACTTTGGAGCAGTAGAGGGATTTGCTTTCTGTTTCGGCTGCTCCGATATTTCCGGAGAGTCGAACCCGAATGATTTTGGCATCAAAGGGCTAATTTCCTCTACCGGTTTCTTTGATTTCTTCAATTCCATGATCTCCTTCATCATTTTCTCGTTGGTTTTGGTTTGTTCATCCGCATGGGCCTTCATCTGCCTGATCAAAACATAGAGATCGCTGTTAGAAATAGCAGAGTTAGTGGACGTACCTTGAGGGCCAGTAAAAGTGGGGTATTCCGCTTTTTTAGCATCAGTATCAGCCACTTTCTTCGTCATTGGGGGGAGACCAGTGCTCACAGCAGGCTTAGAGGATGAAATGGATTTTGAGGTAAATTTTGGTTGAGTCGACATTTTCAAGAATCGGTTACGGGAAGAAGATCAAGGCTCTTGATCGGATTCAAACACCGTTTGCCCCACGGTGGGCGCCAAATTGTTTTGGTCAAAAACTGCCTAAGCAATTAGTTGATCAAACTTTGTAAGTGAGGTAGAGTGTTTGATGTAAATAAAGATAGAAATGTAAATTTGAAGATTGACACGAGGATGTAACGAGGGAAAATCCAGGAATCCTTGAGTATCCTCAAGGAGCCTAGCAAAAAACCTCGGGGGCCGGTTCAAAGTACCTGCCTCCTAAAACTTTTATATGATGAAAGTATTTAGTACAGATGAAATGAGCTCGTATTCTAAGTGTTACAGAGAGTTTTGATAGCGAGTATCGTGTGTTGTGTGTGTGTCCCCCTGAATGAATGACCTAGAGCTCGTTTAAATAGTCAAAAATGCATTAACTAACTAGGCTAAAAACTAGGGATTGAGCCTTCAAGTCTTTGTGAACGTTGGAGTCAGTTACAACACGTCCCATAAAGCCTTGACCGAGTCTTTAGCCATCATTTACACGTCCCTTAATACCTGCAATCAATTAAGACACGTGGACAATTGTAACGATTAATCGATAACTGTAGTTCAGGATCCTTTGAGCTTCTGGCGAGCATCCTGAAATATTATAACCAACTGTCCTATATTTTGGGGATTCTCCCAACTAAGCCAATATGAACGTTGTGGACCACTTAGTTCACGTTCTATATCATTTGTCCGAGTCTTTAGGCTTGTCTACACGTTTCTTTGACCCTGCAATTAATAAGACACATGGGAAAAACAAACGGGTTAGTTGATAACTATAATTCAGGATGCTCGAACCTGCAAGGATCCTGAACTTGCGTAAGGATATTGAACCATTTGAGCTTCCGGCCAGGATCCCGGATTATCAGCCCTAACATAATCTTCAATAATAAGGAGAGGGAAATACGATTACTTTCAGAAGTTATGGCACTGAATTTGTGAGTTAAAAACTTATTGATTGTGTTTCTCTGGATTGAGATTATAATTTCTTTCTAATGCTAGTTCAAGCTTGGCTAATTTGAATGGTGATTTTGGAGTCTAAATCGAATTCAAGTGGTGTGTCTGGATTTTGTTTTTGGTTTGGTTTTTGCTAACGGAATCATTCAAGTGGTGAATTATGTATCTCGATCGACCAGTTGCCTATCAGTTCGTTCCATTTTTCCGAATCCGACCGTTCTCTAACCGGATTAACATTTAATCTTAATTACCGCTATCACATTAGTCTCTAATATGGTTACGAGTTTTATGCATTAATAAGAAAAGGCCCTAAAAAGTAAAAACATAACATAATGTATGAGAGAGATTTTTTTTAGTTGGAAATGAAAGAGAGGATATAATCTAATCCGTTAAACCAGTTAGCGGTCTACGTTCGCGCTCACTCTCGCTATCTTATCCTCCAGATGCCGAGACTCCGACTTATTTCTCCTAACCTCTCAAATCTCTTCTTCTTCCAACCTACGCTTTCCGTCATCAATGGCTTTATGGAGTCCACGCTTGCAAAGATTCCTTCTCCACAACCACAACGTTGTTAGTAAGATCGACTCGAAGAAGACTAATTCTCACAACAACAGTAACATAATCACCAGCAAATGGAGCAGAGGAGGCACTCGCCGGCGTTGTTCAGCAATTGCAATTGATGCCCCTTCTTCTCTCTCTGACGGTCTTGCTTCCGGGATCAGATGGGGTTCCGCCAAATTACAGGGTGCTCGTGAGGAGATGGAAGACGATGCTGTTGTCCTGGGTTCTTTCTCCGAGCTTGATGGTTTCTACTTTGCTGCTGTTTTTGATGGTCATGCGGGTTTTTCTTCTGTCACGTTTCTCAGGTTTGTCTTTGTGTTTGTCTTTATGTCGGTGAATTTTATAACTTTTTTCTGATGTCTGTCTTAGTTTTAATGGATTAGTATCTGCAAGTTAACAATGATATAAAACCATAAAAGTATTCTGCACACCAGGTGTTTGTGTTTCAGTCTGAGTGAATTTTATCATTTTCTCTGATATCTTAATTTTGCTGGATTAGTATCTGCAAGTTAACAATGATATAAAACCATAAAGGTGTTCTGCACGCCAAGTGTTTGTGTTTATGTCTGAGTGAATTTTATCATTTTCTCTGATGTCTTAATTTTGCTGGATTAGTATCTACAAGTTAACAATGATATAATATAAAGGTATTCTATGAAAGGAAACAAGTGTAGAACACAAAATACTCTCTGAATTGAATGTTTTATTCAAAAGCCCACTTCAATATAAATACACTATAGAAAATCAAAGAAGCAACAGACTCGGACTAAAGACTCGGACTAAAAACAAACAGAAAGATAATGGCTGCCAGCTATAGCTAAAGAATAGGACATCCATTAGACTAAATCAAAACAAACTCTTAGGCATCAAGAAACACGTGCAGCATGGCAAAGCATGGACCCATATTCTTGTGACCCATTTATTTTAAACCCATTACAAACCTTCCCTTAAACTGAAATAGGGTTTACCCTTCAGTTTATCATTCTATCTTGCAAACTCCAAGCTTTTTCCTCATTCCCTCAAACACTTCGAGCTTCACTGGTTTTGTCATTACGTCTGCGATTTGTTCCTGTGTTCTACAAAACCGTAATACCACCTTCCCTTGATCCACTAGCTCGCGTATATAATGGAAACGAACTAGGATATGCCTCGTACGACGCTTCATGACTGGATTTTTAGAAAGATTAATGCTTGAATTATTGTCACATATAATCTCCACCTGTCCAAGATCCTTCCCACTAATTTCCTCCAACAAACCCTTGAGCCAAACAACATGACAAGCACAAGCATTAGCCGCAATATACTCTGCTTCGGTTGATGACAATGCTACCACCTCTTGTTTCCTTGAACTCCAACATATTGCTGTGTTGTTTAAGAGACATGCATACCCAGACGTACTCTTTCCGTCCTCTAAGTCTCGCGCATGATCACTATCTGTGTAATTTTGCAATTGCATTGTACCTCCTTTACTATAAAATAAACCATAATCATACGTTCCCTTTATGTACCTTAGAATCCTTTTGGCCAGTTGCAAGTGTTCTTCACAAGGATTGGACATGAAACGTGACACGAAACACACTGCATATATTAAATCAGGTCTTGTAATAGTCAAGTACATAAGGCTGCCAACAAGACTTCTATAATGCATTTCATTTACTTTTTCTCCAATTCCAGCTTTAGTAACTGTGGTCCCTGGCACAATGGGGTTTTTAACACTATTCCCCTCCCAAAGTTGGAACCTTTCTAGAACATCTTTTGCATACCTTTTCTGACACACTCCAATACCCCTTTTGCTTTGTGTAAATTCTACTCCCAAAAAATACTTCATCCTCCCAAGATCTGTCATATCAAACTCCTTTTTCATTGAATTCTTGAACCATTCACATAATATATTATCATTACCAGTGTACAATAAATCGTCCACATATACACTAACAATGACAATGCTTTGAGACTTCCTTTTTATGAACAGTGAGTGGTCATAGCTACTTTTATTAAAACCTTCCCTCAAAAAGTAGCTTTCAAGTCGTTTAAACCAAGCCTTGGATGCTTGTTTTAAACCATAAAGTGCCTTGTTCAATTTATATACTTTACTTTCTGCTCCCTTAATAACAAAACCAGGAGGCTGAGTAACATATACTTTTTCTTGAAGCTCACCATGAAGGAAAGCACATTTAACGTCAAGTTGGTACACTATCCACTGATTTTGTGCAGCAATTGCTATTAAGCTTCGAATGGTGTCCCAACTAGCTACGGGTGCATACGCCTCTTCATAATCCACACCATATCTTTGAGCGTATCCCTTCGCTACTAACCGAGCCTTGTATTTATCTACCTCACCTTTCTCGTTTAATTTTGTTTTAAATACCCATTTTACACCGATAGGTACTGCATGAGTTGGAAGGTCAACTAGCTCCCATGTGTCATTCTTTTCAATGGATTGAAGTTCATCTTTCATAGCGCATAAGCACTTCTCATCTTTTCTCGCTTCATCAAAACTTGTAGGGTCTCCAATTGAGCTAAACATTGCAAACTCAATCTCATCTTCAAACGTGCTCAGCCCACATTCATAATCTCTCATCCAAACAGGCTTTGTGCCTTGCCGTTTTGAGTGAAGAGGAGCATTGCTATAACTAGATTGGTCAACAGAATGTTGAGTGTGTACTTCATTTGAAGGACCAGTACTCGAACTTGCTTGAGAGGGATTAACTTGTGAAGGGCTTTGAGTAGAAGTGACTTGTGGAGGGCTTTGTATTGCTGCATCAGTCTGTGGGCTAGCATCAAGGTTGTTTTCTTGGTTATATGACTCTTCCATATGCTCTTCTATTCCCATGAATTCATCATCAGGAATTACCAAATTCATATTACCCAGTTCCTCTTTCCTCCACTCCCATTGCTTTTCTTCATCAAAGATCACATCTTTACTAATAACAATCTTGCCTTTGACTGGATCGTACAACCTATAAGCCTTGGACTCTTGGCTAATACCCAAGAAGATGCATACATGACTCTTATCGTCCAACTTTGTTCTCATCTGCGAAGGAATATGGACATACCCAATACTTCCAAATGTCTTGAAGTACTCCACATTGGGTTTAGTTCCAGACCACGCCTCTTCTGGAACTTGGTTATTAAGGGCAATAGTATGACATCTATTCAACACATAGCATGCCCAGTTTGTTGCTTCTGACCATAGCCACTTTGGTAAATTTTTTTCAACCAACAAACATCGAACCATGTTCATAAGAGTTTTATTTCGTCTTTCTGCCACCCCATTTTGTTGGGGTGTGTAGGCAGTAGTAAGCTGCCTTTTTATCCCATTCAATAAGCAAAAATCATTAAAAGATTTGGAAGTGAATTCTCCTCCTCTATCACTCCTTAAAGTTTTGATTTTTGATTCTGAATTGTTTTCAACAGTGGCTTTGAACCTTTTAAAACTCTCAAAGCTATCACTCTTATTTTCTAAAAAATAAACCCAACCTTTCCGTGAAAAATCATCTATGAGAGACATAACGTACCTTTTTCCACTTGATGATGCAGGCTCGATGGGACCACAGAGGTCAATATGAACCAGTTCTAGCTTGTGTCTTGCACGCCATAAGCTTTTCTTTGGCATAGGGTCTCTTTGTTGTTTTCCTCTAGCACATATCTCACATGGATTCTGAGTTCCAATTAGTTTAGGTAACCCATGTACTAATTGTTGGGACTGCATTGTACGAATGGCCTTGTTGTTCAAATGGCCAAGCCTCCTATGCCATAGCTTCGAGCTTTGTTCATCTTCCGTCTTAAAACAGCCATCTTCAAAACCTTTTGCCACAGCATGTACAAGAAACATTCGGTTCTTAGTCATGTTCGAGCTTGCTATTAAACCGTGTTGTGGATGATATATCTTACACACTCCTTGTTTTATAACAATACTCAAGTCTTTCTCCTGCAACTGTCCCAAGCTAAATAGGCTGGAAGTCAGATCTGGAACATAATAAACTCGTGTAATCAGTTGAGTTATTCCTTCAATCTCCAACCTAACATCCCCGATTCCCCTCACATTCAACCGAAGATCATTTCCTAACTTTATTGTGTGTTTAAAAGTATCATCAAGACTTACAAACCAGTCCCTTGAACCTGTCATGTGATTTGAGCATGCCGAGTCTAAGAACCAGAATCCTTTCTTAGGTTCCTTAGAAACCTCGGCATGAGTCATGAGAAGTAGATCTTCATCCTCGTCAAACTCCGCATAATTAACAGCTTTCTCACCCTTCATGCATTCATATGCAAAGTGTCCCATTTGATGACATCGGTAGCACTCAATTGTGGACTTATCAAAATCACCACGGCCACGTCCACGACCACGTCCTCTTCCTCTCATCATACTTCTGCCACGTCCTTGTCCACGAGAACTATCACTTTCAACCTTAAGGACCTGCTCTTCACTAATGGCAATGGTAGATTTTCTTTTTACCTTCTGTTCGTGTACGAGGAGAGAGCTTTGAAGCTCATCGACTGAAAGTGCATCTATGTCCTTGGATTCCTCGATAGTGCACACGATGAAATTGTAACTCTCTGTGAGAGACCTCAGAATTTTCTCGACGATCTTCACATCAGTCATCTCTTCTCCGAAGTTCCTCATTTCATTGGCCACCGTAAGTACTCGTCCAAAATAATCGGTGACTCCTTCTCCTTCCTTCATCTCCAAGATTTCGAAATCTCTTCGTAATCTTTGCAACTGAGCTTTCTTGACTCGAGTATTCCCTTGATATTTTGTTTTCATGGCCAACCAAATCTCCTTTGCCGTGTCCTTCTTCGTAATCGTCTTCAGTATCTGTTTGTCAATGGATTGGAATAAATAATTCTTTGCTTTGAGGTCCCTTAGCTTCTGGTCAGCCGTAGGTGCATCAAAACCTGGATCGATTACACTCCAGTACTCCTTGGAGCGCAACAAAGTCTCCATGACAAGACTCCAATGCTCGAAATCCCCATCGAACTTTGGAACACTTGGCAGCTGGAAATTTGAACTGCTATCAGCCATGGTAATCTTTTACTCACAATGATTCCTCCCAGATTTGTGCTCTGATACCACTTGAAAGGAAACAAGTGTAGAACACAAAATACTCTCTGAATTGAATGTTTTATTCAAAAGCCCACTTCAATATAAATACACCATAGAAAATCAAAGAAGCAACAGACTCGGACTAAAGACTCGGACTAAAAACAAACAGAAAGATAATGGCTGCCAGCTATAGCTAAAGAATAGGACATCCATTAGACTAAATCAAAACAAACTCTTAGGCATCAAGAAACACGTGCAGCATGGCAAAGCATGGACCCATATTCTTGTGACCCATTTATTTTAAACCCATTACATTCTACACACCAGGTGTTTGTGTTTATGTCTCAGTGAATTTTATCATTTTCTCAGATGTCTTAATTTTTGCTAGATTAGTATCTACAAGTTAACGATGATATAAAACCATAAAGGTATTCTACACACCGGGTGTTTGTGTTTATGTCTTCAGTAAATTTTATCAGTTTATCTGATGTTTAATTCTTGCTGGATAGTATCTACAAGTTAACAGGGATATAAAAGTATTCTGCACATTAGGTGTTTGTGTTTATGTCTCATTGACTTTTATTCTCTGATCTCTTAATTTTGCTGGATCTGTATCTACAAGTGAACAATGATATAAAAGTAGTATGGTTTCATGGTTTAGTATATCTTTGTTGGGAGTTTGATAATGATTATGCCAACCACAGGGAGGAGCTGTACAAGGAGTGTGTCAAGGCTCTACAAGGAGAGCAATTGTTAAATAAAAAAGATATTATTGGAATAAAGAATGCGTTACAAGAGGCTTTTGAGAACGCTGATGCCAAACTTTCAAACTGGTGAGCTAAATATACTTACACTGACAATTTGTATCGTCTCAAACAATTGTCAAAGTAGTATATATTTTCAGTATGATTTCATTTTCTGTATTATTGCATTGAAGGTTTAGATGCTGTTTCATTTTGTAAAGGCTTGAGATGAGCGGGGAGGACGATGAATCTGGTGCAACAGCTACTGCTATGCTCATAGGAAATGATATGTTATTCATCTCTCATGTTGGCGATTCATGTGCGGTATGCCCCTAATCTTGTTTTTTATGAATTATAAATTTTCATGGTTGATTTCGGTTAATGTGTTCTTTCTCTGTCTAAAGACCCGATAATAATGCATCTTATTTCAAATACAATTTATGGCAATCTTGATTGCAGGTTCTTTCAAAATCTGGAAAAGCAGAAGAATTGACTGATTCTCACAGACCCTATGGAAGAAGCAAGGTTGCTCTTCAAGAAATCAAACGAATTAGAGAAGCAGGTGGCTGGGTGTGTTATTCTGTTCTCATTTCCTTTTTCTCTTTTTCATTGTTTCACTTGCATTCATGGTATATATTGTTATTTTCTTTAAAAGCTGAGGCAAACTCAAATTACCGAAAGTCTTTTTAGTTTCAGTTTCTTTAGTTGCGATTTCTCTAACAAGTTTAAGTCGCCGAAAATCTATTGATGTGAGTTTCTCTAATATGATGAAGTCCCATTTGGTGCCTTTCGGTTAATATTCATAAATCTTTTTGTGGCACGCAACATTTGTCTAGCTTGATTCTACTTGATTTATCGTGATCAAGATATGTCTAGCTTTAAGTGGCCAGAGCATGTTAGGCATGATTTGTTAGACTTGCACCTCTTTGAGGATATGATCAAGGATATGACGTCGTGGAGGTGTAGAATTAAGATTAAGGAGGTCTAGCGAAGGTTTAGGATAGGAGGGGTGGTAGGTCCTAACTTGGTTGTATGTTTTTTTTTAATCTTTTTATTGCTTATATTATTATTATATATAAATAATTTGACTAATGTTTCATATATTTGTATATTGTATATATATATATATATATTATTTATTTATTTATGTATTTTTTTTAACTTTATTTATTTATTTGTTTATTTCCTATTATATATATATATATATATATATTATATATATATATATATATATATATATATTCCTTTTTAATATAGTTATTTATTTTTTTATTATTATTAATTAGTACGGTTATTTTTTTTATTATTTTATACTTTTAGTAATTTTTTTTATTGTTATTATTTTTTATTATTATTATTATTATTTTTTTATTTTTTTTTGTGCGTTCTTTCTCACTTTGGAGTTGGGGGTATCTTTGGAACCAGCCTCTCTAACCTTTGCAGTTTGAGGTAAGGCTGTCTACATCCCACCCTCCCCAGACCCTACTAATAGTATTTTCTATACTCTTGGTGGGACTTTACTGGGTATGGTTGTTGTTGTAAGATATTTTCTTTCATTTGTCGCTTGTGAGGCCAATATAATAAGATTACAATGAACTCATGTGGTTTGTTATCGTACAAAACTGATTTGTACAACTTATCTTTTTGTGTATGTGGTCTTGTAGATTTCGGATGGAAGAATTTGTGGGGATATCTCTGTATCACGTGCCTTTGGTGACATACGGTTCAAGACAAAGAAAAATGAGTAATCTCTCTTATTCCTCTTTAATTACTTGATAATCACATATATTAGCAGTCGACATGTGCATTTAGCACTTATACACTCTTTAACTATTAAAAGGATGCTGAGAAAGGGAGTTGCAGAAGGAAGATGGTCTGAAAAATTTGTATCCCGGTAAGCTTTCTCATATATATATATATATATGTATAACTTCTCTCTGGATTTGTTTAGTATTTTAATCTGAGTATTCTTGATAATCTCGGGAGCATTAAGGAGTTTAAAGCAACAATCTAATAAGTGATCTTTCCCTTTTTAGAAGACTACTCTTAAACTGATTATAGAATTTCATACTAACATGTATGATTAATCAATTACCATCTATAACCTCCAGCCTGTTTCACTGCATAATTGTAAATTGGGGTTATCTGATACAGCGTGCAATTTGGTGGGGATTTGGTTATTGCTACTCCTGATACATATCAAGTATCACTAGGACCTGATGCAGAGTTTGTATTGTTAGCAACTGATGGCTTATGGGATTACATTAAGAGGTTTAGTCTCTCACTTATTTTACCTTTCTTCTCTTTTATTTTTTTTGGTAAGCACGAGAACCAGTTACCATTACCCTGCTAAGTAATGGGATTGGGTAAAACATGGCTTACACTAGGTAGGCATCCTTCGATGGGGCTAAAGGCAGAAAACTAGTGGAAGTTGGGTCGAACTTGAGACCTCTTATTAGATAGAGGGACTTAATCGTATTGCGTATACCACTGTGTCACCCCCTGAAGGATTTAGTTTTTATGATATTAGGAAATGGTTTAATCCACCTATATCCTTGTCTAACTTTGGGACAAATATTCCCAATATTTTTAATACTTTCAGCTCGGATGCAGTCAACTTCGTCAGAGACCAACTTAGGGAACATGGAGATGTTCAGGTAACTAGTTTCCTTGTAGCCATCAATACGTATTCCAAGAAAATATTATATCAGTTTTTATTTTATCGTTAATGTATTCTTGCTACAGGTTGCATCTGAAGCTCTAGCTCAAATGGCCTTGGTAATGACTTCCACAGACATGTTTCCCTTTTTGACTTTGTTCAGGGTGGCAATCATGACCAGTCTTTAAGAAATGAGCCGACTCAGGCTAAAAAAGTTGCATATGGGTTCATTTGGGTCAGCTGGAGTTTTCAACGGGTCAATTTGGGCCTACCTAAACTATGCAACAGGTCAAAATTGGCCACTTTTATACAACTTGCCAACATATAACGGATCCAAATGGGTCACCACCGCTAGTAGTCATTGTTTGTCACCACCACCTACTTTTCATCGCCGCCACCATCCTCACCACCACGACACCCATTTTGCTCAGAACCCATTTTGACCCGAACCCATCATGACCATCACGATTCACCGGAACTGACCTCATTCACCAATTTTGCTAGGCTTACTTTGTTACCTATTTACATTTTTGCTAACTTCCACTTTCTTCTATTGCAGGATCAATATTCTCAAGATAATGTAACGATTGTTATTGCTGATTTGGGGTATGCATATTCTTTCATTCTTTCTTTCTTTATTTTTTATTTTTTATTTTTATTTTTGCAAAATGTATGATATTATTTCAGTGACCGTTTTTTATTCTGTGTTGTTGATAGGCGGACAGATTGGGAAAATTTACCTATACAAAAACAAAATGTTGTCTACGAACTGATCCAGGCTTTTGCAACGATTGGTATCGTGTCATTTGGGATATGGATGTCATCTAATGGTTCATTTTGAAACCTAACCTTGCAACCTCTGTACATACTTTACATATCTTCTCCCTTGTGTCGATATTTATTACAAAAAATGTAAGCGTCTTACTTGTATCGCTCGTATGTGTGCTTGCATGAGCTTGAATGTACAATATAAAAGTACATATTTCCGAAGATAGAACACTTTATTTAATTTTATGCATCATCTACAACCAGAAGGTTCTTTATCTATAACACTAGTCTATTTTTCTTAGCACGAGCTTAACAGCTCGCTGGTGGACAACGTCCACTCCCCCTCTTTAGATCATGCTTGGGATTGGATCTCGGATCATTGTAGTCTGTCACCGGATCAAGCCTCCTTGGGTGCATCCTGACTCGGTATAGGTTCACAACGTTGGTGTTTCCAATTGCTAGAGAGAATTGAATTGAGGTTAGTCGTAATAAGTAATTAAGCATAAGTATGACATGAAGAATTTAATACCTATATGTTAGCAAGGGATAGATAGTAAGTAAGGTTTGTCCTCTTTATACCCTCTTGAGCAAATGATAGATAATAAGCAAAAAGTAGAATAGATGTGTTGGAAACATAATGCATAGCTATGAAAAAATCTTGAAGGATAGAGAGGAGGGATGTTCCTTATATGGTGGCCCCTGTGGAGGATATGATTTCTATTAATACCCAAGTCAAGTGTGAATTCACACACATATATTAATTATTATATTTTATTCTACTTTGCGCCGGGGGGGGGGGGGGGAGGTATTTACATGCAAGTTGAAGTGGGTTTATGCTAGGTTTGTTTCGAGCTTTATCTTTGAAACTTAAGCATAACTTATCAATATCTTATAGTCTTGACTTAGGCTTGTTTATTATTTATTAAATATTTAATTTAATTTATTAACCTATATATACATTTTAGAACTTCATAGTACCATTTCTAGACCATAAGTTTCATAGCTTATGGTACAATCTTTGAATTTTTTTAGGGTACAACTCATCTAAAGCTTTTTATGTTTTCTTCTTTCTTCTTTGAAGGCGGAGTAGGTGAGCATCCTCATTCCCATCCAATCCAATTGTACAACCTTCATCTTTGAGTGAAAACCACCACCGTCGCCGGTGAACCTCCAAAATCATCTCCGTTTAACTCGAAACCATTATAACCTTATCACGACTATCTCCCTGTCGCAAGAACATCCCATAACCCATGTAGATCATCCATGTTCTTATACATCTCGATTTATACATTGGGAGCTTAAATTTGGGAGATTTCTAAGACATTTAAGGGGTCTTTGAGGTTTCACAACGCCTCCCGGTCTTCACCGACGCTCCAGATCTCATTCATCTCTCTTCGCATGCATCTCTTTTGTTTCTTCTTTTGCTGGGGTTAGATTTGAGAACCGTTTAGCGGCAGTAGCCATGGACGACTACCATTTATGAAGGATATCGTGGTGGGCGAGAGGCAACATGGGTGCAGTCGTAGGAAGGGGTGACGACTATGGAGTGCAAGGGCGATGGCCATCGAGAGGCAGTGGTTGTGAGTTTCAGGTTTTCATATTTGGCCATGGTTGAATTAAAGCGAGTAGATAGAGATGTGGTGAGGAAAGTTGGAAAGTATGAGGTCGGAAGAACGACCGGTGAAGGTACCTTTGCTAAGGTGAAATTTGCTCAGAATACAGAGACTGATGAAAATGTTGCTATGTGTAAGACCCCATTCACTTATACGAGTATTCAAATCATAAAAACATGTTGAAACGAGGTAGCGGGCTAACCTTTAACCTCGTTTTATCTTTTGCGGAAGCGGATCGAGGACTTTGTGCACCCGTCTTGTATAACAAACGAACATCCGAACATCCGAACATGAACACGATGGTGTTGAGATGTTGACACGATAATGAGAATCAAAGAACATAGATATGAAGAACATGATAGATAAAGTGATCATAAAATTGTATTCAAAACCAAATGAATGCAATTTACATACCCCACTCATACATGGGTCTCAAGAACAAGAGTGTTCTTGAGCCCTTACAGCTTCTAAGATCTATGAAACCTCTCTAAGACTCTCATATGAGCACCTTGTGCTTCTGTGTGTTTTATCCCCATGGGATATGACATGTATATACTAATCTAAGACATGGAAAAGTAGTAAATACTTACTACTAGTGGACAATTTAATATACATATTAATATAACAATTAGATAATTAACGCCACTTGTGCCGGTCTTTGATTAGTAAGATGTCTCGAGTCTTCATGATCTTTACCGTGTTGCTAGACGGTTATGATAAGTGGCTCGTTGAATAAATCACATCTATCCAAATCACTTGGTCTTGGAAACTTCGAGAATTTAATTCCAACACTCCCCCTATTTGGTAGATGACATATTCAACACTTTGTGACATTTGATTGATGTTTCCGTCTTCAAGATGATCTTCAAACTGTTTCAAGACTTTCGTTACTCTTTCTCCTTTGTGAAACTCCCCCTAAGAACAAACAATCTGATTCTTCTAAATAAGTGCATAGGATGTGGTGTGCTATGGTGTATATAAAAATATATCAATATATATGACACCTTTTGTACATAAGCTTTTAAATTTATAAACACGTAAGCTTAAATCAATACTATTTCACCACATTCATGGGCAAGTGCACCCATCGTGGAGCAATATAGTATGGGTAAGATTCCGAGGTCGTCCATGGATACAAGGGAAAAGGAGTCTTTTTGAATAAAAGTCTTCAGAGATAACCTGACCAAGATACATTTTATACTTTAGAGAAATAGGTGGGTTAGTATAATAGTATAGCTATAAAAGTAAAGATAAAATGGGATTGTAGCATATTCAGTCGAAGATAGTGTTACTTGGGGACTGGCCAATGGTAGTATTGACAAGATGTTAGTTACCTCCGTCCTTAAGATTATTTCTAATTAGGTGAGGATGACCGCTTTTCAGCCTGGAATCCTTTCTCACGTTCCTCTCGTTTCCCATAAGGAACTCGAGAGGACCGTTCCGATTAAGAATAAATGGAGTAAATATACAAGTAATAGTTGTAGAGCCCGATGGGACGTCGGCGCCATTACACTCGAATACGTTGTCATGAACCAGCAAGAACAAGCCACACATCGGATTATTTTATTTATGAAAAGTATCTTTATGAGGGATTATGGTCTGTTTCCTCCACGCACCGTTTTCGCGCAAACATGGAAAGTCATAACCATAACCAAGTTCACAAACATGTATCTCGCCGACTTCCATGAAGTGACAAAGTATTACTAACCCTTATCCTCACCAATACCTTCAGGACGTAGTTAGCGTGAAAACCGTGTTTGTTTACATAGACATAAACCGCACAAACGTATTACTTTGCATGGGGTGCGAGTCACTGTTAGGATCATGCATCGTCCCCTAGTCGGGTGTCACAAGTCCGATTGATAAACTTTTGACTCCTCAAATGGTCTATAATACGCAAGGCACGTTTGTTCAAAAGACTTGAAAATACACTTTCAATAGAAAAAGGTTTCATAAAATCAAGTATACTTACCTTAAGGTAAGTTTGTAAAAACATCATTACCAACCAACCAAAGACTTGGTTATCCCCAAGTAAGTGCAAGAATTTGGCCGAGCATAAGCATGGCTTAAAGATGTGCTTAGAAGAAGATGAAGAGATTCATAGACAAATACATAATCATATTCTACTAAGATAAAGTTCTTACAATCTTGATGAATAGCTACAACACCGAAAACAAAAGCTCAAAAGATGGTATCAGAAAGTGGAAGGAGAGTGAAGTTTGAGCAAAGCTTGAGAAGTAAACGAGGAGAATGACTCTATTTATAGGAAGAAATCCGGACTGGCACGAGCAGTGCCTGGCAGAGGCACGAGCCGCGTAGCTTCAAACGATCTTCACAAATCTTCTATGGGCAAAGGCACGGGCCGTGTTGGATCAGTGGCATGAGCCGTGTGGCATAGAGGTCAGAGGCACGAGTCGTGTGCTTCAACTATTGTTTCTTTCGAACTTACTTCAGAATCAGTCAGAATACTAATACTTAGATGATGAGCCATCAAAGCAACAACTTCATTGTCTGTATTATGTATCTCATTGATCTCAATATTTTGATACGTATTGCTACGAAAACCAGTATCTGCTTTCCATGCAAATTCATTCGGATGCCAAAATATTTCTGCCATTCTTTCATCAAGAGAAACAAAAGCTTTTTGATCTTGACTTGTGAAGCATTAAACAAGTGAGCATGTTGACCAGACTTAAGATTATTATCAGTAAATGTTGGACATTCACGAGCAAAATGTCCATACATTGAACACTTGTAACATTTCACCTTAGACTTGTCTTATCTAATCTTTCCATCTTGATTCCACCTCTTCTTCCCGGTTCTGTTAAAGAATTCCTTGGTTCTTCTAACAAGCATAGCATACTGCCAATTTAAATCCATCTCTTCCAGATGATCATAGTCAATTTGATCATAGTGTTCTTCCGTCAACTCTGCATTACTTACTGAACCAATAATAACACTAAAATATGACGAGACTAAAGTAGACATTAATGCCATATAATCCTCAGTTGTTTTTAACAGATAAGGCATTGTGTGTTGATGAACTTAGATCTGAAACAGTACAGCCAGAAGAATAACCAAAATTATCAAATTACCGGTAACAAATGCTATAGGAGGTGCGGAATTTAAATCATTTGACTTCACAGCATGAAGAGTAGAATCATTTTCTCCATGATACACAACATGGTTCTGAATTTGGTGCAGGCAGTGACTTGTTAACAGTCAACTCCATATCCCTTGCTTGTCTTCTTTCAACGAAACCATTGAATGATAACCCCGGATACTCTTTATCATGGGTAATCATCATGACATAATTTTCTCATTTCTCCGGTAGTGCCTCCAATAATTTTTCTTTCAGATTAGCATCCTCTTTGGTTATATTAACCAACAACAATTCACTCATCAGGTGTGCAAATCTTGCAATCAGATTTATAATTGATTCATTTTGATAATGTTTGAAATTATCAAATTCCTTCTTCAAAACTTTCTGACGACTTTTCTTATATTGATCATTACCTTCATATCTCTTCTGCAAAGCATCCCATAAACCTTTCGATGTACCATAAGTAGAAAATTGATGTAACAACTCCTTAGGTAATGCCATCGTCAAAGTACCGTAAGCCTTCTTTTTAGCTTGATATGCTTTCTTTTGTTTAGCATCAAATTTTCTTTGAAGAACGGGTTCGCTATACATATCCTTGGGATACTTATATTGATTAGTAAATGATAACCAAATATCAACATCATTTGTGTCGACATACGCTTCAAAACGTTTCACCCAACTATGATAATCTTCCAATTTCAGTAATTTGGGAACTTTTTGACTTGTTTCTATTTCATTATCATAGTTCAGCATACTTTGCATCATGGTTTGCATTGACGTTTGCATTGCAGCGAATGCTTGAAAATCTGACATCTTTGAAAATTCTTGAAATCTGATTACCCGAACTGATTCGAACTGAAAACTGTGTATTCAAGCTCACCCGAAGTGAAGTGATCCAAACTGAGCCGAACTGAGATCCGGACTAAGATACAAAGTGATCCGAAATGTTACTTCGGGTACACGAACTGAAATCCGAACTGGAATCCAAAGTCAGAACCAAACTGAATCCGAACAGAGATCCGAACTGGTATCCGAACTGACACTTCACTTGACCGAATTGACACAAACTGGTCCGAACTCACACTTCGGATTAGTAAACAGATACGAACTGATCTGAACTCGCACTTCGGAGCGGTTATTTTTCAAACAGATTATTCTTCACCCGAACTGAACCATTTTTGACCCAATTTTCATGATTTTGAATGAGATTTTCAGGAGTCAAACATATATACTCAAAAGGAATGATTTAGAGGAAGAATTGTCACAAAAAACACACTGAATTTCACCAAATGAATGAAAAAACGTGTCAATTTGTAAAAAACCCACACTTTTTAGCTCAAAAACTTGAAAAACATAGATGATCTGATCAGTAGATTGAACCAAAATCTCTTATACCACTTGTAAGTTCGTGAGCGGCGGATCTTCTACTCAATCATCATGTAATCAATGTAATTCAAGTATAGAAATCTACACAAGAAGGTAAATACAATGAGAAATTGTATTGATAAGCTTTCAGAGATTACACACAGAAAAACACACACAAGATATTGTGACAACTGCCAAATTCCCAGGTTAACCCAGTTAACTTTCCGTTAAGACCTGCCAATGTGTACTAGTCGTTTTATGTCACGTCTATTTCACGTGCACTTGTTTTACCGAGTCTGTCCCTACACACTGGTTGATCACCAAAATTCGTCAAACGCAAAGAATAACAGGAATCGATTCTAACTAGTTCTTATGTGAATTATATGTCTTTAATTGATTATATGTGTAGGAAAAAAAAATAATTGCATGCGTTATTTGATATAAATTGTTAGTTAAGTTTAGTTACGCTTATTAACGACACCGGAACCTACAATTCGATCCATTTAACGAACATACTTGCAATTGAGGACCACTAATGGACCTAAACCTACCTAAGACTTAGAGAACACTCCAAGCCCATCCCAAACCCCCCAAAACCGACATAACCCCCCTCTCATTCTTGCGCAAAACCACAACTCACCACAAACCCTAATTCCTCCTCTCCTCTCCCCTTGCGACGGCAGCCCCTCCCCAGCCCCTTTGATCGAACTTCAGCCACTTCCAAAGGAAAACCGGAGGCCTACAATACTCCTACAACACCTGGGGAGTAATCGCAAAAGACTAGACACCAAACCGTAAGTTTTGATTCCCTAATCGCATGATTTTGTAAAGTCGGAATTCTGGCAGATTCGTCCAGAAAAATGTGTCAACTTTGAAAGGCCATAACTTTTTTATGACAAGTGAAATGGACCTGATTCCAGTGGCAAAAGAAAACTACATGTCCTAGGTTTCTTTTGGCACCTTTTTCGCAACAAATGAATCTGTTTTGGTCACCCATCCGTGCACCCTAAGTTTGGTGCACAGAACTGCCAATAATTTGAGTGGCTGTCTTGCGTCAGTTGTTTAGGCATGCTAACATGGAAATTTCGTGTAAAGTGAAATATGAAAGTTGTTGGGTGTATATTGAACTTGTAATCTGGAAAATTTAGTGGTCTAATTCCAAGTAACGGTCGAGTTATGGAGTCGGGAAGTTGGGTTGTTATTTATGGCTGCTGTTCTGCTTTTGATAAACCCTAGTCAACTTCTAATTGGCATAACTCTCTTGTAAATAAACCAAATTGCATGATTCTTTTTCCGTGTATTAGGTATATGTCTTAGCTTTCATATGGCACCGACCTCACATAATAAGAACATCATTTGGTACCCCAAAGGTCCTGGACAAAATGGGTGTGCAATTCTGTCCGGAAATAAACTCATGTACTTACGTGGGATTTTTGACAAGGTTAACGGGACAATTAAAATTTTGGTAAAACATAAAAGTTGTTGTGCATATGCTAAATTAATGATGTAAAACATAAAAGTTGTTGTGCATATGCTAAATTAATGATCTGGAAATTTTTGGAATCTAACTCAAAGGTAGTAATGAGTAACAACCCGAACTCTATGTCACATACTAAACGCCAGGCAGATTCTGTCCGGAAATTTTGTCCAACTTGCACACAACATAACTTTCTCATTCCTCATCCTTTTTAGATGATTCTTTTTGGAAAACAAACCTTGGTGGGTTATCTTTGAATTGGAAGTGGTTAGGGGTTCTAGTTCACATGATAAGTCACTGATCCTGAGTAGACAAAGTCGGTGCGCAGCTGTCTTAAATTTGTGATGCTTGTTTCCATGTTTTGCCATGTAACTTGTATGCTAGCTATGAACCCTAGGTCAATGCATAAAATTAGGCAACTAAGGGTAGTCCAACTTTCTGTTGACTTTCATTGACCAAGCCCCTTCAGTAGGATAAGTTAGATGACCCCAATCCTTGACCAATTGCTTGACAATGTGTATCATACCCCATGCTTCAATAACTTGTTCTATTTCCAATGTGCTTATGTGATGGGTAATCTAAACCCTTAGACTATGTAATTTACATCAATACAAGTCCTAGGTCCCCACTTCGTGAGAATGGCAAGACTGTAGGAGGTTGACTCGTTGACCTCGTACCGTACGGGTGTAGTAGTCATCATAGTCCTAGTTGCTTGGTATGTGTCACCTTCACCACCTTAGTAGCATGATACTAGGACACCAACTCTCGTATGATTTGCATGAATTCTATCACACGTTCATAAGGTATTTTCTACTTGATCAACCATTGAGTCATGGGTCAGCACGTCGGGTCAAAGTAAACTGTCAAAGTCAAATGGTCAAAGTCAAACTTGCTATGTGATAGGTCATAGGCAACTTTGTTTTCCACTAGTACACACGAAACACTTTTGCCCTCAGGACGCGACTAACTCCTAGACCTCGCTCTTAGGTCTTACCCTCGATTCGAAACGCGTAGCACTTGGCTCAAGTGCGGCTTCTCGTAGCAGCGCTCCCTAAGGTGAGTTTCACACTCCAAATTAGATCATACCCCGTTTGGGTAGTGATC
This sequence comes from Deinandra increscens subsp. villosa, assembly GCA_039602395.1. NCBI lineage: Eukaryota > Viridiplantae > Streptophyta > Magnoliopsida > Asterales > Asteraceae > Deinandra > Deinandra increscens. Next base: position 8,112,756 of record JBCNJP010000010.1, on the reverse strand, counting down.
CGCTTTTCTTACGAGTTATATGATAACTTACAAAAAACTCGTTAATGTAATTGAATAAGTAACTATCACATGTCATAGGATAGCCCATCTATTAAAGCCCTCACATAATCGGACCGTTAATATAGTGTAAATAGCATGGTGACGTTTAGTAGTACTACTGAGGATTGACAACCCTCGCTCTGCGGTTCACGGGATGCCCACCTGACTGGAGGTCGGACGGAGTTAATGTCAGCCAAAACTTCTGTGTACAGATGGACACAGGGGAGGCAAAACGTGTAGGTATTCCCTACATGCATTTAGTCAGCTTCGGTTGCGAACTTCCTAATGGACATGACAACTAGGCTAGCTACCTACGATAGTATTCAATTCTATTAATGCCTATTATTTATATCTACATACTTAGTACATGAAATATATTTCTTTCGTGAACTCACCAGCATTAGCTGACACTTGGTTTTACCCTACTTTTGTACAGGTCGCTAGGAGTTCACTCTGTTATTGGTAGGTGTGGCGGGTTACCCCTTGGCTTTGTTTTCTTTTCAAACTTTTACTTTGGGAGGCAAACATTTTTTTTATCTTCTCAACACTGCATGCGTTGATCTTACTTTAAACTATTGGGCACGTTTTTTGCGCATCTTACTTTCCGCTGCGTTACACATCTAAATTATGGTTTTCTAATGAATGTTTGATGCATTTATTTTATTATAATTATGGATTGAATGGGTTGTTGCAATCACTGACTCGGGTCCTGGTCTGTACTCACACCCCACACGGTAAAACTCCGTTAGTGGTAATTTGGGGGTGTGACAGATTGGTATCAGAGCCATTGATTACAGCGAACTAGGCAATTCAATTTTACCAAAAAAACAAATTTTTTTTTTGCTCTAGACTGTAATCCGAACAGAGCGTGATTGCAACTTTCAAATTAACGGTCTCCCAAAAAGCCAAATTTTTTTCTTTTTCTTTCCCCGCTTGCCAAGAATAGAAGGACTTACTTAGTGCTTTCTTTGTTTTGCATTGTCTTTGTTTTGCAACCACTTACCTGGGAAATCCTCAAAGATGGCACCTTCCGAAAACACTAGATGAAAGAAGCAAGTAAGGGAAGAGGCATCGCGTCAGGAAGGACCCTCTACCAACCCAACTCCTTACACCCAGGCCGACTTCGAGGCCGAGCGCCACCTCACCTTTCATAACTGTAACGCATGCGATTTCCGTTGGGTTAAACCCTCTATGTTTTGGATACTCAGCTCATTGCGGATGTTGGCAGCCGAGGTCCCCATTCCTCCTTTTCCCATATGGAAGGTCGTTACCGGATTACTCGCGGGTCAGGAGTATATCCTACGCAGGATGGACCAACACCGCGACGAGGCACGAAATAGCATAGCGAGCGTGCGCGAAGACATGGTCACAAGAAAAGGCCACAATGACCTAGCACACGAAGTCAACGGGTGGGCAGGTACCATCTACGATATCAGTGGTCGTCTTGCTGAGGCCGAAGCAACCATCCAAGCTCAGCAGGTCAGGTTGAATGAACAGCAGGCGACTATAGCAAACCAAGGGGCCCAGATCGCAGCCCTATACGCCCAACTGGGATTACCCCTGCCCGCTCAGCCTATCCAAGAGGTCGCTCCAATGGAAGAGGACCCAGAAGAGGAACCAGAAGAGGAACCTGAAGAGGAACCTGAAGAGGAACCTGAAGAGGAACCAGAGGAGGAAGAATTCCAAGAAGCCGAGGAGGATCACCCCAACGAGTCGGATGCCGAGTCGGATGTCACAGACTCTTAGGCCCTCCGTTATTCTACCTTATTCCACTTACTACTATTAGACATAACAAATTCTGGATGTTTTTGGTAAATGTTTATGGTTGCGTTTGTGATGATCTTTGCTTGTAGTGGATTTTTTTTTATAATGGATATTATGAAAATTTAAATTCCTTTCTTGCATTTTATTCTATGATTGTTTGAGACAATTATCAATTTACCGATTAAGAGATTTCATGATGAACGTAATATGGACATATTAATTCATTAATGATCATGTGTTTATCAGAAATATGCCTCCACGTCGCGTTACACCAAACAACAACGCGGGCAACCCTCAGCCGATGACACCGGCTCAAATTCAGAACCTAATCAACCAGGGGATTGCCGCGGCCCTGGCGAACCAGAACAACGACAACCATAACAACGGTAAGTAAAGAATCGATAAAATGAATACATGGTATATTTTTTTTCTCTTTTCTTCCATTCCTCTAAAACCAAACCTTGTAACCCAAGGGTAGAAATTCTAAAGTGAGCTTTCATAATGAATCCAGGACAAAACCAATGTTCGTTCAAATCATTCATGGGGTGCAAACCCATGATGTTCAAGGGCACTGAAGGGGCAGTGGGTTTGCTCCGTTGGCTGGAAAAGTCAGAGAAAGTTTTCTCCATGTGCAACTGCCCTAACGGCGACCGAGTGAAGTATGCAACTGGCACTCTAGAAGACTCCGCCCTTACTTGGTGGAATGCCCAAGTCCAGATGCTCGGACTAAATGCTGCCAATGCTATGACATGGCAGGCGTTCAAGGACGCACTCATGGAGGAATATTGTCCCCGTGACCAGGTAAAGAGATTGGAAGTTGAGTTTCACAACTCAAAGATGACAGGTTCTGAGATTGAAGACTACACTGCTCGCTATCACGAGTACTCAGTTTTGTGCCCAACCATGGTGGATGCTGATTACAAGAGGATTGAGCGTTTCGTGGACGGCCTCGTTCCACAGATCAAGGGCATGGTCACTGCTTCAAACCCCGCCAACGTGCAACAGGCGATTCGACTGGCGCACAAACTGACTGACCAAGCTGTAGAGCAGGGGACTCTACCGCCCAAGAAGACCCCCAAGACGGCCCTTGACGGGAAAAGGAAGCGCGAAGAAGAACCGGTTAACACCGGGGCTGGAAATTCTGCGGGGAGGTCTTCAAACTCCCATCACTCCAACAAGCGTCATGACCACTCCAGGGGTGGTTATAATGGAAACAACCACAGTGGAAACAACCAGAACCGTAACAACAATGGTGGCCAAGGCAGCAGTGGTCAAGGCCAAGGTGGCTATAAAGGGAAATTACCCTTCTGTAACCGATGCAACATTCACCACTCCGGCAACTGTAGGGCGAGTGGCAACTGTGAACGGTGTGGCAAGCCCGGCCATGAAGCTAAGAATTGCTGGGGCGAGCTTCAGAAGCGAAACAACAACAACACCAATGAAAACCCGCGTGGCTGCTTCGAGTGCGGGAAACAAGGCCACATCAAGAAAGATTGTCCCCAACTGAAGAAGAGAAACAACAACTCCGGCAACAACAATAACCGTGACAACAACGGAAACGGCGGGAACAATGGTGGTGGTAACAACGGGCGTGGTCGCGCGTTCGTCATGAATACAGGAGAAGCCAGGAATGATACCAATGTTATAACGGGTAAGTTTCTCCTCAATAATTACTTTGCGAACGTCTTGTTTGATTCGGGCGCAGAAAGAAGTTTTATTTCCTTTAAGTTTTGCAAACTTATCAAGGCCAAACAGACACCCTTAAGTGCTAAGTATACTGTTGAACTAGCAAATGGCAAACTAGTAGATACAACACACTTAGTAGAAAACTGCACCTTAGAAATTTCGGGCCACAAACTAGGCATAGATCTGTTACCTTTTACTATTGGTAGTTTCGATATCATAGTAGGTATGGATTGGTTGTCCAAGAACAGAGCCGAAATTTTATGCCAGGAGAAGGTTATAAAAATACCTTTTCCAGACGGGAAAGTACTTAATGTCCAAGGAGAGAAAGCCAGTGCCGTGACTGGAATCATATCATACCTTAAGGCGCAGAAGTGCCTCAGGAGAGGGCATGTCGCAATCCTGGCGACAGTCACCGATAAAACACGCGAGGAAAAGAAGATAGAGAATTTACACGTGGTTAGAGACTACGCAGATGTGTTCCCCGATGATCTACCGGGCCTACCTCCATTCCGTCAAGTGGAATTCGGAATCGACCTTGCGCCAGGTTCTGCTCCGATCGCCAAAGCCCCCTACCGATTAGCAGTAAGTGAGCTAAACGAGTTGTCAACTCAACTCCAAGAGCTTTTGGATAAAGGCTTCATTAGGCCCAGCTCTTCACCATGGGGAGCCCCAGTCCTATTCGTTAAGAAGAAGGATGGAACGTTCCGCATGTGCATCGATTACCGCGAGCTGAACAAGGTAACCATCAAGAATCGTTACCCTCTACCTCGAATCGACGACCTCTTCGACCAATTACAAGGATCAAGCTACTATTCGAAAATCGATCTAAGATCTGGTTACCATCAACTACGCGTCCGTGAAGAGGACATAGAGAAGACGGCCTTTAGGACTCGGTACGGCCATTATGAGTTCATGGTTATGCCCTTTGGCCTAACCAACGCGCCAGCAGTGTTCATGGACCTCATGAACCGTGTCTGCAAGCCCTATTTGGATAAATTCGTCATTGTCTTTATCGACGACATCTTGATCTACTCCAAGTCCAAAGAAGAACATGAGGAACACCTGCGACTAATTTTGAATTTGTTACGTAAGGAGCAACTCTACGCAAAATTCTCAAAGTGCGACTTCTGGATCAGGGAGGTCCAATTTTTGGGACATATAGTTAATGAAAAGGGGATTCACGTCGATCCTTCGAAAGTCGAGGCAATCAAGAATTGGTCGACGCCTCGAGCCCCAACCGAAATTCGCCAATTCCTCGGTTTGGCTGGTTACTACCGGCGATTCATCCAAGGTTTCTCCCAACTGGCACAACCCCTGACTGCCCTAACGCAAAAGGGAGTCCAATACAGATGGGGCGACAAAGAAGAAAACGCGTTTCAGGCATTGAAGGAAAAGTTATGCTCGGCACCAATATTATCATTGCCTGACGGTGTGGACGACTTCTCGGTCTACTGCGATGCGTCCATACAAGGCCTTGGATGTGTCCTAATGCAAAGAGATAAGGTGATCGCATACGGGTCTAGGCAATTGAAGACTCATGAGAGAAATTACACCACTCACGATTTGGAATTGGGAGCAGTAGTGTTCGCTTTAAAGATTTGGCGACATTACTTATATGGTACTAAGTGCACCATATACACGGACCACAAGAGTTTGCAGCACATCTTCGAGCAGAAGGATCTGAACATGAGGCAACGTCGATGGGTTGAACTGTTAAATGACTACGATCTGGCAATTAAATATCATCCAGGCAAGGCCAACGTGGTGGCAGATGCGTTGAGCAGAAAGGAGCACATAAAGCCACGACGGGTGCGAGCCTTGCAAATGACCATTCACACTGAACTGCCGGATAGAATCCGAGACGCGCAAAGGGAGGCCCTAAAACAGGAGAACTTTGATGCTGAATCGCTTCGGGGAATTGATGGCGAGTCGGAGGTCAAGGCCGATGGCCTACGCTACTATAAGAATCGGGTCTGGGTGCCTCATTACGGTAACTTACGGGAATTGGTCATGGATGAAGCACACAAGTCTCGCTACTCTGTGCACCCAGGGTCCGACAAAATGTACCAGGACCTGAAGCTGGTCTACTGGTGGCCCAACATGAAGGCAGACATTGCCTTATATGTCAAAAAGTGCTTGACCTGCTCTAAAGTCAAGGTCGAGTACCAGAAGTCGTCAGGACTACTCCAGCAGCCAAGGATCCCAGGATGGAAATGGGAGGATATCTCCATGGACTTCATTACTGGGCTGCCTCGTTCCCCAGCAGGTAATGATATGATATGGGTAATAGTCGACAGATTGACAAAGTCTGCCCACTTCTTGCCCATGAGAGAAACTGACAAGACAGAT
>JBCNJP010000010.1:8083175-8106418 GCA_039602395.1 Deinandra increscens subsp. villosa | reverse complement strand
GACCAAAAATTGTTGATGCTGCTGCTGCTCAAAGTTAAAGAACTAGCCGGACAAGACTTCCATATGGAAAAAGCAACTGTTCAAGGGAAGTTGTTGGTGTCTTTACAAGTTTTCAAAAGCTTCAAAAGAGCTTCAAAGAAGATGTTCACATGTTTAGGGGAAGCTGAAGATTTCAAGTCGATCTTTGATGAAGAAAATGATGCAGAGAGCAGTCAGAGATCATGAAGTTTGAAGATCAACAATCAAGTTCTTCACAGTTAGAGGTTTTCAAAATCTTACCCTCTAATTTTTGGAGATTCAAGACAGTTACCGAAGATTCAGCAAGAACCAGTTCTTTCAAAAGAAGCAAGTCAATGAGAATCCTCCATCTCATTAACTTGTTCATTTCAAGAAGTTCGAGCTGATGCTGATCAAGAGGAAGTCCCAAGTGCCCGTCATGAAACCCATTGAAGATTTCTGCGGAAAGATATTCTTCATCAACATCTTTGCCAGCCAGTCAAGAAGAAGAATTTCAAAGATTGAAGACATTTAATATCACAAGCCTAGGGGAAGATTGTAGAGGCTAGATTATGAGGCTTGTAATATTAAATTAGTTGGGATGGGCTTAGAGGATTTAATTAGATTAGTAGACTAGTTTACTATTAGATATGGGCTTGGGCTTGGGTTTAAGATCCATAAGGGCCCAATTGTAAACCCATTGGGGTGCCTATATAAACCCAATGGTTCTCCTCATTTAGGGTTGCTCTTTGGTTGCTGATTACGATTTAGAGAGGAGCCTCCTTGGTGTTTACGATCGTAATCTTAAACTAGAGAAGGATCAAGATTACAATTTCTTATTTGTACCCGACAAGTTTCAGCTTGTGTGCAAAGTTTAGGTTTTTAACGTTTTAATCATCGTATTCTTCGTATTTCTTCTCTTCTCTTTCTTAAATCACTAATCATAACCGAGATTCCGCACGTTTAGATTAGTTAGATATCGTGAACGATTGTTGTTTCTGGACCAATAGTTACATAACAATATCATGTGTGTTTTACTATTACAATGAGCTTATGAAACCGTAGCCTTGACTAAAACTGGAACTGCCCCACCACATTGCCTTATTCCGTAGGACATTGTATTGACTATGAACAATTATGCACCCGTTCTTCTTGAAGAACTCTAGTTCATCTGTATCCCTTCTTCTTCTTCTTCCATTTCTTCTTCTTCTCTCAAGTTCATCTGGTTCCTATATTCTTGTTCACTACATTCTTTAACAAAACACCAGACTTGATTTCGATAATCATGTGTTTTATTGCACCTTGTTCGAGTACATCCCACTCGCTTACAATCATTTTTTATGCGTCGAGTAGGATCCATCTATTCGGTGCACATAGTACAATTTCTCATCAAGATTATACTCCCAACTAGCAATATGTGATTTGCGGTTTACAGGTACTCTCATAAGAAGCAACATGTTTTTACTTTCTAACCGAAGTTTGGGCTTATGATGGAGCACATTCTCATTATAATTTCATGTCATTGATCTGCTCTCACAAATTCTGACCATATCTCATAGCGCATCTTCAGAAAATCCATTTATAGCATAATTGATCCTTCTAATTGTCTAGACATTGTCACTGGTGACAATGAGGTACTTTTATGTTTCTGTAATATACTCGCAGTTGATCACCTTTCTTCTGTTATCTTCATCTGATTCAGAGGAATCAGAATCTCATTGTGGTCGTTGTGACATTCTGGCCCGTCGGGTGGGACCCGAACCTCGAAAATGAATAAAATTGATAAAACCGGTCAATCCGGAAATTACACATATAGGCGTAGTATGTCAATTAAGGTATTAGAAGAGTCTTAAAGCCTTAAAACAATTCATAAACATCACACACAAGTATGAGTCTCGAAACTTTGGTGATTAACTGAAAACCGTTAAGTGCTGTGACTTACGTGCGAATCTGTTACGTGAAATTGATTGTGTTAACATGTTACGCTACATGGAATGTGTATACTCATTTTAATCGTATCAAATGTGGCAATATGATAAGATGTTAATAAACATAAGAAACTATTAAAGGCCGTAGTTTAAAGGTCAAAAAACAAACAAACGAGCACGTAAGACGAGAAAAACCGAACAAGAGGCTGGACAAGGACCCACGTCAACATGCGAGACCCCTAGCTTAACCCCTCACGACAAGCGGTGATGCCCAGTCGGCAAAACCCTAATTTTCCCATTATAAATTCGTCATTAGCCTCATTTCTCCAATTGTGCTCCTACCAAACGTCCCATCAGCTCTAGGGTCCCGTCTAAAGCATTCTTGGTCCTAAATGTTGATTTTTTGGTGTTTAAATTCAACTTTTCATTCTCGATCATTAATACATCAAATGTATGTTCATATCTTGTGTTTTCTTTGCATGAAAATGATAAAGGTTGCACATTTATGCTAGATCTTGGATTCTTTGATGATGATATGATGATTATATGTTTAGATCTAGTGTTTAGATGAATATAGTTTTGATCTTTAAGATGAAAATGTGATTTTTTTGTTGATTATGATAATATATGTTAGATATAGGGTTTTGCATGGTTTAATGATGTTAAAGTTTGGGTTTTGATGTATGATTCATGTCCTAGATGCTTGATGATGATAGATCTGTGATTGTTCTGCAATAAAGTTATGAACTTTACGTGTAATATTAAATAAAAATCCGACGTTTACGTATGAGCATGTTAGATAGTTCGGATGGTTGATCCATGTTCGATATATGATAAAGTTACTTGATATATGTTGCTGGGTGCAAATCGGATGATAAAGTTGACTTTTGGTTGATAACTTGCATGAAAAATAATATTTAAATAAATATTTATTTTTATCATATGAAACGTGATCCTAAGAGGATATGAATTGCATGCATGTTATTGCGAACACACCTAATATGACTTGAAATATGCTAAACGTGATTTCCAATGGCTTTTGGGGGAGAAGACATGTGGTAACTATCTCTGTTGAGAAATACAAAATTTTATTTTATATACTAGTTTGTGAACCATAGATGAAAACATGCTGAAAGTCCTTCCACTAATAATGTGTGCCATTAATATTGGGATTGATAACGGGGAAATGTGAAACAAATCTGTTGGGTCTGATAAGCGCAACCCGAGCTAGTCGCTCTAGCCCCTGCTTGCCCTTCAGGGGAGAGGAACGGGTATTATATTGTCCTTTAATTAGGTCATTGCTTCGCATTGTAACATGACCGGAAGGCAAAGTAACTGTCAGGAATGGTGTCACGAAGACCTATGGATTTACAAATAACATGGTCTAGCTAACCCACGTATATAAAATGCTTTACAACTTTTTCCAGGATGTGTGATTCCTGGGGGGGGGGGGGGATTACGCCTCGTTGAGGGTAACTGGTTAACTTACTGTTTTCAGAAAATTGTTAATTTTCTACTTATTAAACTCTGTGAATTCACCAACCTCGCATTGACACTTTACATGTTTCTTTTCAGGTCTTTATGAGAGTTAAGGAGCACGTTAGGATCATAACTTTGTTTTGGTCTGCATGGTTTTGTTAAACTTTGAAACATCTTTTGTCGCCTTGGGCAAATTCAGTTAAACTTAGTTATTTTAAATTAGCTTCTGCTAAACTTCGATAAACTTTGTTTGTTTAAAGTCGCTTCCGCAATAACTTTGATAAACTCTAATAAACTTGTTTTAAACAACTGGACTGTTAAAATGTTATTTTTAAAGTTTGTCGTTCATATAGATCGTTTCATGTGTCTGACGACTCGGATCCCGGTATGTCACGCCCTTGTTCGCCGTGATAGCCCGCAGGTGGATTTTTAGGGGTGTGACAGTCGTTGTGATTGTGGTGGTTTGATTGGTTAAATGGGAGTTTGTTGTGTCGTGATTGTGGTGGTTTGAGCATCAGTGAACTCTTCCTCATCAATTGAAGTGCTTGAATCTGATGAAACTCCGGCTTTTCTTCTTGCCATAGATTTCTTTCTAACAGTGTGAAATTCAGGTCTGGGTATTGATGATGGATTTCAACTTTTGGGGTTATAGGTTTTTGTGAGGAGGTGAAGGTGGTGATTCTGGTATTGGTGGAGTTGGTTGGTTTAGAGTTTGTTGTGGAGTAGGAGATAAAAAGGTGTTGAAACTTGAAATGATATTAGGTTTCTTTATAAAAGGAACAACAAGCACAAAGCTGTCCACTGAATTGTTAGGGTGAATAGGCTTTGATGGCTTGGTATGTGGAGGCTTTGTTTTAGTGGATATGGATGGATTCTTTCTAGTAGTGGTAATGATGCTGGGTGATTGAATGAGTGATGGTGAGGTAAGAAGTGTATCAAGAATATTTTGAGGTTGAGAGGAGGAAGGAAGTGTGCCTCTCAAAGCTCCTGGAGGACTTGGAATGCCTAGAGTATCCTTCAGAACTGAAAGTCTGTGTCTCTCTTCAGAGTATTCATTTCTCAGCATGTTTAGCCTCATGTTATTGACACTTCTTGGATTCTTCTTAGCAGCATGAATAAGATACAATTTCATGAATTTTGACTCTTCTTCTTCTGTCAAAGGTGCCTTAGCCAACTTCTTTGTCTCTTTTTCTCTATTTTGCATCTCTTCAACAATATCCTTACTAATTTTCTTCCGCAAATGTAAACCACTTTCATGCTCTTCTATAACATTCATCAGCCTAAGCTTCTCTTTCTTTTCTTCGAGAATTCTTAATTAACCAGCCTTTCGGGCATAACTGACGAAAATAATTTGCCTCTACGTTGAAGGAACCCATCCTTTAAGAATGTTCCTCTACGTATAATGAAAACTCGATTTTCAATAGGGTTTTAGAAATAATAACCAACCGTACGGGCATAACTGTCGAAAACAATTTTATCGCCGCGGGGTTCCAGTTTGTTTGAAGACTTACTGGTAAAGTACCGTAACATCCCCGTACCCTAAGAGAAGATAATTTGGGTCATTACCTATGCCATATCTCATATGGTGTCTTATTTACCTTTCTTGTAGGAACATAATTCATTATCCAGACGATAGTTTCAAGTGTAAAACTCCAAAAGGAGCGCGACAGGTTTGTACGACATATCATTGATCGAACTATGTCTAACAGTGTTCGATTCCTTCTCTCGGACACACGATTAAGCTTTGGCGTTCATGGCGCAGTAAGTTGGGATATAATCCCACACGCCTTAAGATGTGCGCCGAAATCCTCACTTAGATATTTGCCACCTCGATCTGATCGAAGTGCCTTAATCATTTTACCGAGCTGGTTCTGTATTCCGTTCTCGTATTCTTTGAACTTTTCAAAGGTTTCATGCTTACGTCGCATAAGGTAGACATAACCATATCTACTGAAATCATCAGTAAATGTAACAAAGTATCTCTCTCTCCATTTCTAGACATCATGTGGAAAGGACCACACACACATCATTATGTACGAGCCCCAACATGTCTTTTGCTCTTTCACCGACATTCGTAAAGCGCGACTTAGTCAAACAAGACTCTGGACCAGTGGATTCTAAAAACCCCTGTAGTGTAGAGTTTCTTATAAATTTGTTGTTATATAGTCGGATTCAGTACCACCTTTACGACCTATTTTCATAGAAGTAAAACATATCGTTCATATAAATTTGTTGTTATGTGATTTGATTTTTGTTTATTTTTTTATTTTTTTATTTTATTTTATTTTATTTTTTTAACGTTTAAAATTATTATATTTATACTTTACAGGATTTGAACTCAGAACCTCTTAGTTGAGAGACAACCAATGTGTCTCTTAATATGATTTTTGTATGCACAAAATAATTTTTAAAGAATCACATTTGTGGAAAAGAAAAAAAGAAAACACTAGAAATTTCGAAGCTTAATAAAGCCGGGTCAAAGTGCAACTTCATCGAAACGGCCGGGCGTAGATGGTAATCTATAATCTGACGGCCAAGATGCTTTGTGTACGATATCTACGGTTAAGAGTAGTCGTTTATGATCCTATAAAAAGTCGGTGTTTCTCGTCATATTTATCTTTCGGATCTACAATTGCAACCCAATACATACCCGATTGAAGGCCTGCAATTTGCTATCTCTGAGCAAAAAGAAACAAAAATCGCATCTCACTGCTCGATCGGCGATGGGTTCACTGAAAATGGAAGAGATGTCTCTGCCGACTCTATTCGAGCAGGCTCGTAAAATCAACCTCCTCGCAACCGATTCGGCGGTTGATAAGGTGTGTGTGTGCATACATCATATCTACGCAATCTTCAACAGTTTGATTCCATGTATTTATGCTTGCATATTATGCGATTATGATGATTCGTTATTTGTAGGAAACGTTGAGAAAGGGCTGCGAAGCTTTGCAGCAATGCGAGGAAATGATTAGCAAATTAGGGCTGTTTTCAACTAACGAGACCAAGGAGGATATCAGTACCACAAATCTCAAGTATATTTTGGTAAATGTTATTCTTCTGCTCGTCATATAGATCGTTGAGAACTTATGTATTTGATCAACCGCGATTGCTCTTCTCCGGAGATCATATTTAGGGTTTTGATTGGGGATTTGGTGCAATTTGTAACAAATACGGTTTGTTGTCGGAACAGGTCCCATTTTATCTTGCTGAGTTGACAGAGAAGACTGGATACGATGACAGGATAGAGATTTTGAAGGCTTCACAGGCTAAGTTAAAGGTACTATTATGATCAAATAAGATATATAGATGTTGAAGATATGGTGCTATCTTTTGCATTCTTACCTAAATTGGAACGTTTCTTCTCCTTAGGAATTTATATCATTTTGTGAAGCAATGGAGCTTGTTCCTGAAGACGAGATGGAAACATCTGTACTAGGACGTCAGAATACTGCTGTGGATAAGAGAGCTAAGAAGGTAGCTTTAGCTCATCCTACAAGTCTCTTGTGCATTTTTTATATGTTTTTTTACTACATTAAAGTGCTAACTTCTATTGGCCCAATCTAGATTGCTCGGTTCAAGCGTCAACGTGCTGCAGAGTCGAAACTCTTGGAACTAAAGGAAAGGAAGGAACGGCGAGGGCGCTCAACTAGAGCTTCCGCCCTATCTACTCCCGTTGATACCGGCGATGATGATGTGCTAGATGATGACGGGGAAGAAGAAAGGGAGGTGAGTTTCTGTGCATTATTATGGTTTTATTGGTATGCTGATTGTTGAATTATGATTACTTACCATATTTTGGTTTGCTATTGCCCTCTGTGCGTTCTTAAGCGAAAGCATCTCTTTTTTCTGCATTAGACTGACCAGGGTAGTTAACAGATAAACTGTTGGAGGTACACACATTAGTAGCAACAGCTGAAATGGTTTTAGGGACTGTAAATTGTTCAACACAATTAGCCTTTGGTTGTTCCGCATTTGTGCAACTTATTCTTTTGTATACAATATTCTCGTCACATTTCAATATTGATTTTCACCTTCAAGATATGATTTCTCTTGCATAGTGTAGTTTGTCACCTTCTTTGATTATGAACTCCATAAACGGATTGCATGATGCATCATGGCCAAGTGGCTGTTCCATGTTTTTTTAACTGGTTGAAGTATGTCAATGATTCTTATCACTATTTATCAAATATGGTAACATAACATTTGATCTTTTATTTTCCCAAGATTCAAAGGAAGGCCAATAATTACTTTAGTTCGTTCCATGCAAAGCCTAATTGATATAGTTGATTTTAATAGAATCCTTGACATGGAAGTTCTCACACATGATTTTAGCACCAACACATTCAATCTGTAATAAGAATATATTGCTTGAACCATTGATGTTGGAAAGTTCTAGCTGTAAAGAATGGAACTAAAAATCTTTAAGGGGGTGGCACAAAGATAAGTGATTGGGATTTCATAGCAAGGTCTCAAGTTCGAATCTAGCTTCTACTTTTTTATTGCCTTCAACTCCCTTGAAGGCCACATGTGTTAACTGCTTTTACCTGAACCCATCGGCTAGTAGGGTATTTGCGGGGTCCTATGTATTTTATAGTAACGGGTTCTCATTTCTCATGGATACCGAAAAGATAAAAGAATGGAGTTACAAGTAGTTAAATGTTATATGCCATGCCAGGTTTTATATTTTCTTGGGAAGTTTTATTGAGCCTTTCTTGCTTGGGCTTCTCCTTAACTCTTTTTCTGTCTGTAATTTGCAGGCATGGCTTACTACAATCTCATTGGCTATCTGCAAGGTTGGTTTTTAATATCTTCGACCTGGTCTCTTGTTAAGTTGTTTTTGTATCTTTTGTTAATCATTATGTGATGAAATCATACTGTAGGCACTTGATCTAATGGAAATGCTAAAGAAAGAGGAGGAAATGCTTTCTGCAATAAAGGATAAGCAAGAGCGGGTATAACAGCTTATTATGGGAGCTAAACATAACTCATCATCAAATGTGTTTTAAGCAAGTTTAATAATACCAGGATAGGGATTAAAAACTTGTATTTTTGGAAATGACCAAACATTTTTCCTATTTGGAAGTATTTTTTCATTGTAAGCCTGCTTATCTGCTTGCAGGAAGGGGGTATTGAAATTTCACAGGCTGTTCTTGAAGAACGTGCAAAGACTGTAGAAGACTGGCATCGCAATGCTGCTGCTAGAGCTCAGTACACCAAAGCAGCAGTACCTATTACATGTGCTACTTTCGCTCAAGATGTTTTGGAGGGGAGAGCTAAGGTTTCACAGGCGCATGATCACAAACACCAACCACTCATGTTTGGACCAGCTAGTCTTGTTGGTGGAACCATAACAAGTGAAAGAGAGAGGATTGCTGCACAAGTTTTCCAACCTGGTCACAGGTATCGTAATATCATATACGATTCCTGCATCACCAAAAATAGTTTTTTAAGGTAGCTTATTTTTGTTCTTGTGATACATTTTGGAAATATCAGATTGCCAACCATGAGCATAGAGGAAGCTGGGTTGAAGGAGATGGAGATGATGAATACATGGCAAGAGAAAACTGCTAAGATGATAGAAGAAGCCAATTCCTCATGGCACAATGACAAGTGGAAGCCAAGAGCAGGTGGCGGTGACGATGATGAAGATGAAGATGATGAGGCTGCCCAGGATAGGGCTAGGGCCTTTGATGATTGGAAAGATGAAAATCCTCGAGGTGCGGGAAATTCAAAGCTCACACCATGTGGCTAGGTATGCATTCCTTTGTTGGCTGCGAAAACTCATGTCATTAGACACCATTCGAGTATAGACATGTGTAATAGTGAGCTTAACTTTTATGTAGAACGGTAAACCAATAAACGGTACAAACAAATTTGTGTTCTAGCAGTATCTCCAAAGAAAACACCTTCCCTAACATAAATACATAATATTCCCAAAATATTCAGATGTCATCAAACAACTGAACACCCTCTTATGCCGTTGGGTTTGGTCCAACCAACTCAATGTATTTTGTTTTATGGGAGTCAGATAAATAACCAGTGCATGATTGATGGATTATGTACCCAACCTTGACCAACAGGAGTCAGATAAATATATTGTTGTATTGTAATGTACTGTAGAATAGGTAATTAGGTGACATAAGGAGGGTCCGTGAACACCCATTGGAAAACCTTCTCATATTGGACAGTAGCATTATCCCATGAACAATCTCTCTCCATTCCTCTTCTCATCAACCCTTCCCAAGATGTCTTGTGCTCTCTGTAGGTCTTTATAGCCATCCTTAGTGCCTACAACATTAATCAATCAATCTCAACTTCAATTTTCAAGCAAACCCGTCTTGAGTAATGATTTCAAGTCGGGATATAACTTACATCCAGCATGCATTCTCTTGTCAACGGTGAAAAGGCCCATCTGTAAAACAGATTACAAATCAATGCTATAGCAGTTGATACAGACATAAGTTATGATGATGTGGAGGAATACGTACCCGGTACCTTCTTCTCCTTCACCTTCTTCAGCACATGGATTAAAAGTCTTGACAGTCTCCTGGAATGTCAAATGGTCTATTAGTGTCTCACAATCTTTATGGGTTATAATCTATAAATGACACCGAACAAGCAGAGTTTCTTGAATTTTAACTCACTCTGAGCCCTCCAGTTTCATGGACAACTGGTATAGTTCCATATCTCATTGCATACTGCTGATTTAAGCCACAAGGTTCGTATCTTGAGGGCATTAACAGGATATCACAACTGCACATTTCATGTGTACATTATCGAATGAGATTTTTAGTAAAACGAACTTATGCTATTATCCATTATAGTGTGATTTACCCTGCAGTTATCTTGTGAGAAATAGGAACATTAAACCCGACCCATCCCCGGAATTTGTTTTTAAATGCTTCTTCAGTTGCACTCATCCACTCTTCATATTGTCTCTCTCCAGATCCGAGCATAACCTGGAAAAAGTATCGATCATTATTCATCCGTCAATGAAACTCTTGATGTAAGTTTGTTTCTTTAAATAAAGATTATAGTCGCCTACAAATTGAACGTCATCTTGCAACAAGGCTGGAGTAGCAGAGAGTATTATATCGATTCCTTTTTGGTAGTCCAATCTCCCAATAAATCCAATCTGTCACATAAAAGTCAGAATTCACTGTGTTTTCATAAGCGGTCCGGGAACTGGAAATAGGATTGATTTTATTTGGTAGGGTTAACCCGCTTTGAAATGGGTGGCCGGGTTGGACGGTCGAACTGGTGACCC
Source organism: Deinandra increscens subsp. villosa (assembly GCA_039602395.1). Lineage (NCBI taxonomy): Eukaryota > Viridiplantae > Streptophyta > Magnoliopsida > Asterales > Asteraceae > Deinandra > Deinandra increscens. The sequence goes on along the minus strand of JBCNJP010000010.1, from coordinate 8,095,747 downwards.
AGTTCAGTGGTTTGACCGGGTATGAGTAACTTTCTTTTTTGTAGCTTATAGGATTCGTACGTGCACATAGAAAGTGTTTTGTCAACTCTTTTAGCAAGATGGTGTTATATATATATATATATATATTTTTGACACTTCAATTAAAGAAATCTAACCAACTCATTTATATAAAAAAGTACTTCTTTGCAGCTTATAGAATTTCACTTGGATCAACTTTTTGAGTCTGGTCCTACTTGTCCAACCAGTAAACCTGTAATGTAGTCAGTTCGACTATCGGTTGGTTTTTCTAAGCATTGGTTATAATAAGTTATAACAAAGGGGAAGTCGCTGGTTCACTGAAATTAAGCCATCAATGGAGGTGGATAATTTACCAATACACAATCTGGCCGAAGTGGAAGACCTAATTCCTTTTGCAGAGCCATCTTGCACGCAATCTTCATTTCACAAACAGATAAATGACAGTTATAATCTAAGTACCGTTTCTAATAAACATTTATGCATCAAGTAACTTGCGATGACCACCTTTCCCGAAAGGTCATCAACCGTGTAGTTGGAAGAGATGTGCTTATCGGAGGATGGATCCCATTCTGTAACATCAATGCCATTTGTGATCCCTGCATATAATCATCAATAAAGTAAAACGTTCATTTAGTTCTTGATACATCGAACGTAGAAGATAATACTGCATACCATCCAAAACAAACTTCCGGCTACTCAGAAGCTCATTTAGGCCATATCCACCTTCAGGGGTTGTTATTTCCCAAGAATAACCCTGCAATAATCAAAACACTAACAGGTTAACCAGAACCCATTTTGGTTGGAACTTGTTTTAACCTGTAACCCGATTCGACCCGTATGTTTTGCCAGGCATGAAGTTATCTAGTACCTGGCTAACAGTCAATATCCGGTCAGCTGTTACAATCGCGCCTTTGAGAATGTTTACAGTTTGACCTGTGTCAAGAGCATGTGTCCTTGCCCAAGTAGGAAATATCCATTCCAAAGTTCCATACCACTCCCAAGGCAATCCCAGATTACAAAAAGTTGATGCAGGCTCAACTCCCTTTCATAGATTAGATCAGAAATTAAACATTTTTCAATTCTGTTTGTTACAAAAGTCGAACCGTACCTGGTGTGCAAGATTATGAATCATGATGATACTCCGAGCGTCCTTATAGATTCCATGTGGTCGATATTTTGCTGCCAATAGTCTAATACAGAAGATCAAATTAGTTTCTGCAGTTACAGAAGATTATGAATCATGTTTGTTACAAAAGTCTCAAGCACAAGCTGCTGCGTTTTATCCGATTTTGTTGGCTAGCAGGCTATTTGACGGGTCTAGTGAGTTTTCCAGAGGATATAATCATGCAAATTTTTAATGAGAATCTAAGGGATGTGTGTATCGAAAGTGACAGTCACTTGTGTCTGGATTAAGAGATTCTGCGTTTTACTTGTATCAAATTTACAGCTGAAATAACCGGAGGTTAAATACATACACTGGCACAAGGCCTGCATGCCAATCATTAGCAAGGAACAAACATTTTTGTCCATAGGTAAACCCTCCTAAAGGAAGCACTAGAGGAGCCTCACACGCAGCATGACAAAGTAAGGTGAACCGAAACTGTTGAATCGAAAGAGAAAACATGTTATTGCCGATAGAAAAGGTGCAACTTGTATAATCAATCATGACTAACTTCCTCAAATAGTACCTACCTGGTTATCGCCAAACGCCCCATTATCATCACCATATGGATTTCCAGGCCGACTATAGCAAGGGTGGTCTACAAACACCTGAAAGCAGCGCATCTAAACATGATTATCTTCTGTTAGAGCCAGCCGATTTATATGATTTTGATTATTCGACATACCCAATCAACGCCTTTCCTGTACTCATGGAAGAAATCAACCTGCTGGACCCCACCAGAGCAGTAAACCTTAGTTGCGCGATTGAGATTGGTTGTGCCAGCAAGCTTTTCATCGGAGGGGCCGCCATGCAAATATCTTGGAGAGACAACCATGACACGATGTCCACGCGATGCAAGGGCAATGGGTAGGGAACCACAGACATCCGCTAATCCTCCGGTCTTTGAGTATGGTGATGCTTCAGAAGTAACAAATACTATGTTGTATGTCACTTTTTCAAGGTTTTCTTGTGCTGATTCATCATCTACACTCTCTTCCATCTTGTCAGCATGTGAGTTGCTTACTTCAATCTCACCTGGATTCGTCATAATTTGTGCTGGATATGAAGCTTGAAAAGAGCAATATACGGAATCAAGAACATAAATGAATAAAGAATGGGTGAAAGTAAGAAACAACAACATACCAGATTGGGGGATCAGTTGGAACTCAGCAACTGAATCAAACACACCATTTTCATCATCTGAAACAACAGAGCCATCTTCTCCAGAGTTGTTGTTCCTGATCACCCTTAACCTGGCACAGTTATTCCTCGTCTTAGAACAACAAGAAAACCCCAATTTCGATTGAAAACCCGAATTCAGAGGCGAATTCTGTGGTATGTTGGGGATTGATTTGGAGATGAAAACTGGAGACGGTAGCAGGAGAGTCTTCATGAATGAAAGATAAGATTAAACAGAGTGATAACTGCATGTTTATGTGTTCTTTTTAAAGAAAAGGAAAAAGAGAGAAAAAGATGACCAATTGTGGAGGAAAGGGATCGTCTGTTTCTTCGTAAACTTGTTGTTTTTAGTAATAACCATCAGTCAAAGTGTCAGATCAAGTGTCCTAAACGTGAACATGAAGCAAAGAAGGGTTGAGCTAAAGCAACAGCTTTATAACGTTATACACATAATCGTATGAAAGTGATTTTCGCATATGTTTAACTGACAGTTTGACGGTTATAAGGGTGGACCGTGGAGAGAATGGGAAGACGCGGGAGGTATCTCCCACAACGTGAGAGAGTGGAAAGAATAATACTGTGGTACCGGAAGGCGTACCGACGACTGAAGGGGGTTCCGAGGGTGTTTCCTGCACCCATTTTTTTTACAGTAATGGCTATGTGAAATGGATAATTGGTTACATAGTCGTATGACATATAAAGTGACTAATGTCAATGGGAACCCAATAATTTATCTTGTGTGGGTCAGAGATTTTTGATGGTCGATTGAGTATTGCTGAATATTAATTTTTTTTTCAGTCTGATTTAAATCGACTGGGTCAAGTCACATTAACAAATTCAAACCCAAATTAAATTAACCAACAAGTTTATATAATATCAATAAAATATTAAATCAACAATCTAACATATTGAGAAATAACCAACAATCTAACATTCAATAAATTAAGTAGTTAATCATAATTAAATGAAATAATCAGATATACAATGAAACTTAAAGATGAAAATCAAGAAAAAATAGCTAAACTAAGGATTTCGGGGTGTTTAGCATCTGATTTGAAAGAAGGGGTCTCCGATAATAATAAGGATTCCAATTGATTGTATGTTCAACTGACTCTGATAGTAACACTAATCTTGAAAATGAGATAGAGGGGTTGTTCTTCCCTTTGATTTTAAGGTGAAAGTGAATATGTATATATAAAAGTTGAGTAAGAATTTAATTTGTGCATATTATTTTTTGAATTGTCACTAATAATAAGATTAATGATTAGACTAAAATTTAAAATGTTAACTTGAATTTTAAAATAGGTATTAGGTTACTGTATTTGGATAAAATAGTTGTTTGTTATTTAAATTGGGTATTTGGATAACTGGTAAAAATTTAAATTGGGTTTAAAAACATAAAGTAGTTATTTGGTATTTGGTTGACTAGGGTTGGTGTATAATATAAGAACTAATAAGTTAATGGGCTTAATTGTCTACATAGTCATTCGGTTTATATTTGTAAAATTTTAAAAACGTAGATTAGTTTCTCTTTGTGTCGGTTTTAAACTTTCAAGGGTTTGGTTTAAAAGTTTCATGAGGGTCGGTGTAAAAATATTTTGTGGGTCGCTCTGGATTAGATCATATATACATTACAAGAATATTTTTTTCATGGGATGTGACTGAACCCCATGAATACCATGTATATACGCCTATGATTGATGTGACCACGCATATCACCAGGCAGGCAGATCATACGATCCATTTGACCGTTTTTCACCTTCTCATACGACCATATAATTACCTGTGTATTTTTAATAAGACTTATAAAAACCAACATACATGAAGATGATAGATTCAAATTAACCATCGGACCCTCCATGGACCAACACCAAGCCTAAAATATCTCAAAGATATTTCGGGTGAGCCTCAGGCGAACCAAGCTAATGGTCCCACTAAATATTCGTGGACGCGGGGACCAGAAAACGGTTGGCCACGTGTTGTTAGGGAAACGATATGCTCCTATAAGTTAGTATCCACCCTTGATGCGTAACCGTATCTAGAAGATTCACGCACCCCCACTCGCCTGTGTTTGACGTCATCAGGGAAACCCTAAGTTTCCTCTCCACTTATATATAGTTAACATCACCTGAGGTCCGTTCATGCTATCATTCACCTTCACTTACATACACTTATCTTCGATTCTTCTATGATAATTAAGAATACTTATTCTCACGTCAGAGGGCCGTCACATGACACATTTCCCTGCTTTGCATTGGTCCTAACACGTTGTAACATGTGAAGATTGTCGTTCCGGTCACTTGTGGTACTTAGCCCCGATCAGGTGTAGAAGTTGGTGTTGATTGTGTTTCAGCCCGAATCAGCGAAATATAACCCAAATTTGGTTCAAACATTAACACCATCCATAGGACTCCAGCCCATGACCAGGTGGTTAAAAGCTAGCTACGATATAAGTGTCACAATTGAGTAATCCATAATAACTTGATAAAATACTGTAATTGAATAATTTCATCTATATGTTTCATTTATATATTTCTTGTATAAAAGAATGACTAAATTACAACTTTTAACCTTTATACTTTACAAAACTATGAATTTTAACCATTTAAAAAAAAACTTTCAAGCTTTACCCTTTATTTGAAACTTGTTTTATGTTTTAACCTTTACACTAACTTTGCACTAACCCAGTTAAATTTCTCCGTTAGTTCTACTAAAGAGGGGTAGTATTGTAATTAAAAAAAACAAAACCCTTAAATCTTTTGAACGAGAATTGCAGCGACGTGTTTGCTTGGAGATCAAATTTTGATCTCCATTCTTCTGCTGTATCCAAACGACGGCCTTCCGCTGTTGTAGTTGATCTTCATCATCCAGATGATCTCCAATCTCCTGCTAAAGAACCTTGAACTGTGAAGATTAGGGACGATTAGCAGGAGATCGCAGATCAGAAGCATCGACCCAACCCAAAATCTCGCAACCCTAAATCAAGTGCTCAACCCCAAATTAAAGATGGTTTTTTGTAATTGTGGAAAGCAAGCGATAATCCGAACTTCTTGGACTAAAAAAAATCCTGGATGTAGATTCTATGGGTGTCCCGATGTGGTATGTAAATTCGCTGTCCAACATGTTGACTTTTTTCCAATTCATTCAAAATAATGAAAATTCGTTGTCCTAAACATAAAATGGGGTTGAAATAAACCTAGAAACTGTTGATTACTTTCACTGATCTCATTGTGCATGATTTTGATTTTACTTTGGTTACCTTGCATCCTTGACCTTAAGGTACTAATCTATAGCATTTGGTATTAGGTGACTTTGATGATATTACACTAATCTGTTTATTCATACATATTTCGTCCATGCTAATGAATATACGTGGTAAGGATTGCCTTTTAAGTATGTTATTTCTTTTCTACAGTTATGTCATAAGAGATCTATAATTGTAAAACAGGTTTGGGTAAATCTCGATCAAAAGGGGTTTAAGGGTTTTGTTTTTGTTGTAAAATGACAATATTACCCTTCTTTTATTAGACAACTAACTAAGTTTTTAACGGGCACTACTACAAAAACTGGCATTCTTGACGTGCATTGCGCGTCAAGAAAGTGCCTTCTTGACACGCAAATGCGCGTCAAGGATGCGGGGGTCAAGAAGCTTCTTGACGCGCAAAATGCGTGTCAAGAAGCTCTTGACGCGCGAACAATGACACGCTATCCTTGACACTCCATTCTTGACACCCATTTTGCGCGTCAAGAAAGGGTGTCGTCTGTGATTAATATATTTTTTATTTATAATATTTTTTGTGTCGTCTGTTTATGACACGCAGATTTGCGTGTCATGCCTTTTATGACGAAATTAAAAAATATATTTTTGTGGATTCACTAATTTCCATATTATGACAATTAGCTAGCCTCATAATCAAAATAAAATACACTTATAGAAAAATAATACATTTCATATATAGAGAAAACATTACAACGTTAACATTAGTTTACATTACACTACTACAAATACCCTTAGTTTCTTCCATCTCCATACTTGCATAAGATATCATGATGTAGCTACATCCATAAGAAATTATGATGCTCTTTTTAAGGAATATTCATCTCCTATAAGTTATAACTGTCTTTTACTTTCGAATTCACCTTTTGCTCTCTTAAATACGATGAATGCCTGCAAAATATGAAAATTAACAATTTATTAAAGATTTGAGATGTGAATATCGACCAATTACCTATAAATGGATAGATTTGGGTTATGATTTATCTCAAACGGGTCAACGGGTTAGGGTAAAAGATTTACCTTAAAAAATCTATGGACTCTACACTATCTCAGCCACTGCAACAAAAGCAGCAAGTTTGTGGTCAAAACAACATAATATTACATAAACCAACGATGAATAACCAGGACATGAGCTCAGTAAGCTTGCATGGTTTACATAAAACAAGCTCTGCCTTGATGGTTAACCATTCATATTTGGTCAACATTCAGCAAGGATCAAACATGAAACCTTCTATTGATCAATCATAGTTTAAAGACACATTAAAAAAACTAGACTGCCCCATTGACATAAAACAAGCTCTCCCTTGCACGTTTCCAGTACACAATATGCCTGAAAAATTCTATAACTTTGCAGATAACTGCATGATTAAGTTACTTACCAGCATAATATCGAAATAGACGTGCAACAACTGGTAACTCAAGAGCTGCCAAGATAATCACCGTGTTTATCCACCGAATCAGCAAATCTTATCAGTACACGCGATCTCTCCTGTAACAAACAGTTGGAATTAAACCTTAAACTCACAACTAAAAAGAGAATATACCACAAGATTATGAAATGTTGGTTTAACTTCTAAATACTCCCCAAGTAAAATAAATGAAATGAGCATTGCACTTGTTTCAAAGAAATCAGTAGCTTCAAAATGTTGTGAAACAGCAGCTCTTAACACAGAGTAAACTAAATAAAAGTAGGCTGCATTTGTTCCCAATGCAATCAAAACATCAGACATTGTAATGTTGTTCTTAGGTCAAAACTGCAGAAAAACGAACATACATTCCATTTATACAAATTAGAAACAAACCTGCACAAAATCTTCAAGTGGGTGAAATTTTGGATCATCCATTTCATAGTCATAGAAGTCATGTAGCAATGGAGTAATAAGCAGCAGGTGATACATCTGTAGATGAGGAAAAAGAAAACTTGAGTAATTACAAATATTCTGATCCACAATCTGCACATAACATTTTGGATCAGGTGATCCACAATCTGCACATAACTCATTACCAGATTCAGATAAAAAGCTTGCATGCTTCAGATTTGCATCTGATGAAAAATATCACATTGCAACCAAACTCAATCATTTAGTTGCATACAATGAATCAAAACATTGCCTTATGTCGAAAAACAACTCACCTCTTGGCAGTATTTGATGGCACCAAAAAATTCCTACTTAGCCACTTGTAAGAAACCTGATAAAAACAAACCTTGAATTGTTAAACTGTTAACACCAAACTAGTACCAAAAAAAATGTGTTATTAGGGTTACTTGCTTTAAGTAACCAGAAACCTAAATAGAAGTGAGATGTGTAAATTCATAGCACAACCCAATCATACGAAAGAAAACTGATTTTATTATCTTTATAGCACAAATTGAGCACATAAACAGTAAGAAACTACATATTATACAAGTATCTGTAATATTGTTATCCATTTCTAACCTAGAGTTTCTGGGTTCTTCTCATCAAAATTCTGGTAAGCTTTACGGGATCTGATTCTTTTAGCCTTTACTCAGAACCTAGAGTTCAATCGGTTGCAGATTTCGTTAGCAGAATGATAACAAGAACATATTAGAACAAATTAACGAAATCTATAAGTTAATTAAATAATAGACATACCACTTGAAGCTTATCAGGGAGGAATGCCTGAATTTCATCAAAATTGCCTAGGGTTCGATGTCGACCATGTCTCCTGAACTAGATTGAACAACTTCTAACCTGCAAATTGCAGCGATTACAAGATTAAATTGCTTTTCTTCACGAGGGATTATTGATTTTAGACTTGCTGGTAACCTTTGGCTTCGACGGTACTACCTGAGGAGCGATGGTGAGTAGACTTTCTTCTCGTTCTCCATTATCCCTGTGGAAGTTAGAGATTGGAGAATTCCGATCCCGCGGCGGCGGCGGCGGAGGCGGAGGAGGAGGAAGGTATATCATGTTTAGCGTATATAGATCTCGGAGAAGAGAATCCAGAGAAGCACCAAATAACATATCAGAAAACGTAAAAGAAGAAAAATAATCTTACAGATTTGAGGGCGGATATAGAAGCAGAGGAAATGTCTCGTCGACGAAGAGATCTGAGCAAGGTGGTGGTCGCCATGGATCGAGGGAAGAGGAGAAGATCAAATCTGGTGCTCCGATTAGGGTTTAGGGTTTTTGGAAGAAATGGGAGAATTTGTGAAACGAAGGCTTGGAGGAGGGGTTAAAGAAATGGCGGACCTGACGGAGGAGCACAGGTGAAGAAGATTGAAGGAGAATTAGGTGGGATTTAGTATGGAGGAGAAGAATTAGGGCGGACGAATTTGGGGCGTGATTTTTGAATTTCGTCTTTTCTGAAAATTTTAGGCGGGAAAATAAATAAAAAACGACACCAGCTTCTTGACACTCACATTATAAGTGTCCTCCGTGTTTTTTTTTTTGAAATATGACAGAAATTCTTGACACTCAAAAATGCGCGTCATGAATTCTTAGGAATTACCTGTAATTGACATTTTATTTTGACACTTCAGTTTTTGCACGTCAAGAATTATCGAGTGTCATCGTTCGCGTGTCAAGGAAAGCAGTTTTTGTAGTAGTGGGGGTTAGTGTAAATGTTAAAACAGGAAACAAGTTTTCAAATAAAGGGTAGAGCTTGAAAGTTTTTTTTTTAAAAAGGTTAAAATTCATAGTTTTATAAAGGGAAAATTTTGCACAAATATAACAAACTTTCATTTTTGTTCCAATTAAATCACTCTAATTTTTTTTTTGTCTTAATTAAATCATTCAACTTTTATTTAATGTGCTACTACTATATATTTTACCTACATTAGTAGGTAAACATGTCTATGTGGCATTGGACATTTTCCTTTTCCTTTTATACTTTAAAATATAATTAAATCTATTTAATTCAAATATATATCTCAAGTAAAAAGTTAAATAAGCTAAAAAAATGTTCTTATACAGTGAAAATTCACTTTAGCAACAAACTGAAAAGCACAACCGCCATTACAAACAATTTTAGACTAAAATTCAAATTAACATTCGAATGATATTTAGATAAATTGAAAAGCACATCCAAATAAAAATTCAAATTAACATTCGTTCCACAACAAATCAGATCGCTTAACATGATTAAAAGAAGAAATCATAAGATTCCACATAACTATCAGAAACGTTTTTGATACAACCAGAAACCATATTCACATTATCCAATGAGTCCCGAAATTCGATCAAGACGCCAGAAACGGAAATCAAGTCACCAGTTGTTAACAATATAAACAAACGTGAATGGTAACGTGGTAACCTCTTTTTTGTTCTTATTCGATTACAACGGTGATGAAATCAACGATGAAGGTTGCTTCCTGTTCGATGGCAGATTTAGGGTTCTTGTTTGATTGCTTCTGGTGATACAAGTAGAGAATATATCGACTATTAAAAAAAGATATCGATTGGTTCAAATAATACATTTATTAGTTGAATTAAAAAGATTTAATTATATTTTTAGTCCACATAATCATGTATTAAAAAAAGCAAAAAAAAAAAAAAAAAACTTAATGCCACATAGGCATGTTAACCTGCTATGTAGGTAAAATATATAGAAATGACACATTAAATGAAAGTTAAAAATGAAAGTTTGTTACATTTGTGCAAAATTTTCCCTTTTATAAAGTATAAATGTTAAAAATTGAAATTTAGTCTATAAGAATTCAAGCTTAAAGATGCATTTACTACCTTGAATAGATTAACCCGTCTTTGCATGTTAGAGTTTTTTTTTAAAAAAAAGGTTAAAATTCATAGTTTTATAAAGTATAAATGTTAAAAATTGTAATTTAGTCTATAAGAATTCAAGCTTAAAATGCATTTACTACCTTGAATAGATTAACCCGTCTTTGCATGTTAGAGTAAAAGAAAAAAAATACAAAAACCAAACACCGACAGTTTAATATAATCCTTTTAAAAAATGTATCTCATCACTTAATCTAGTTATTTGTATCTAGATGATAATGAGAATCATAATTATTAAAAGTAGTTATTTGCATATTGAGAATCATAATTATTAAAAACATTAATAATTAATGTTGTTATACTTATATCAATCCACTACAAACCTCCGTGGAAGAAAAATGGCTAATAGAAATAGAAGAAAAAAAGAAAAAGGTTCTACCGAGACTTGAACTCGGGTTACTGGATTCAGAGTCCAATGTCCTAACCACTAGACCATAGAACCATTAATACTTTCAATTACTTATTTTATATGTTATTCTCATTATTTTTTCACCTGAACAACTGAGCCGACTGGGTTTTATTAGGTAAGTTCCCCTATACTTACTCGAGCAAGTCAATGAGTAAGCTCATACTGATACTGGTTCGAAGTTTTTGCGAGTGTCAGATGGTTGGAGCCAAATTAGCACGAGGTAATGCGAGTTGAGTTATTTTTTTATTTTTTTATTTTTTTTAATTATTTTTTTAAATAAGCTGTATGATCACACATATCCTTTTATTTTATAATTTGTATGCATTCATTAAGCAAACTTGTTTTATTTAATTGGGAATACTATATAAGAATATGCATTTAATATTTAAAGGTTGTTTTAACTAATTATTTACTTTACTAAATTACAAATTTCGTCCTTTAAACTTTATAAAACTATGAATGTTGTCCTTTTTTGAAAAAACTTTCAAGTATTATCCTTTATTTGAAAAGTTATTTTGAATTTTAACCTTTACACTAACTACAGTTAACTTATTCAGTTAGTTACTAATAAATATGGGGGTATTCTAATAATTTTGCACCAAATAAAAAAAAACCTTAAATTGCATCATGGTAATTTAGTCATTTTTAAGTGTTTAAGTTGGAAATTTTGTTTTTAATCCAAACAATTAATTTCTGTTGGACTAAATCTGTAAAACAGTTTATATTTTATATGATTTTATATTTATTTTATTTATAAATTGTTATTAAACATTCAAATATTTAATAGTTTACCAAAAAGCATAGGGAAAATTTTATTTTGTCACCAATTGAACCCCCACTCTTTAAAAACAAAGTTTTTATCTAACACCAAGATACAATTAAACTAAAAGTATTTTGCTAAAAATTTACTAATTAATTGTTCAAAACTAACTAGTTTAATTTTTTTTTGGAACGACAAATAGTAATAAAATGCATCAAAAAACCACTAGCAAGGAGCAAGGAGCTAGGAGCAAAGAATAAACAACAAAAAAACATTACAACGAAAAAGAGACCTAGGCTTTCCAATCAATAGTCCGGTCTTTAAGATATGCGTTTTATGTTTCTCGCACGTTCACGTGTACCCTCGAGTAATAAAATATATATAACATGACATATATGGATTTTTTTTAATTACCTGAAATACAAAAAAGAAATAATAATTAAAACATGAAAAATAAACAATAATTGAAGGTGCTCTGTCATCATCCCATAGATTTTTTAAAGACAATTTTCTATTCTCCAGTAGAAAGTAAAGGGTTTGCAAACAACAAACAAAAAGATCGCACGCACAAGAAAACTGAAACACAATCCCGACGCCAACAAACGTCCCGTACTTCTACGACCCGACTATAGTTCGTACGCGATCACCACCGATTTCTTTTATTTTGATTTTATATTTTGATTTTATGAAATTTTTAGCATAAATATGCGTTGTTAGATGTTTCAAACCGATTATGGACCTGCAGAAGTACATGCACGGTGGATATGAACCGGAGGTTTAAGGTTTTTTATATTTGGTGTAAAATTACAAGAATACCTCCATCTTTATTAGTAACTAACTGAATAAGTTAATTGGAGTTAGTGTAAATGTTAAAATTCGAAATAACTTTTCAAATAAAGGATAATACTTGAAAGTTTTTTTTAAAAAAGGACAAAATCATTGCTTTGTAAAGTTTAAAGGACAAAATTTGTAATTCAGTCTATTTACTTCTATATATATACAATTAC
>JBCNJP010000010.1:7958244-8082675 GCA_039602395.1 Deinandra increscens subsp. villosa | reverse complement strand
GACTAGTCCATCTAAGGGTGGCTGATAATTTCATTACTGTTGGCCATAGAGTGCACTTCAAAATGGGTGGCAGACGTGTCATCTCGTAAAGATTCTAAGGTTTTTGGCATTTTCATGTCAACTAAGGTTTAGGCACTTTCGTGTCTCTCAAGTTTTGGGCTTGACCCCAGTTGGCTTAGTCCCAAGTATTTTTGAGCTTGTCCTCAGAATAACAAAGGTTTTTAATGTTCTCACTTTGACTAAGGTTTAGGCACTTTCGTGTCTCTCAAGTTTAAGGCTCCAGCAGCTGCAGCATCTTTTTCTTTCAGCTGCTTCTCATAATGGCGCGCGTTGCTGGCTGCTGTCTTGTTCATCTTCTCAAGACGGAGCGTGGCCTGGTCAAGCTTAAGTTCGGAGGCCTCGAGCTTCTGCTCAGCTGCTTCAAGCTTCTGCTCCATAGTCTCCAGTTTGCCTTCGAGATCAATCACCTCGTGGCTCAGCTTGTCGATACCCTGCACCAGAGCAAAACACATCAGAATTAACAAGGGAAGTATTATAACTACAATTTTAACATACTTCTCTATTATTAAGCTCTAACTTACAATGTTCACTACAGCTTGCAGTGAGAGCAGCTTGTTAGCAGCTGCAACAGGAGGGAGATCATCAAAGCTGTCCACATTGATAGTGGAGTCTGGAGCCTTACGCTTCTTGGCAGAAGAGGACTTGGATCGAGTGCTGGGGGCCCGGAACTTAGGGGTTGAAGCGTCCGTGGGAGCTTTGCTGCTGGTTTCCTCAATCTTCTCTTTCTTTGCGATGAGCAGCTTGAGATCCTTGAAGGAGAAATTGGAAGCTGAACCTGGAGCTTCATCATAGGTAGTTGAGGATCAGTTTCCAGAAATAATCAGATGTAACTTGAAGGCAAAAAGAGAACAAGTTGATGCAAGTACCTGTTGACATGGTTCTCGAAGGGCTGAGAGATTGCTGGGTGATGCTTCTAGCACTTGAAACGTCTTCGGGTTGACAGCTTCTTTCTGCCACTGGGATGCTGAAGAAATCCTTGAGCTTCTTGGAGGATTCACGGGTTGGCTTGATTAGAGCTTCAAACTTGGGCGCTGTAAAGACAAGAAAGCAAGCATATCAGTTAAATAAAATTGAAGAGTATTTGGAATTGGAATGTTATAAAAACTCTTCCTACCCTTGACAACCCATTGGGTAGGAAGGTTCCCACAACCGACAAGGCTACTCCTTTTGACAAAGAAGAATTGACGCTTCCAATCATGGTCATTGTGAGAAACCCTAGGGATCATCTGGGCTTCTCCGGTTCTGACTTTCAAGACAAACCTGCTGTTGCCGTGTGTAGCCAAAGAGAAAACAGAAATACTCCACATCCACCGGAAGGATGGAGAAACAGTTGAAAGCTTCATCACAAGGTTCAACATGGAAAGTTTATAGATCGGCGGAGCGACAGAAGACTTGATGATTGCAGGTTTATACAAGGGGTAAGAGAGGAGCATCTGGTGAGAAAGCTTTTAAGCAGTGGACAACCGCAAACGATGGACGCGCTAATGGTAATTGCAAAGCAGTATGTCCGTGCGGAGAAAACTATTGTCCTCAATCGAGCCTATGAGCGAGGAAAAGACCAGACCAAGCCTCAAGAATCCAGAAGAGACTCAAGTAGCAGCCGCCACGCCCGTAGAAACGATAAACGCTCCAGTGGCCGCTTTACTCCTTATCAGCCGAGCTCTGAAGTGCGGGATTCATCCCGCGAATCTCACCGTGGAAGAGACATGTCCGTTGTAAAGCGGGAGCAGCCCGCATCCTCCTTGCCCAGCTGGTACCTCTCAAAATCTCCAAGTGCCATCTTCAGAAGCGAAGGTTTAAAGTGGGAAGAGCCAAGACCGTTAAAAGAGAGCAACACTCGTGACACCAAGAAGTATTGCGACTATCACAAGGCTCACGGGCATGTCACTGACGAGTGCTTTGCATTAAAAAAGCAGATTGCTAAGTATGTGAAGGAAGGTAAACTAACACATTTACAGAAAGAGGACGACAGAAAGAAAGAAGGTTCTCCGAAATACAAAGATGTTTTCATGATGACAGGAAGCCCGCGGCGGGAGAAAAGAGTGGACCAGCGTGTGGAAGACTGGATGCACGCCCCGCTAACGTTTCCACCACAAATTGGAAATTACAATGAAAGCGCCATGACAGTTATACTCCGCATGGGAGGTTACAAACTACGCAGAGTACTAGTGGATACAGGTAGCTCCGCGGACATTATTTATGAGGAGTGTTTCCGCCGCCTGGCTCCCGAAGATAGGGAACGCTTTGAACCTGTCTTAGAGCCCTTAAGCGGGTTCTCTGGGGAGACATGCATGCCCATTGGCCAGATCGATTTCCCAGTGACAATGGGAGACGGAATCAGGGACAGAACTGTCATGACAACCTTTCTGGTGGTTCCGGCTAAAACCGAATACAATGCAATCATTGGCAGACCTACTCTAGGAAATCTGGCAGCAGTAGTATCCACGGCCCATGGCCTATTAATGCTCCCAACCCCGCGTGGGATCGCCAAAGTATGGGCTGAAAAGCCAATGATAATAGCAAAACTGTCCTCCCAGCCACGCGCAGCGCCAAGCGATGGAATAGAAAAATGGGTTATCAATCCCCGTTTCCTAGAGCAAACAGTCACGCTGGGAGCTTCCTTGTCACAAAAAATCAGACACCACCTGAAGCAACTCTTGCGGGAAAACATGGACATTTTTGCATTCACTCACAGTGATATGACAGGCGTCCCGTGAGACGTTGCAGAGCACCGTTTGGGAGTATCTCCAAATATCAAACCCTATGTGCAGAAACAGAGGCACATGGGCAAGAAAAGAAAAAAGTTCATCACTTTAGAGGTACAAAAATTGGAAGCGGCAGGGATTGTCCGCCAAATCAAAGATTCAACTTGGATTGCAAATCCAGTAATTGTACCCAAAACTGACGGCTCTTGGAGAATGTGCGTGGACTACACCAATGTGAACAAAGCATGCCCCAAAGATGCTTATCCGCTCCCTGTCATAGATGAAAAGGTGGATTCCTTAGTTCCTTTCCGCCTGAAGTGTTTTCTAGATGCGTATAAGGGGTACCATCAGGTAAAGATGGCAAGGGAAGACGAATCCAAGACCGCATTTTACACCTAGAGTGGCATCTATTGTTACACTAAAATGCCCTTCGGATTAAAAAACGCGGGAGCAACCTACCAGAAGATGATGGATAAGGTATTTAAAGGCCAAATTGGAAAGAATGTGGAGGTGTATGTTGACGATTTAGTGATTAAAAGCTTGCAAGAGAATCGCCTGCTCCCAGACATCGTTGAGACATTCGCCGCTCTCAGAAAGAACAACATTAAACTGAATCCAGGGAAATGCTCTTTTGGTATGGAAGAGGGCAAATTCCTGGGTGTCATTATCACCAGAGAAGGTTTCCGCGTCCATCCGGAAAAGGTGGCAGCTGTCATAAAAATGCAATCTCCCGCTTCTCTAAAAGAAGTTCAAGCGCTCAATGGGAGGTTAGTCACCATTAACCACTTCTTGTCTAAGCACGCGGAGCGGTCTTTGCCATTCATATCAGTTTTGAAAAAGTGCCTATCTGAAAAGCATTTTGAATGGACCACTGAGGCGGAACAAGCCTTCCAAGACCTTAAGGCTTACCTGGTTAATCTACCCGCCCTAACAGCTCCGTGGGTAGATGAAGTTTTGATAAAGTACTTGTCAACCTCCCCGCGGGCCGTAAGCTCCGTGTTATTGGTGGAGCGGGGTGACGTGCAAACTCCAATTTACTACATCAGCCGCGTTATAACAGACGCCGAGGCTAATTACTCCATATTAGAAAAGCTGGTGTTAGCACTTGTTCATGCTTCACGGCGCCAGCGGAGATATTTTCAGGCCCACGATATCGAAGTCTTGACAAGTTACCCATTACAGCACGTGTTGCGCAAACCCGACCTTTCGGGACGCCTATGTAAATGGGCTATCGAGCTGGGGGTATACAACTTAACGTTCAAGCCTAGAACCGCTGTAAAGGGTCAGGTCATTGCGGACTTCATCTCCGAAATCCCCGCGGGAACACAGGTCACGCCAGAAGAACTTTGCCTTCCCAAAGCTAAGGAAATTCCCGCGGGACAGACATGTGAGTTACACTCTGACGGCGCGTCAAGCATAGACGGAGCCGGCGCGGGCGTTATACTGATTAGCCCCGCAGGAAAAGAGTATGCTCGTGCCTACAAATTAAACTTTAAGGCCAGCAACAACGAGGCTGAATACGAAGCTCTGATTGCGGGCCTCAAACTAGCCCTAAGGCACAAGGCAAAGCATATACGTGCACATATAGACTCCCTGTTAGCAGCCAACCAAATCAATGCGGAGTATGAGGCTAAGGATGAAGCTATGGCGAAATACTTGAGTGTTTGTAAAGCGCTTATCAAAGACTTTGAAACATGTGAAGAAGTGCATGTTCCGCAAAGAAAAAATAAGAAAGTTGACGC
The DNA here is from genome assembly GCA_039602395.1 of Deinandra increscens subsp. villosa. Classification (NCBI taxonomy): domain Eukaryota; kingdom Viridiplantae; phylum Streptophyta; class Magnoliopsida; order Asterales; family Asteraceae; genus Deinandra; species Deinandra increscens. The sequence continues at coordinate 8,078,168 of JBCNJP010000010.1, read as the reverse complement.
TTTAAGCAAACTCGCCTTTTGCTTCGCGGAACCTCTCCAAAATGTTCACGTCGAGGAAATGAAAGATTCCGCTATCCAAGTTCACCGGGTAAACGTAGCCCAACAGTCTTCTGAGAGCTGGACCGCTCCCATTGTGAAGTACTTAACGGATGGGAAACTCCCGCAAGACAAAGGGGAGGCAAGAAAGTTAAGGAGCAAGTGCGAGAATTACCAGATTGTAAATGGCGTCCTGTATAGGCGGATGTACTTAGGCCCACTGCTCCGCTGTGTAGACCCTGAGGAGGCTAACTACTTAATTAGGGAAATACACATAGGCATCTGCGGGATCCATGCGGGACCTAAAGTTGTGGTAGCCAAATTAAAAAGCGCAGGCTTCTACTGGCCAGGCATGCATACCATGGCAGTAGAAGAGCTAAGGAGGTGCATGAGTTGCCAGAAGTACGCACCAATGATCTCCCGGCCAAAGAATGACCTGATTCCTGTGACCTCAGCTTGGCCATTCCAGAAATGGGTGGTTGATATTGTGGGCCCGTTCCCCGAAGCCACAGGGCGAGTAAAGTTCCTGATAGTGGTTGTTGACTACTTTACAAAATGGGTAGAGGCCAAGCCACTCGCCACAATTTCCGCCACACAGGTGAAAAAAATCCTTTGGGAGTTCATAATTTGCCGCTTCGGCATCCCGCTATATCTGGTAACCGACAATGGGACCCAGTTTGCGGACAAACTTCTCAAACAGTGGTGCGAAGAGCTACAAATTCAGCAAATCTTTACCTCGGTCGCACACCCGCAAGGGAACGGCCAGGTAGAGAGAATTAACAGAAGCCTCCTGGATGGGATCAAAACCAGGCTCGACTTTGAAGGAGCCTCCTGGGTAGATGAGGTCCCACACGTCTTATGGGCCCATCGAACCATGAAAAAATCGAGCACTAGAGAGACTCCTTTCAGCCTAACATATGGCTCAGAAGCCATGATTCCGGCGGAAATTGGAATCCCATCATACAGACATCTCAATAGCCATCTGATTGACAATGATGAGGAGATCCGCCACATCCTGGATTTACTCGAGGAGCGCCGCGAACTGGCCGCTTTCAAAGAGCAGAAGTATAAGGAACAACTGAAAATATACTACAATAGGCACGTCCACAAGGTAACCTTCAAGGAAGGTGAATATGTGCTAAGAAGCAACGAAGCAAGTAGAACTCTCCCACAAGGAAAACTTACGCCAAACTGGGAAGGTCCTTACGTAATTAAGAAAGACCTGGGGAAAGGCGCCTACGAATTAGCGCGCTTGGACGGAAAACCGGTCCCACGAACTTGGAATTCCGCTCAATTGAGGAAGTGTTATATATGAATTTGTACTGCGAAATAAAATTTACTACATATTCAATGAAAACCCGGTTCTTTCTGCTTCATTTTATCTGTTACTGTTACTTGACTTTGATTACGCCAATAAAGCTAGAACCAGTCGATAAATAAAAAATAAAATTTTGCATAAATCAAATTGCAAGTTCAAAAGACTTAAGTAAACACACACATTTACTCCGCAGTACACCCTAAAAGGAATGTAGATTCGGATACCCTGTCTGCAGCAGGCATTCCCTGTGGCACAAACAACATACAAGTGTGGATCGATACCAGCGCGGTAAAAAGCCGCCTGTATCTTCGCGGGCGCACCCTTGAAAAAACAAGGTGTCCGCGCAAAGTCACTGGTACTTTGACAAACAAATCAAGCATTAAGAGTAAACATACGCTAATTATAAACAGCTACACGGCAAACTTATAGAATAATAAGCAACACAAGTTTCATTACACAACATGAAAGGTGCAAGTGTTTTGTGCCCCACGGGCAAATATTACAACTCAAAAAACAGAAATTATAAAAGACTACACTGAAGCCCCTGGCTTCCCGCCGGCATTAACCCCCCCCCCCCAGGCTCCTGGGTGGGATCTCCATCTTTGGATACACCCGCAGCCTCTTCCTATGTAGAATCGTCCGCCGGAATGAGCAACTGGCGCACGCTGGTGACTTCATCATCAGTCTCCATGTCGCAAAGGGTCTGAAAGATAGAAGGGTTTTGGTTGCTTAGCTCTTGACCCGCCTTGCGGAAGTCGCTATCAACCTTTGAATCATTCCATATATGGGTGCTGATATCACCCGCCTCCAGACCCACGCGGTACCCAGCGTGCAAACCATCGTACTGCCCCAGCGCACGGGCAGCCATCATATACTTGTAAAGAGCACTCTGGTAAGAAACACTCTCCACAGCAGCATGATGCGCCCAAGCCATCCCCTCCTCTAACAACCACCTGATGTTGTCCCAGAGGTGGGAGGACCGATCCTTCCCCGTCGCCAACTGGGCTTCAAGGGTTGTTCGAGCAGCCACCGTCTCTACCAGCTGAGTATCCTTCAAAGCCACCTCCTCTTCCATTTTCGTGCATCGCTGGGTAGAGCGGGCGAGGTCATCACTGAGGGTCTGGCGGATTTTCTCAGAGTCCGCCAACTCAGATTGAGTTGTGGCAAGCTTAGTCTGGGCAATCTTGAGCTCCCCCTCCTGCCTCTGATAGGCGTTGCGGGCTTTGGAGTGGAGCTCCTGAGAGCGGTTAAATCTTTCCTTCTCTTTATCCAAATTGCCCTCAGCAGTTGCCAGTTCACTCCTCAACCTGGTGGCTTGCGCCGTTGCAAGATCCGCGCGCACCTCCGCCTCCCTCCTCTTGGCCTCCGCCTTCATGGCATCATTGGCCGACTCAAGCGCCCGCTTTTTCTCTACAAGAACCTCCAACCTCCTCTCCTCCGCCAGATGATAGGCATGTGCTAACCTTTTTTCGTCAAGTTCTTAACGATGAAAAAGTTCAGGCACACGCTCCGCCGCAAACAACAGACCCATGATCGCCTCCTCCCGAAGGACTTCAGTACTTGTTTTATGCAGAAGTTCCTTCCCCGCGTCAGTGAAGGCGTGGCGTAGGAACTCCCGCCTAATATCATGGGTGTCAAGGAGGGTGGTAGGTTGAATGCTCCAATTTGGTACATAGGGAGCGGGTGGGTCCTTGAGTCTCTCAGGAGTGGCCCTGGTGGGGTACTGCCAGAAATCGGCAGGAAGACCAGCGGAGCTGGAAGCAGCTTCCCCCGAAGATTGGGAAATGGGTACCATGGTGCTTTGCTGACTCACAGAGGAGCCAGCATCAACCATTTTAGATTGTTCTTGCTTCTTCAACTCTTCTTCCCACTTCAGGTTCTCGGCTTCTTCCTCCCGTACGGCCGCTTCAGCCCGCGCCTGTTCTTCAACAGCCGCTGTTTCTTCTTCTTCTTTCCGGCGGGCTTCAACCTCAGCCGCCGCTCTCTCTTCCTCCGCCTTCTTGAGGGCCTCAGCAGTCTCCTTCTTCTCAGCTTCTTTCTGGCGGGCCTCAGCCGCCAGTCTCTCCCCCAGCTCCCTCTGCTGCTTCTCCACCACATCATCCACCTCCATGTCAATTTGTTGAGGAGACACAACCATGTCAGCAAGGTCGGCCTCCTCTGCATCCTTCTGAAGGGCCTCCTCGGCGGCTTTCCTCCATTTCTCCGCAGCCTCCCTAGCCCTCTGAAGCTAGGCTTTCTGGGCCTCTAGGGAGGCAGTATTGACTACGGAGGACTTGCGGGTCAATTCGGAAGAACACGCCGGTTCACCAGCTCCTTGCGGGTTCAAGGTAACCTTGAGACCCGCCACGATGAAAAAACCTTTGCCTTTACCATGAGGGGGAAGTGGGGGTGGAGAAGCGACCTCAGGGTCAATGATCTCAAGATCCTCTGAAAGTGAGAATAATAAAAGAAGTTAGGACACCAGGAAGAAAAACAGAAAAGAGTTCAGAAAGCAAAAAACAAAAACTTACTGGCGCGAGAGTCCAGAACCATCTGAGACACATGGTCCTTTCGCTTCTTAGGCCGTGGAGGAGCCTTGGAGGAAACGACCTCTTTCCCCTTCCTTTTCTTGGAAAGACTGGAGGCGGAAGCTTTCCGCGCCTCTTCCTCTGCGGCCTCACGCTCCGCGGCCTCCCCAATCCTCCAGGAAGTCATCAATTCAGGAAGGGTAACCATACCCGGACCACCAGCCTCCTCGCCAGGGAAAATCACCCCAGCGATTCCGCATCTAGGCAGGTAATCTTCCTGATACTCTGCAATAACCCTGGCGGAGGAGTCCTGAGAAGAAAAAACAATTACAGTAAGTAACCACACAACCCGCAAGGCCGCGAAAGAAATAAAAATCCGCGCATACATCGGATCTAAGGTTCAGAATGCGAACCGGGTTCCGGGAACCATCCAATTGCGGATGAACAAAACAATGAACGGTCCTGTCCAGCATAGGAACCTCACCATCTCCTAGTCTCTTTGAAGCATATTTCAATCCTCCCTTCAGATGCGGAAACAAAAGTTCCATCCACACCACAGGACCTGATCATGTAAAAGGAAACAGAAAGTAAGAACACCCGCGCAAACAAAAGGGAGAGAGAAATATACCTGACTCAGGCAGAGTTTGACTAGAATGAAGCCTGGTCCGACATCGCCATAAGTCGCAGGAAGAAATTCCTGCAAATCAAATAGTTGTATCGTACCAGCCAACATCCTAGCCAAAAGGTCTGAACGTTGCTGGACGGGGAGGTCAAGGATGTCACCTGAAACGGCGGATCTTTCTCTCCGTTCAAAGTCTAGAACCATCCGCTTATGGTCCCACTCACAGCTCATGCCCAGCCGCACCAGCGCCCCTTCACCAAAAACTTGGAGGTCAGTGGGGTTGTCCTTTAGCCAAAGGTACGGCGGAGCCCTCAGTGTGGCGGGTAACGCGGCTAGGTCGGCAATAACATCCGCGCCGACCCGCTTCACCATGACCACCGGAATAACTCCGGCGTTTACAAAGAAGAATTTCTTCTGCCATTGACGGTCCCCGCTAGCGTCAAGGATAGCGCCCAACAAGTTGTCGCCACCCCGTTTATCAAAAGTAAACCAGTCTCCCTTCTTCACCAGTTTGAAGAAGGCCTTGAAAAGCTCGATAGAAGGTGTTCTCCGGAGACTACGGAGAACAAACTCAAAATGAAAAACCTTGGCCAGACCAAGGGGGTGGAACTGAGAAAGATGAATCTGGAAAACTTCAAAAAGATGTGCACAGAAACCTGCTATAGGAATTCTGAGATGAGAAAAGGCGAAGAAATCAGAATACAAGGCAATCTTTCCTTCGGGACAGGCAGTAATCAAACTTCCCTGTCTCGGGAGAACGACCCCATAGTTCTCATCTCTGAGGCCAAAACAGTCCAAGAAAGACGTAAAATTTGCCTCCTTCCAGTCTAAGGGGTATTTGGACGTCACAGAAGCAGCCATTGTCAAGAAACGACGAGAAAAAAGTAGTCTTGCAACGAGGAAGGAGGAAAGAAAGAAAGAAAGTAGCAGAGAAAAGTTTAGGGTTTTGAAAGGTGGAAGAAGGTAAAATTCTTTTGGGGGGAAAAAGGGGTTTTTATACTAAAAACCGATCGCCTCCGAGCAATCTAGGCCGTTGAATTCGAACAGACAAAGCGAGAGGATGGCGACACGTGTCCCTGACAGTTGGTAAAAGATAGTGGTGATCGTGCGCATGCCCTGCAACGACGCGTGTCCCTATGGAACAGTACCCTGCAGGAGTGATGTCACGCCATCGCCGTAAAACTGCACTGATAAGTGGCATTCGGTAACCAGCATTTAATGAGGCTGTCCCCCGGTCAGCTACTCTACTTATCGTTCCAATCCACTTATCAGACACCAATTCCCCAAAAGAGATACGAGAATCTTTTCTAAACAGTCCGCATCCGCCTGGTTAAGTAAACTCATGGACAAATAAAAAGATGACCTTCCGCAACAATCACCTCCCGCAACAATAACAAGGTACGATCACCCGCATCCGCATTTTTTGCAAAACCTTCACCATACCAGTAAAGAGCCCGCGCGGACAACACAATTGTTCCACCAATGGGTCTCCGCCAAAGCACTACTTTCTTAGTCCCGTGCTAATTCTTACGCACCGGACTAGGAAAAACTTGAAGAGGATAGATACTAAATCTATCCTCTGGGCCCAAGCCCAACATAAAAGTAAGCCCGATAGACTAGCACAGGGTCAGGCCCACCCACGAAAAGCCCAAACTTAGGGAGAAAGCAACAAGCTTTCTCCTGACACGCGCGGATGGCACATGCACCTGTGCACCCATGTGCAAATCCGTTAGAGCATTTAATCACCCGTCAGAGAGTGGCCCCCACTCTAACCAACCAACATTCTCGCATGTGGTCCCGGACCAATAAGAAGATGACACACGGAACAGAGAAACACCTGAGATATTCCTTCACGCGTCGTTCCATGCACGCGCTGACGTCACAAGGCCTCAAAGAAACCCTAATCTGCTGCTATAAATAGCAAGCTAAGGCCTCATACAAAGGGTTCATATATTCTCTCACTCACTCTCACTAAAATACTCTCTACTTCTCTTATCGTTTACTGATTCTCACGCCGGAGGGCCGATACGAGGGTCCCTCTCCGGCTCACCTCGTAACGCCTTGACGCGTTTGTTTATAGTGTGCAGGTTTTTACTCTGGTTAGTTCACCATCTCCGGCTCACTCGATTACCTAAGAAACCTTCATTCTACTCTATAAATCCGACCTGGTAGGTTTTGGTTTCTTCATCGGGTATGTCTGTAAATCCTTTCTTGTGACTCAAACACAAGACTCAATCCTTCGTTGTCCATCAATTCAAACATAAGAAATAAGTTTTTGCTTGATAACATAATTTAGTTTTACTTTACTATATTTCATTCTAAGATTTTAGTTTTACATCATAATTTTAGATTTCACTAGAGTTTTACTATTGTTAAATATTAGTTTCACTTTTAACACATTACAATTTTACCATCTAAGGGATTTATTTTTGTCAGATTATATTTTACTTTTATAGATTTTAGTTTTTAGGTTATCCGTAATTGGGTGTTATGGGTCAAAATCTCACTAACATGGCTTCCCATAACACCCTGGATCCGCCCCCGGGGCGCCATGTTAAACAAAAAATGGAGGAACGCTATATTAATGGTGCCTGTGAAGTGGTGGACCCGATTAATTTTTAGACCGTTGAAAGGTCGAATTTAATTATTTTTTTAACAACATATTTACACTATATATATAACATTCACCACTTTTTTTAAACATACAACTTTCTTCATCCTCCTCTCTTTTAAAAAACATATCTTCTATATTTTCTTTTCTTTTAATTAATATGTTTCATCGTGGTGGGTCTTCGTCAAACCCACGCTTCCAAGCCCCACGGCGAACAAACGAGCCCGAGCAACAACCGCGGGATGATGGTTTGTTCGCGTATGTTGCGAACATGAGGCCCCGCCACAAGCCTTCCCACCTTTTACACCCTTCTAAAACTTCGGCTTCAACTCGTACTCGCAACAAAACTTCGCACCATTTCAAACGAGCTAAGGTTATTCACCGTATCAACATTTTCCATTTCCTACCCCACCTTCCTGTCCGTATTCACAAGAACCCGTTGCGGTTTCCCCGGACAAACCCGAGGAGGTTCCGGAGACGCAAGAGGAGGCGGCGCCGGTTGTGAGAAGACGGAGATCTCACAAGAAAAAAGACACCACGGAACCGAGACAACGAAAAATTATGCAACATTGGACCGAGGAGGAGGAGGTGGTACTAGCTCGAGCATGGCTTGACACGTCGGAGGATCTCATTCACGGTAAATAATATACTTTTTAAAATTAAAAAATTTGTACACACAAATTATTAATTTTTTTTTAAATGCAGGTAATAGTCAAGACATGGTGACTTTTTGGTCGAAGATTCGTAGAAATTTTTTTGATGAGATGAAAAGGGAGCCGTACCGAGCTAACGATTTGTTCTCGGGAAAGTGGACGGAAATGAACAAGAGGATGAAAGCCTTTTGCACCATATACGGTCAGATTAAAAGTAGTCAACCGAGCGGTGCAGCCGACACCGACATCATCGTAGCGGCGTTGGCGGAGTATCGAACGAACGCGCCGACTTTTAACAACCTCAAGGCTTAGCGAGTGGTTTACAATGCACCAAAGCGGATGAATCAATCGGATCTCTCAAGGCCGACAAGACGACCAAGTAAAAAATAAAAAACGTCGTCTCCGTCGCCGCCATCGACTCCCCTAATATGTTCGATGCTCGGGCATTTGATTTGAACAATGTGAACGATTACGATGTCGAAATCGAGCTTGCTAGGGCGCTGGGTAGGGACAAGGCAAAGGCAAAGGCGAAGGGGAAACGAGCGGCCTCCTCATCGAAAGTCAAGCACCATCCTCCGACTACGCCGTCCACCATGAAGAAATGCGAGAACGTTTTGATGATTTGTTGACAATTAAGAGACAACAAGTAAAAGTCATTAACGCACGACAAAAAGAAAAAGCTTTGGAGAGGCTCATGAAACCGCTCCCCGAAGACGAACCCGTCCGAAGCCTCGCGTTGCAAATTTGAGCGGAAATCATGGAACATTATGGACTTTAGATTTTTTTTTAAACTTTTCATGTTTGGTGTTTTTTTATGAATGTTGTACCTTTTTTAAAAAAAAATAAATCTTGTAGTTTTTTTAAGGGAAAAACACGAAAATGACCATTGTTGACCTTGAAACTACAATTTTGACCCTTTGAATTCGAATTCTCCAAACTGACCCTAACCAATCCCACGAATACAACTCACCACTTCCGTCAAAAAATTCTTTTTAATATTCAATGTCAGTTTGACACGTGTACACTCTAACATACATGGGGCATAATGGACCCCCCCCCCCCCAAGACCAATCAAAATTTGATATGTGTATTTTCATGCAAGTTAAGACTCTTAATTCCGAAGCATCCGAGCCAGACACGTGTCCCCGAATAAAACCCAAATACAATACCGGCTGAATACCTTGTAGCCGGCTAAATTCAGCCGGCTAAGCCTACGACTTAATTTAGTCCGGTGGAGTTTGAATTTAGTTTGGGGTGGGGGTGCCATCTTCAAGTATACAAGTTACTGTCTTTTGAGTTCCATAAGCTCAAAGCCTCTCTACAAAGATTCTGCTGGATTTAAATGTCGTGTGTTTACGTTGCTGTTTATGTCGGTGGGAGATGGTCAATTAATAACGGTTTGTTTGATTACCAACCTTATGACTGTACTAAACGTTTTTATGCTTTAACTCTGGAATGAGTTTCTTAGAGATGAAGAAATTGATTTCAAAAATATTTGTCATTAGCAATATATCAAGGATTCGTTATAAAATGTCAACTATTACGGATCCTATTGATATATTTGATGATCATGATGTTAAAATATTTTTTAAAATGATACAACTATACCCTGATGTCGGCTACAAAGTTTATGTTGTTGAGGAACCAGGTGTTGGTCCTCTACCCCTACTAAAAATCCGGAGGAAATGCCTGATTTAAGCATTCAGCTCACTATTGTTTGTCCAGAATCTTTGATTCTCTGTGAGAAACCACATAGTGTATTTAAACCCATCCCAATGCACCCTTCCTCTGCACATACTGTCGCCAAAGTTAATAAACAAATATTATCAAATGCACGTGTTTTTGAAGGAGCTATTTTTATGGATAAGGCTGAGTTGAAGTTACAGGTTGGATTAATGTGTGTTGAAGACTGTTTCCAGATTAAAGTCGTCAAGTCATCTACGAGAAGATACCAAGTTGTTTGTCTATCGATAGGTTGTGAATGGGTTATTCGATCATACAGGTACAGTGAATCACATAAATTTTATGTAAAACATTTCAACAACCATAACACTTTCTCTAGGACACAAACATATCCCCATATACGGCAGGCTAATAAAAAGGTAGTAGCCCACCTGATCAAAGAAGGTTTGGATATTGGTGGTCGTACCTATCGAGGTAAGGAAATTATACATGATATTCGTGAAAAGTACAAGATACAGATTAGTTATCGGCAAGCTTGGCGTGGTAAATCATATGCGCTAGAACTCTTGCAAGGAACCAGCGGTGACTCATTCTGTCAGTTACCATATTATTTCTACAACCTAGAATTGTCAAATCCGGGGACCGTCACCGATATAATGGTTGACGATGAAAATAGATTTGAAATGTGTTTTATGGCTATTGGTGTTGTTGTAAGTACATGACTTTATAATATATTTGTTTCTTATACATGTTTATTAATTGGGACTCATAATTTGCATATTTGTAGCAGGTCCAAAGTTACATTAATTGTTTAAGACCTGTTATTATTGTTGACGGGGCACATCTAAAGGGTGAATTTAAGGGAACAATGTTTCTGGCTGTGGCCATGGATGGAAACAACCAGATTTTACCACTTGCATATGGGATTGGTAAAACTGAAAGTGGTGAATCGTGGACATGGTTTTTGTCAAAGCTTAAAGAATGTATTGGGAGCCAGGAGCCATTATCAGTTGTTTCTGATAGAGCTGCTTCAATATCATTGGGTGTTCAAAACGTATTCCCTCAAGCATTTCACAGCATTTGTTGTCGTCATCTATTAATGAATCTAAATCTCGGGAGTTCTAAAGCTTCCAGAAAACACAAAGCAATGTGGTGGAAAGCATGTAAATCCTACAAAATATCTGATTGTGAAGAAAGTTTGCAGGAATTATGTGTCGCCGTCCCACATGTCAGGGATATTCTTGAAAATGCTGATATATCGAAGTGGTCCAGAGCTCACTCTCCGGGTGCACGATTCAATATTATGACCTCTAACAGTGCTGAATCCATGAACGCCCTATCCGTGAATTCCAGACATCTGCCAATCACCAAACTTCTGGAGTTTTTCCGTGCATCCGTTCAAGAGTGGTATATTGAACGACGACAAAAAGCAGGTAAATCATTTACAGCATCTATGTATTTTGTTAATATATTATCCATTATTTATCTTTATATTAATTTGCAGCCGAACACCCAAACCAAGTTCTTACAGACTGGGCAACCAAAAAAATCGGTAAAAGGATTCCACATTGTGCAACATGGAAAGTCTCTGGCATTGATCCTACTCATTTCCAAGTAGCCGATAGGTTAAGAACTGGTTTAGTTGATCTGGACGACAGGACATGTTCATGTCGAGTTTGACAGCTATCTGGTTTACCATGTGGTCATGTTATCGCGGTGTCAAGATTTTTAAAGCAGACTGATGTTAGTCATTTGGCTATGGTTTGGTTTACGAGGGACGTTTACAAACTCACCTACACGCATTCAATAAAACCACTACATGATGAATCGGAATGGGAGAGGCCCGATCACCTAATTAAGGTCCTACCACCACTCATGAATAAACGCCAATCGGGTCGCCCCCGTGCAAACAAAACAATTCCATCTCAGGGGGAGGAAATAACTCAAGTATCATGTACGAGGTGTGGTGAAGCAGGTCATCATCGTGACACATGCCAAAAGCAAATGCCCTCCCATGTATTAAGGCAATCTGACCCTTGTCAAGCACACCAAGGACCAATTAATGTGGAGCACTCTGATTTTAGAGAGTTTGTATCTACAAACACACATGTTGACCACGTTTACCGACTTGGCAATGATAACTAATATCTGAATGCAATTGTACTTTTCTTATTCCCATATGATTTAAGAGTTTGTTTCATCCTAAATTATATATTTGGTTATGTTTTTATAGTTAGATAAAGTCAATTCAGGATGTTACAGACGTATTGTAAGTTTATTGATTTAGACCGGACGTGTAAAATGTCCACCATCTGGTGGATTGTTCACCCGGATGTGAAACAGTTTTTGTACCGGACGTAGAAAATGCCCATCAACCGGTGGATGGTTCACCCGGATTTAAATAAGATTTTAGACCGGAATTATACAATGTCCATCAACCGGGGGATGGTTCACCTGGATTTAAATAAGATTTTATACCTGACGTATACAGTGTCCATCATCTGACATGATAATTGTGTTATTTATATTTTGTGTTATGATGTGCAGTATAATAGAAGAAGAATGATAACTTCAAGATATAATTATGGAATGACAAAAAAGTAAAATAAAATTACAAAGATAAGCTAGTAATATTTTTTCAGAAAAGATAACTTCAAATCGCCAGGTGCTTGAAAGGCTCCGACTATGTTGGTAATCTTGCGCATCTGCTCTATATCAGTTTTCGTCATGTTTGACAAGAATAAAATGACCAAATCTCGAACAGCACTACTTGGAAGGATGAATAGGATTTTTTTGATCTTATTCCTTTCTTCGATCATCTCTTGTATATTGTTGAAGGTTCTGTTGAGAATTTCGACCATGTGCTTTTCCTTTTGATAGTCGATCAACAACTCCGTCTTCAACTTTCTTTTCTTGAATAAATCTTCAACAGAGTGCGAAGATGAAGAATCCATCTGCAAGTTTTAGAATAGTTCGAAGGGGGTTTTTAATTATTTTTCTTGTGGTGGGGGGGGGAGGGGTAGGGCGGATTGCTGCGTGAATTAAACAAAGCGAATCAAATCCTATTTTATAGGGGTGGAGACACGGTGGGTAGACGGAACGACATAATTTACATGGGTAACCGCGTATCTGTAATTATATTTATGGTGTAATGAATAAAATCAATACATGCTTATAATTTAATAATAATAATTATGTGTCTATTCGTTTTCCTCCACCCAGGTATAAGTATGTATATACCTTCTTGCAGTTATCACAGACAGCTTTATCTGAGAATTTACCATTTCCCCTTTTCCTATATTTCATCTTAAAATGGCATCCTCTTCACGGGACTACATCTACTCAAACTGTCCTGAGGCGATAAAGGCTTTGGAAGAAATCTGCAACACCGAGGATACGATAGCACGGAACATGAACAGTTCTGTCGGAATGATGCTCGGTCTTACTACTACTAGCCTGGAAACTCATCAAAAGTTGCTTGAGGATTTTGATGGTCATCCTGCGAGTGAGATGCAAACGGCTGCTAGGAAGTACATTGTTGATCAACTAGAATTGAAGAAAGAGATTCACGATATGCTTCTAACGTTGAAGGATAGCATAACAAAGAAAATGGAGGACCAAAAGGATAATGTGGAAGAGATCAAGATGTTTTAGACATCTTTTCAATCTCATATTAGTTTGAATAGGTTGTTTGTACTTTTAATCGAATGAAAGTATGAATTTTTAATACAAATCATGTATTTTCATTTTGTTTTAATGTATTTTTTCAATCGGGGGAATTGCATTAGTCCCTGTCCCTGTGTCTCAAACGGTTGAAATATTAAGAATATATTCAATCGAATGAAAGACTAACTTTTTTCCGGTTGAAGAGTCAAACGGATGAAATATTAAGAATATATTCAACCGGTTTTTTATAACAAAGCATATCCGGAAGAAATCTGAACCGGGCAAATAAGAACCAGTTTTTGATGATAGCCTTCCGTCCCAAACAAGTTTAAACCAAATATACCTTCTCTTACCTTAGCTGGTCCAATCTTCCTCCAGAAGGAATTATATCCGTAATAATCAGGAGGCCGGTGAACATGGAGAAGTTGTGAATGTAGATGTTATCGATGTTGAGGATGTGGAAGCCGGTGTGGATGTAGAAGATGCTAACGCTGAAAATGAAGATGATGAAGAAATTTTGTTTGATAGGGTCATCATCGCTAGGGCTCGTTTTGTAAGTTATTGATTTCACCTAACATAAAAAAAGTTTTAAATTTTATTACAGCACGTCCCAATAAGAGATACGTTTAATTGCTTTTGTTTGGATTTTGATTTGATCCAGAGGCTACCTCAAGCCATGGTTCCCATCGCACTCCTGCAACATCATACGGTTTTGGTTTTTAGGTTTGAAGATGTATATAGTGAAGGGCTCGTGATCAACCAGGAGATGAGTATGGGACGTCCAAGGTAATGTTGTTTTTAACGGTACATATCTATCATACCCAAACTGTTTTCTCTATAGTTTTTTAAAAATACCTTAAGAAGGTAATTTGTTTGTTTTCTATATAGGTTTTGGGTATCTGGTTGGACAGATTTTGTGAGGACTTGTGGAATCCAGATTGGACAGCAAATGCGGTTGAGGTATCGTCATCGTGCTTTAAAGTGGGAAATTCTCCTCTTAATTGTTTAGGCTGGTTGTTCAATTGTATTTTGCGGTTGTTTTTGAAGTACTGGATAATGTTTAAGTACTGGGTAATGTTGATAATGAAAAATTATTAATGATATTAAAGTAAAAATCTTGGAGATGTATATAAAAATATGTTATTTGAAACAACCGTTTGAAAAAGTCAGCCGGGATAGAAATAGGAGACTTCCGTTTGAAGGAAGTCAACCGTCTGAGAATACCGTTTGGAAAAATTATGTTATTTGAAAAAACCGTTTGAAAAAGTCAGTCGGTATAGGAATATGAGAACTCCATTTGAAGCAAGTCAACCGTTTGAGACCACCGTTTGGAAAAACTATGTTATTTCAAACAACCGTTGGAAAAAGGTCAGCCGGGATGGAAATTCCGGTTGAAGTGCAATTAAACTATAACATCAAACCAAATATAATCCGGGTGAAGTGCATTAAACAAACGGTGCCATAGAGACGACAACATATAGGAGGTTCCGGGTGAAGTGCAATTAACATCAAACCAAATACAATCCGTCTGAAATATCGTAACAAGTATCACCACAATAAACATGTTAACGTCAAAACAGCTGCCCCATTATAATATTACGAGACCTTATCCCCAACCAATCCCTACTCTTCAAGTCTATGTTCGTAGAAAACCTTCGCCATCTTCCGACGGTATTGTAGAGGATCATCCATCTGGTCTTCATTTTTCTGTTTCACTGACTCATAAGATGTCAACCGATCAAGGAACATGCATAGCCACACCCCGCAATTGCTTGTTCCCACCTGTTGTGGGACATCTTCATATAACCTCGTAAACTCCACAAACTCCGTCTTTCCACGAGCGGTGTAGAAGTCAAAAAACCACAGTCAGTGACTAAACCGATAAACAAGTTCCTTGGTGTAATCGGTCACATAGGTACTCGTAATCGGTGTTTCCAGGCTAGAATTTGGGTTTAAGATTGTTAGTCTAGTTGATACAATTATTCACCTTTTAATTATATAGATATTCATCATAAATAGAACCATAGCAAGTTCACACCTGTCGTAAACTGTGTAAGTCCAGTGGAGAAGGTCAAATGCCACGAGATACCAATGGGCACACATGTTAACCGAGACATATACCTGAGTGAACAAATACAACTCTAACATTCAATTACTTAAAAAAAATGAACCTTTCTAATAACGCAGAATGAAAAACACAAACCACATCCGTCTCGACAATCGAAGGATACGGTTCTTCCGTCCCATCGCCCATTGATTTAATCAGCTTAGTATTATGGAACCAGGGTGGTAGAATGCTCCACCGTTCCTTTGGCTTCCGCGAGTAGTAAAGGTGGTTTGACCACGCCCATATGTGCTGATTAAAAATCGAACGAGTAAACAAACCACCAACATATTTAACAAAAAATATATAGAAGTAGATGGCTTCCCACACTCACATCATCCATCAGCCACCCTGAGTCACAGTTAACCTTTAACAGCCTTGTCCAAAATTCAGGTCCGACTTCCACACCGTTCGTTAAAGACAATTTAGTGGTCTGACCTGTTTTTGAAAATCTTACAATCTCATTTTCAGATGGGTTAGTAATCTTAACCCTCCTCTTCAACCGGTATGTGACGTATGGGGATAGACATGCAGGTCCCAGTTTTCGTCGGCGTTTTGGTCTGCCCTCTTCATCTTCAACAGCCTACATAAACCAAATTAGTACCTAAGGTAGATACGGTCTCATACAATCCGGTATACTTGTTGTATAACTCGAATTACCTCATCCTCATCTCTCAATGTGAAGTCCAAACACCTAGCAAGATCTCCATAATCATGTGCCACGGTATTTACAGCCCCCGTAGGGGTGTGGTACACATCCTTAACCTAATATATCGCAGAATCGACATAATTAGAAATAAAAATTAATCATATTGTCATGAATTGGTTAGTGTAAATATACCCATTCGGTCACAGGGCCCTCAGGAGCCTCTCCTAAATCACCAGGGCTTCTCCTCTTAGTCCCAGACTTTAAAACATATAAATGTTAACAGCATAATAATTTGGGGGTTTATTAATGACCATTTCAAACAGAGACTGAACTATTTTACCTCCAATAGCAATGGATCTTCTTGTATGTTCCAACCATTGCTGGAACCAGTTTTCTCCTCTACAACCTAACATAAGAAATTAATCAATTTACAATCTTTTCTACAATTAACTAGCACAATGTGCATGACACAATCTAACATTTTTCTTAGAGGTTGAGGGAGTTGTTGCAGAATCACCATCAGCAGACAGCATTTTCAGGGCCTGCGAGTCACAAACACATATATGAACATAGTATGTATAACTGGTAATATTACAGGGGCTATAAAATACTTACTTCCAGTTGACTCATAATCTGGTTTAGGGAATAAGTATGTTCCCTCAGGGTACGGATCACCACCTCCATCTGCATTTCCTTCTCAGTCTGAGGAACTTCTCCTAGGAACCTATCTCCCTGTAACATAAATGACACGTCCTGCTCTATTCCCGTTGGGATGACAATTTCTTCCCTGAATATGCTTCCACCGACGAAATCCTCCTGGTACACCGGTTCGCTAGGTCCAGCTTGACATGTAGGATCTTCCTGTTTCCATTCAGTACCACATATCGCAAGAAAACTGAGTCTCCACCAGCCCTGACTGCCCTCCTCGATGGTTGGACTAAGTAGACACGGTAAGAAATCTGGGTTCTATTAAACACAACAGAAAGTGATTGAAAATTTATCGGTAACGCTTAAAGTAACTTGAACCGGAACTACTAAAATCCGACCCAACTATGTTACCTGCAACGTACGACTAATTTTTGCCGTCTCAGACTATATCCTATTATTAATAATAATAAATTCAATATATTCTTCAATAAAATAATTAATCGCTTACATTATCGGCTCGCGTCATCATCTCTACTGCATCGGCCCACGTGATTACTGGGCATGTTCGAGGACCCAAACAACGTGGGATTTTGGGAACATAGTCACGCTTTCTTCTTCTCAGGAGTTCCGGGAAAGTCTCTATTATCCACATCTGGCCAAATAACACCAAAAGGACCTTTATGAGGATTAACTAAGCATTTTTTATAATGTAATTATTAACTACCTTTACGAGGATTAACAATGAATATTACCTTCAATGGGTATAGAAACCCAGCAGCAGAGTATTGGAAACTTGGGACTTCTTTGTTTTCAAAATGAGCCTTTCCTTTCCTCGCTTTTTCACGATCAGCTCTTGCCGTTCTCTTCCTGCTTAGGACGTTTTTAACCTTGGGATAGGTTGAGTCCCATAGATATTCCCCCCACTCATAAGCGTTCCAGTCCTTAAAGCTCTCTACCAACTATAATAAAACCTCATCAATTTTACAGGTATCTTGTGAACCCTTGAACCCTATTTCCACCAAACATAATAGGCATACACGTACCGTATCCACGTCTGATAATAAGGTCTCTGGTGTTTGATTCATTTTTGAAAATATTACCCGAAGTTCAGATACCCTGGGTTGATTAGTCTTAAAAATCCGTTTACAAAAAGAGGTTTCTAGTTGTATGATTCCTTTTTTTAAAAAAACCAGACTCACATAAACTAAACCCTGTCATCAAGCAAAACTGTAAAGGACCAAATATGTAAGGCTTCCCGCCAAACTGGTAGATGAGCCCATTTACACCGTCATCTACCATCACCTCATGATGGAACAGTGCATGGTATATTTTTGTGCCCGCTGATACACACCCGGCCGAGAGCCACTTATGGAAACACGTGCCGTCCCATATAACAAGCTGATGTTCATTTAGCTTGTCCCGGATATCATTTATGATGCCTAGGTTGAACCGTATTCTCACGTCAGCCTGCATTAAATACCAGTTATTGTAGGTATGTAGTATAAAATCATCATAAGTTAGTACATTGTTATTGGTTCTGAGTTTTTGTTTTTACCTCCCCGTAGGATCTTGGTCTCATGATCACCTGTAAATCGTGATCGGCATCCATGTCTGTTACAAACACACCCGATGATGAAGAGGGAAAAGATGGGTTAATATGTGAAGAGCTTGGGAGTAAAAAATGGCGGTAGAGGGTATGAATGGATAACTTCGACCGGATTAGGGTTATGTAATGGTAGATATTAATGGAGATGGGCCCACAGATTATTTCGACGGCTCCCGTATCTCAAGAAATTTAATGCTAGCAGGAGCATTATTACATCTCTTTTCTCCCATTAATAACCAATTGTAGCTTATTGTATGCGTTTCAATATACCCCGTTGTTTTTAATTCGTGTTTTCATGTTTATACATTGCAATTTTTTTAACAAAATTAAATTATAAAAACCACATGTCATCTTTAATTTTATTGTTTATATATTAATAGACATTAGTCGCAATATACTAAGATTAATACAAAATACGTTTCTTCGATGGGTAAACGGTAAATTTAAAGGATCATTTTAAATATTTATAGGGTTATTCGGGAAACATATGGAGTTGACGCAGCCCCGTTGACTTATGGGAATCCTATCAAACATTCATGGGAATTAACAATAAAATCTGATCATCAACATCGAATATAAATACAATGCACAATAGTTAATTTAACATTGATTTATAATTATTTTTATTTAATACTTTACCTATATATATTCTTTCACATACCCACATTCTCCAACAAAGCATCAATCTTAAACAATACCCACAGTTGTTCATACTTACAATGTCAACACCGCCACGAGACGTTCTTCGTGAATATCGTGGAGGAAGGCGGACAAGTTACGATAATATACGACTGATTGTTCACGCTCCTGATTTGGTTCCACCTCCATTGTTTGTTCCATTGATCGAACTACCTCGACCTCAACCTATTACTCAACCCCCACCCCAACCTCCACCTCAAAATCAACCTCCAGCCTTTGACGATGACGACGATGCCTTCTGGGACTGGGCTTTTGATTATTTGTTGTCAGAGAACCAACCGGAGGTCCCACCTGAGGACTATTGTCAGTTTGATGATGAACTCCATCTTCATAACGTCGATAAGGCTGTTGATCAAGAGTACGATGAGGACTGTGCCTCCCTTGATGAGGTTTTGGAGGGAGAACGCATGGATCAAGAATACGAGGATAAGGTCGGGTTCGTGTCCGATACTGATTACGACTATTGGTCGGACTGGTCGTATTAGTTTTACACCGTCTCCATTTAATGTGTGTGTGTTATCTATGAGCTGACAAATAACAATGTTATAGGGAAATAAATAGTATACATCCAGAATGTAACTTTTAGTTCTAGCATCAGGGAAATAAATACCAAACACATTAAATGACAATGTTGAATAGAATGTTATAGACGTGAGGGTCCACTACAAAAGTAGTGTACCAAACTCATTTAGTGATATAACAAAATACTGCAACATTTAGTGATATAACAAAATAATGCAACATTTTATTAAAAGGGAGTTAACAACCTAATACTAACGGGGTAATGAACGAAAAAAATAGAACTTGTCCGCCATGAACCTCCGGTACTCCATACAGGAAACTTTGAAATCGGTGTCACGATCGATGGGCTTTCCGGACACTAAGTGTTCCATCAGCATACAAACATATAACGCCTTGTTGTTTTTGACATTATCATTCGATTGTATAAAATCCTGGTTATCATCGTAGATCAGAACATTCTCAATGGTTTTCACCTTCTTCCAGTAACCAAGTTTCACTAGGAGATATGTGAAATAGATGTTCATTCTAGTAAATTTAGGATGAACGGAACGTCTGTATTTCTCACCATCAATCTCTTGAGGGTAATACATCAACAACTGAAGTGAGCGCATGTCAAGACGAAATAGTGCCCACATGTTAGCCTCTAAGCACACGGGTAGAAATACATAATCTACCTCTAATATAGAAGGGAATGTCTTAACTTTCCCAGAACAATAACTAACTGCGTTCTTGTGGCATGAGTCAACAAGGTGTTCATAAAATATTGGTGGAAGTATCGTCCAGCGTAGTTTAAGCTTAGGATCCCCCATCAACTGTCTATGTCTCCACTGCATCAACCTACCAACCCACCCTTCAATATGCTGAAATGAAATTATAAATAATTTAAGAATTACGATCGAAAACGTTATCTGCTTAATTTACTTGAAAAGATATGCTTACAGTTGTTGACAAAGGACCATAGCCCAAGAGTGGACCCCATAAACTTTTATCAAGTTTTATTTCTTGAAAGAACAATGCAGAGTAACATTATGGTTGATCACCATTATTATAAAACTCTAGAACATCCTTCGACCAATTGTCACACTCGTCATCTGGAATGGCCCATCTTCGTCTTTTAGCCAAAGGTTCAGTAGGGGGCTTTGCTATGAGTTTCTCTTGAGCATAAACTCGAGGTTCAACCTCTTCGATGTCCTCATTCCTTTCGCTGCACCCTGATGAAGATGAAAGGTTTTTTTTTTGGAAATCCTCCATAGGGGACGTATCAAATCGGAACTACGATTGGGTTGGGAGCTGTATTGATGATCCATACTTTCCCCCTTTTTTTTTAAATAATTCTATTTTAAAAGGGATATTTATTGATGTTAAATAGGTACGTCATTTGTCTTGGACACGTCATATGTTACCCCTAAACTTAGTCGGCTACTAAAAGTATCTATATTTAGCACCCTACGACTAAATTTAGCCGGACCCATCTGAATCAAATAGTTGCATGTTTCCCGCCAAATTATTTTGAAACACATCCCAACTATAAAACCCCTATAGTTATCGAGAAGTGTCAAAAAAACACCAACACCCTAAAAAATGTGGACCGAAGGGGAGAAAATGTGTTTGGCACAAGCCTTCTTGGAGGTGAAGAACGCCATGAGTGACGGAGAGAATGATGACTTCTGGGAGCGAGTCGTCATCCATTTCCATCTGCTGCTTGGTAAGGAAGTACACCACCGCAGTAAAGATGTGTTGATTGCCAAATGGGCGGCTATCCGGTTCAAAATAACCATGTTCAGGGTTATATATAATATGACGGTGGACGAGGATGAAGACAGGCTGTTAGACAGGGTCGAAGTGGATTTCTCGTGGGAGTATCACCAAGAATTCAAACTACGCAACGTGTGGCCACTGCTGAAAGACGAGAATCTCGATGGATTAGAGTATTAGGCTGATGTATCTGTAGTTTTATGACCGTATTAAATAAATTTGTTCTATCAGGGTTACTCTATAAATATGATGGCGTGTTATGTTTTGTTTTAATATCCTCGATGGACCAGAGTATTAGGCTGATGTATCTTTATTTGTTCTACCGGTTGAACTTTCAACCAGACGTGCAATGTTGTGCAATACGGCTGAACTATCAACGGCTGAAAATATCATTCTCTACTCAACCGGGTGACACTCTTTGAACCGGATTATCATCTCCGCTTCAAAACTTCTATCTGGTGGAATATACAGCCACTTGACAATTCCATCCGGTGGAATATACAGCCGGTTGACACTTTTTACTACTTTAAGACTCAACTTAATACTTAAGATCACAAGGGAACTCCAAAAAAAAAATTAAGATCACAATGATAAAAAAAAGGTATAAATTAAACAAAAGCAACTGCTCTTCCAACACAATTACATATTACTAATATTATTATTGTTAATACTTTAAATTATTATTAGCAATATTTTATTATTATATTTATTCTTAATATTAGTTTTATAATTAGTACGAGGAAAAGACCCGCGCGTTGCTGCGGGCTGAAATTTTTTGTGAACATGTGCATACACATAGTCATAGAAGTTGTTTTTTTACAGATAGCATTCAACATCACAAAAGAAAGTTACTTCACTATTACATCACAAAATAAAATCATAATTTCTTGCTATCACTTCTTCTTGTTTATCTTTTTTTAATTGTATTTGTATAGTTTTTACTGATATTATGTCGTACTATATAAGTTTCATTACAAATTATGAATGTGTATTACATTTCATCTTGAAGATGTAGTTCTTGTGAATGCCAATTAATGAAATCATTAACATGATTTAGTATCTTGAAGGTGTAGCTCTTTGAGCGCCAATAAATGTGAACATTCTAAAATAATGAAATCATTAACATGATTTAGTAAAAAACATTCATAGCTCTATTAAAGTCAGTAAAAAAGTTATAGAGTAAATTACATATAAGGTCCTTTATGTTTTATCCTGATTTCGAATTAGGTCCTTTAAGTAAAGTTGTTTCAACCGACATCCTTTATGTTTTTAATATGTTTCATAGGAGGTCCTTTATCACTAACGGTGTTAAAAACCACCGTTAAGTTAGGGGTAATATAGTCATTTTACATAATCTTTAAAATAAAACATTTAAACAAAAAATGTATTAAAAAGACGATGAACATCGATGTTGGTACCTGGAAAAGTTCAAGACGCCTGGTTCTTCTCTTCTAGGGTTCGAGATCGATCACTTCATCTGGTTCAAGAAGATCGATCGATGTTCTTCACCTGGTTCGCTTCTAGATCTTAAAAGGCGACTTTCTTCCTTGGTACGAACACCAGATCGATCTCTTCACCTGGTTCGATCTCTTCTTTACTCTGATTAGCGATTAGGGCTCCAATATTCTACATCGATCTTCCTCTTCCAGTTCTAATCTTAAACATCTTGTTTGAATACGAAGAGATAAATCCAAGGTTTGTAATCGATTTCACTCTTTCTTTTTGTGTAATTTTTTTCGATTTCCCCTTTTCCACAAGATAACGTTTTTTCTTAAGTAAATATAGAAGTTGTCTGAGTAGGATGAAGGATCAGTGGTATAGATTTCACTTTTTCATGTGGTGCAGAATATGTTGATCAACCCACTGATCCTGTTGATCTTTGATCAATTCTACGTTTGAGTAGGAATTTTAATCAATTAAGTGGCGCATAATATTTTAAAGGAAAACGTTGTATGGATTTCACTTTTTCCATCTGGTTTTAATTTTTCATGTTGTTGTTTAGTAGGTAATATAAGTAGCTCTTTTTCTTTCCTGTCGCACCAAGGTCTAACAACTTGAGTCAAATTATAATAGAAGTTTTCTAATTGTTTGAACAGCGAGCGATCGTGGTTGCTGAACAAAAGTAAAGTGATTGAGGTTCAAGATACGGTGAAGGAAAGCAAAGATGATTAGAGGAGATTGTTAATTTATAGTTGGTTTGGTTTTTTCATTTGTGTTGGGAATTTGGTGATATAAAATTCGAATCGATGTATGTTTAAGGAAGTTGTAGCCATGTATTAGTACTATCTATTATCTTAATTTGCAATGAAAAGTTATCTTATTTAGCTTCTGTTTGGCGAATCCATTTTTGGTGATTTGGAATTTGCTTATGAAAAGAAAAGTCGATGTCGTTGGTGATTGAGCCCTTTGATTTTCTGTGTTATTCGTACAAGGAAGAAACAAGTAGAGGAAGAAAGAGTACATCAATGTTTATCTCAGATCCTTTTAAGGTGTTTTTTAATGAAATTTTTATTTAAATGTTTTGTTTTAAAGATTATGTAAAATGACTATATTACCCCTGACTTAACGGTGGTTTTTAACACCGTTAGTAATAAAGGACCTTCTATGAAACAGATTGAAAACATAAAGGATGTCGGTTGAAACAACTTTACTTAAAGGACCTAATTCGAAATCAGGATAAAACATAAAGGACCTTCTCTGTAATTTACTCAAAGTTATAATTTTCGTACATTACATCGATTTGGTTTCAGATTTGGTTTGTTCAAATTAAAGAGACATTCACATGGAGAATGGAGTTAAAGTTCTTGAAACCAAAGATCTAAAAACCAAGTTCGAACAACAACACTTGTTTTTTATTCAAAAGTGTACCAATGATTTGTCTTATTCATTTTGCTTTACATATCATTGCTAGTCAAAACCGTTGATAGTCATATGGTTTTAAAAAGTGTGATGTGCACAAAAGTGATAAGATCGAGAGTGGCGGTGTGAGGTGCAAAACGCGCAGCTTTACATACATGTGGCATAAATTATTTATATAAACTTTATATATTTCTTACCCATTTCCCTCATCAAATGCCCTAAATTTATCTAAAAGTTAGTTCTGTATATGATTTAAAAATCATAAAATAAATAGTTAAAGAAATAAACTACATGTTGCATAAATTTACTAATTTAATTTTAGTAATAAATATACCAACTTTATAAACAAATTAAAATTATAAAATATAAAATATTGAAGTCAATGAAAAAACAAAACGTAATAAGTAAAATCACACTTAATAAATTAGAATAAAAGAAAAAGAAATATGAAGTTAAAACTCGAGAGATAATATTATTTTACAGTTTTTAAAAATATTTGAAAATAAAAGAAACCCAATTTTTGTCCTCCTTCACCGTATAATATGATTGCATATTTGCATCTTCCCAATAAAGCTACGGCTTTTATTATTTTATTAAAACCACATTTTCTTCTTCTGAAGATCATCTTCTTCATTAGTTCCCGCCGGCGAGCAAAAATATTCCGACCACAATACTTTTACTCTTTTCTTTTCATCTCATCATCGCTATGGCAAGAATTTGAAAGGGTCAAGTTACAAAAAAGACGACGAAGGTATATACCCGTATTAAAGAAGTTTTAGCTCACCGGAGGGTCAATGCACCCCCTTGACCCTCCTGTTGTTCCGCCACTACTTCTG
Organism: Deinandra increscens subsp. villosa; assembly: GCA_039602395.1. NCBI lineage: Eukaryota > Viridiplantae > Streptophyta > Magnoliopsida > Asterales > Asteraceae > Deinandra > Deinandra increscens. The sequence continues at coordinate 8,053,394 of JBCNJP010000010.1, read as the reverse complement.
AGCAACGATAAACCCGAGGTCTGGGTTGTTGAAAAGCCAAAATAAACACAGCTTAGATCTGGGCTCTCAAAATCCAAAAGCAGACGCAAAAACAAAGCAACATAGACGCCGTTGCTTCAACGTCACCGGAGCAACGACGTCATCGATTGAATACCCCCGGAATCGTAAGTTGTCGTTGCTCAACGTGACCGGAGCATCGACTTGCTTGCTTCAACATCACCGGAATTTTAGAGAGAGAATCAGATCTCGGTGAGTCTCCAACAGTCGTTGCTCAACGTCACCGGAGCATCGACCTTGCAGCTTGGATGTCACCTGATTTTTAGAGAGAGTCAGATCTCGATATATTTAAAGAGAGAGGGTGCTTAGTGAGAGAAGGGTTTCTTCCATGGGGTGAAGCAGAGAAAGAGCATGAAAGAAGATAAATATGATAAAGAAATGGTTGGTAGAGTGCACGTCATGAAGAAAGTACACTTGTCATAATAAGCAGAGAGATAGTGGCACACTAAGGCTATTCGTAATGGGGCGTTTTTGGGCTCCATAACGCCCCATAACGCCCCATATAACGCCCCGCCCCACTACGCTGCGGCATTATGGGGCGTTATGGTGCCCAAATTCGCCCGGGGCGTCAGGGGTAAAATGCCGGAGAAGGGGAGAAAACCAAAAAAATATAGCCGTTGAACGGCTATATTTATATCCGTTAACTTTTTTTTTTATTTAATTTAAACACATTTTTTCACTATAAATACCCCACCTATTTTATAAACTTTCACACACCACACCAACTCAATTCTCTTCTACTTCTATAAACTTCTATATTTTTTAAAAATGTTTCCCAACCAACCCAACAACCAACCCAACTCTCGACCTAATACCGGGGAGAACGAACCCGATCAAAACCTTTGGCCAATGTTTATGAACATGCCTCCCCCTCAATTCCCGCCAATGAACCCCGCCACTCAACCTATCCCGAACCAATTCACAAACATGAACCTTTACTCTCAAGGTTTTTCCCACTTCTCCCAACCACAATTTGGAGGTTATCCACCTCAACCATTTCAAGCTTCTCCAACCCCACGACCTTCTCCAACCTCGCGACAAACTCCAACCCCTCGAGCATCTCAACCCTTTTCTCTTCAAGATGAGGACGTTGAAATCGTCCAAGAAACACAAGAGGTCGGTGCATCACAACCAAAACAAAAAGCTAGAGGAAAGAGTAAACGATCTCACAAAAAAAAGAGGATGACGCGAGAGCGACAAAGGAGATAAAATTTTGGAGCGACGACGAGTGTTTCGCTCTTTGTCGAGCTTACGTTGAAGCTTCGGAGAACCCGACAAAAGGTTTTTTTTATAACTAAAAGTTATATTTTTTTAAAAAAAAATAATTTTTTTTTACTAACTTTTGTCTCTTTTTTTTTTAGCAAACAATCAAGATGCGAGAGAATTTTGGGACGAGATTCGGTCCAAGTTTTTCACGTTGATGGGGAAGGGCGAATACCGAAACCCGGATTTGTTGTCGTCCAAATGGAGAGAAATAAATAGAAGATGTCAAGCTTTCTCGAACTACTATGATCGGTCCAGATCTAATTGGCCGAGTGGTGCGAACGACGCCGACATTTACGATAGGACGGTGACCGAATACCAAGCGGAGCGTGGTCACTTCACTCTCAAGAAATGTTGATCGTTTCTCTACCAAAGCGAGAAGTGGAAATCGAAAGCGGATATCACGACACGTCAAACCCGAAAAAGCAAGAAATCCAAGACGTCCTCTTCCGCCGATCCCGAGTCGTTTGAATCAACCGCTCGAACATTCAATATTAATTTGAATGATTCGGGCGATGATGACGATGATGATGATGATGATGCTCCGACCCAACCCGTGCAAACTTCTAGTGGGAGGCCAAGAGGTCGAGATTTCGCGAGAGCTAACCGGGGAAAGGCTCCGGTCACCGAATATCATACGGTGGTGGCCGAGAGTATTCAAGATATTGCACGGTCAAAAAAGAAGCAAGTCGAGCAAATCGACGATTATCAACTCGACAAGGATCTCGAGTTTCTTGCCCAACCAACGCCTCAAAACAGTGATCCGGTTTACCTCGCCCTCTATAACAAAAAGAGGGATCGAATCAAGAAGAAATGGAACTTGTAATTTTTATTTTAATTAAGTTGTAATCTTTTTTTTTAAATTAGTTGTAATTTTTATTTTAATTAAGTTGTAATCTTTTATTTTTTAAATTAGTTGTAATTTTTATTTTAATTAAGTTTTAAATAAAAATTAGTTGCAATTTTTATTTTAATTAAAATGGTTTAAAAAAAAGTAAAAAAAAATAAATATTAAGTAATGATGGTGGGGCTTTATGGGCTTTATCCACTACACCATAAAGCCCCATAAAGCCCCTTGCCCAGTCAGCGTCCACATGGCACATAATGCCCCTTGTGGGGCTTTATGGGGCTTTATGGGGCTTTAACCATTACACTTAGTCTAAGCAAACCAGTGGACTACCCACAGTAAAGAGCAAAACAGTGGTCTAATAAAACATGGTAGTGGTTTAAAAAAACCAAAACAGTGGTCTAATAAAACATGGTAGTGGTTTAAAAAAAAACATGGTAGGCCGCAGGATTAGAACCGGTGACCTCCAACTTCCAAACCTACTTAACTACCATCCGGCCATGCCTTAAGATCAAACAAATGTTGCAACATATAATACAAAACATTATGAAAAAGCTGGCTAATAAAAAAAAATAAAACAAAACAAAACGCCACGTGGCAACCAACGATTGGATCCACGTGGAGGGAATAGTGGAGATCCAGTGTACATCTCAGCCTTGTGATTTGATATATAAGGTAATTATTATTATTATTATTATTATTATTATTATTATTATTATTATTATTGTTATTATTATTATTGTTATTATTAATTTTAAGTAAATGGAATATTTTAACCAGATGTGACGGTTGCTTTCTGATCTACAAGATGGGACGCATGCTTTGTGCAGATCGTCGGAAACAGGCAACGGGTGAATATACATCCGGTTGACAGTTCAAAACTAAAATTTTTAATACTTTAAACCTCAATTGAATAACCGGGTGAACTTTTAACCACACGTGTCGGTTGACACTTCTCTACGGTGGAATATACAGTTGATTGACACTTCTACTAATTCAAACCGGAAGCTTTAAAAAAAGTATATAATCCAAAAAACTTCTATCTGATATAATATACAGCCGATTGATACTCCTATATAAAACTTCCAACACTCACAATTACATGTATAATCCAAAAAGATATGGTTTCATTAATACACAGATCTTAAAATGTATAAAACTTCCAACACTCCCAATTACATATATCGAACAACCAAACATTATGACAAAGTAAAAAACATCAAAAATAAGCATAATGACGTAGTAGAATCGGGTTATAGCGGGCCACAAACGGAGAGGAATCGGCTTATAATTTTTCTAAGTGCTGCAAACCTCGCATGTGGCCCTGGATTATAATTTTATAATAAAATTATACAATAACTTAAAATGTGCTCTCACTAAAGCATTTGTATGGACCGCAACAGACTCCTCGTCTCGATGGTTACCACAATAACTTAAAACCTACTCCCAGGAGAGACAAAGTGCAATCTTCCCCTGCACAAGTAAATATTACAAACTCTGAAAGTAAAATCACTAGCATTCTTTACAAGATCCGGGTGAAAGCTAACCTTTTCCACACTCAGAGGCAGCGACTCCCACATTTTTAAACGGCGATGTTGGAAGAAAAAATGAGAGAATAACATTGTAGAAAGCAGTCAAGTTAGGGATAAGGATGAATACCAAAGACGTTAACTATATATCGATACTCGAGGGTGTGGTAGATGGAGATAAGACCGAATATTTATTATTATTATTATTATTAATTAATTAAATGGACTATTATCACCAGATGTGATGGATACAAGATGAGACGCATGCTTTATGCAGATCATTGGAAACACGCAACAGGTAAACATATAGTTTCATTAGAACTTGATCAATTTATTACTTCAACATTAATTAAATTATCCGGTTGAAACTTGTGACACTTCCACTTTTCTTTACAAGATCCGGGTGAAAGCTAAGTTGGAAAATTATTATTTTATATGATATATTATTTTATTTTAACTTGATAAATTATTTTTATTTAATACAATTTAAAAAAAATGTTACAGTTATCAGAGTCACGATTAGACGTATACTCTTCCGAGTCTCCTAGATTGTAAAGTTTATAAATATATTAATTTTTATATTTTTATAATTTTTATCGAGACAAGTTTTAAAAAAATATGTTTTAAGAAACACGCAAGGGGTAAACATATAGTCAAGCTATTTATTGTTTTAGTCTAGCCATTTATTGCTTTAACATTAATATAATTCTCCGGTTGAAACTTGTTAAACTTCCACTTTTAAGCATTTCGGATGAAATTTACACCGGATGGTCTTTCTTTACAAGATCCGGGTGAAAGCTAAGTTTTGCAAAAATTAAATTGAGGAATTATTATTTTATATGATAAATTCTTTATTTTAAATTCATAAATTATTTTATTTTATAACAAATTAAAAAAAATTACGGTTATCGATACAAGTTTATTAAAAAAATATCTATCAAACCAATTATCTTTTAACATTAGTTAATATTATCTCAAAAATATAATAAACTATAAGCCAACCAAAGCAGCAACTTATTGCTTTAACATTAATTAGAATCTCTGGTTGAAAATTGTGAAACTTCCACTTTTAAGTATTCTGTATGAAGTTTAGAATGGATAGGCATTCTTTACAAGATCCGGGTGAAAGCTAAGTTTTTTAGAACTCTGACCTATAATATAAACTATATAAATTATAACCATTTTATAGTAAAACTGGTTATTTAGAATTTCCCAGCTCAAGTTTTAATCTGAACTATTATATAGCAATACGGCCAGCTCAAGTTTTAATCTGACCTATTATATAGCAAATATAAATTATAACTATTTTATAGTAAAACTTCAATATTTTTAGAACTCTGACATATTATATAAACTATATATAGCAATAAGGCCCAAAGAACAATGATTTATATAAACTATATGATAACAATTATTTAAAACAATATTTTATAAAAAGTATATGAAACAAATTAAACTCGAGAATTGTAACTTAACAGGCCATAGTAGAAACCCATCTAACATTTGGGAAGGCCCAAAGATTTATTTAATAGTAAACGATAATGATATTTCGAATTATTTTGAAATTTAAAGGTGACCCTTTCCACTTGTCCGGCTAAATATTCCCAGCGGCTAGCTGGCTTCTTAACCCCGGCTAAAAACTGGCACGGCTAAGTATTAGCCAACCGTATTTAAATTAGATGTACAATGAAACGTGGCAGCCTCGGGTGCTACGGATGAAATCCGGCTAAAATTGGACCGGAAGCACAACCTACGACTGAATATCAGAGAGAACAAAATATATGTCAAGTTCTTATTGGCGATCAGAAAGTTCAAAGATTGGAAGGTGGACCCGTGTTGTTGCCTTATTGTCAGTCCAGTTCACGTGTAGACCTCCCATTGTAGGATTCAGATAGTTTTTAGACGGAATTGGTGATTTGTCTGCTTCGCATTCGTGGGATTGGTGAGGGTCAGTTTGGAGAATTCGAATTCAAAGGGTCAAAATTGTAGTTTCAAGGTCAACAATGGCCATTTTCGTGTTTTTCCCTTTTTTTAATGTACCTTGTTTTTTTAATGAATGTTTTAGCTTTTAATATTAAATTATATAAATTAATGATTAAATAAAAAATTATGTAATCATTGATAGGGAGTTATAAATTGGTTACAACTACACTTTAGTCATGAAGCCTCTCTTGATGACATGGACGTCACATGGCGTATAACCCCACAAGGGGCTCCATCCACTACACGTAGCCTTATAGATTTTAGTTGTACTTTTTTCTTATATTTATTTACTAAAAATGTTCATTCATTTATTATAGATTGCTTAAACCCCGGAATCAAAAGAGATTATAAGGGTCTAAGCAAGGGCTCGAGGCCTCCAATACATTAGAGCCTCCATTTTAAAAATCTGGTTCAGAAAACTTATATATTAATATGATGTGTTAGACAAAATTAACAGGTTGTAGACCAGTTCAACTGGTAAAGGTGTTTATGCGGAAGTTCTTTGCACGGGTTTGAACCTCCATGTCGCACGACAAAAACCACAATAGATGATAGGCCTGAACTACTCAGTCTAGGTCTGTCAGGTACACGACACCAAATATTAGCCGCTTTTGTCATAAACGGTCACCCGCAACACTCGCCTGCTACACCTACACATACCTAAAATGGGAGGTGTAACACCTGTGTCTGACCCAATTACAAAACCCGACCCGAATTTTAACTTATAACGTAAATTGGAGTTTTGATTTAACAATTATCGAAAGAATTTGTCTAAAAATATAATTATGTTCGGGATATTCTATAATCATTTTTTAATACAAAATAATAAATTTACAAGGTTTTAGGTTAAACGATTTGATTAAAACAAAAATAAAGCGATTTTTGGTTTTTACGCAATTTCGGTATTCGATTTATAATTTACCGGGAATCTCGGAGTCTTTATCTCAAAATATATACTTTGGAACATTCTAAAGTCATTTTATAACATTAAAAACCAATTGGTTAAATTTTAAATCAATTTTGTTAATTAAAACGCAAATAAATGAATTTACCGTTTTTCGTGCAAATCCGTTAATAACCGGGAGTCAAGTAAAATTTAAAAAATCATATTTTAATGTTCCTTGGTGTTTTATAAGGTCAATATAAGTCACTCGTAAAATTTTAGAGGTTAACGAGTTAAAACGAAAACGAACGGTTAAAAAGAAAATAAATATATATTAAATACACATTTTTATACCTCGTTATACGTATTCCCGAGACTTAGGAAACCATGAGAAATTATTCTAAACTATTTTTGGACATAAAATGATAAGGTTGGAAAAGTCTAGGGGTTAAAATTGTCGAAAAACCAAAGTTCAGGGGCTGAATTGTAAATAAAAAGTACAAGGACCATTTCTGCCAAATGAGCAAAGTGGCCCACGTATCGCGAGCCCCCTTTCTCAAAACGTCGCGATACACGACGAGTTCCAGATCGAGATTTTTCCACGTTTCAGCCTCGCAGCCTACGTTTGGCATCTCCACACGTCTTTTTTTGAACGATTAGTCACCCCCTGTTGTTATAATCGAGTTCTAGATCTGTGTTTAAAATTAGGGTTCTTAATTTATTTTCTTAATTCTGAGTAATTGGGAAGGAATTAGAGTCTGAAACTAAGTAAACGGTGTTGAATTAGGATTTACTAGTTTGAGGAGTATTATAATATATATTTTAATGAATAAAACCCTAAGTTTTTATAATTTTATAAAATCTTTTGATATTTATTTAATAAATACGTTGAAATTAGGGTTTTCACGATGTTACTTTGCCAAAATTAAACAAACGGGTTAAATCTAGGGCTAATCTTTTATAATATATTATAAAATAATATTTTAAGTAAATGCCCTACTTTTATTTAATTTTATGAAAGATTTTACTATTTATTTGATAATTATTTCAAAATTAGGGTTTTGAATATGATTATTAAATATCAAGGTTGCAGAAATCGCTTGGCGGTAGCTCGACGGTCGACTGGTGTTAAGCGATTAATCGGATTAATCGTGATTAATCAGCGATTAAACGGAGACCCTAAATTATTACAAAAGTATATGTATATACATACATGTACATATTCTAACATGGCAATATCCTAGTATAGTTAATAAGTAAATAAATAAATAACCTTAAAAAGAAATAAACTAGTACTTATATAGACGTTTAAGTCAAAAGCTACAATAATAAAGTCGAATACGTTTAATAATCCCAAAAAACAAACACATTTAAGTCAAAAACTACAATTTTTTAAGTTTTTATTTTTTTAATTAAAAAAATTGGCTAACCGTCAAGGCCGCCAAGGACCGTCAAGTACCGCCAAAGACCGATGTTGACCTTCGTTGACCAACTGACCGTTAAACCATTAATCGTAGACGGTGGGGGACCGCTAAGCGATTAATCGCTGATTAATCACCGATTAATCGCGATTTCTGCAACATTGTTAGATATCAAACAAACCAGAAATTATTGAAACTTGATTTTTGGTATTAGAACATATTTATATATATAATAAGTATATATAAGTTCAAAAGTGTTAAATAAATAAAAATACTAAACAAATACTAAAACCCTAATTTACCAATAAAGGGTAAAATGGTCTTTTGAACAAACAGAACCCAAACTCCTTAAGTTTCTCGTATCCTTAGAACTATAATCATTATGATTTCCTATATTATTTAGCATATTCGTTTCATTAGGATAATCTTCAGATTGTTATCTCTCGGGATTGGTTCTATCTCTCATTTCCGATCTACTTATCAGGTGAGTATTCACTAAACCCCCTCTTTAAATATTGTTGGTTATGACTATTTAATTCGTATTATCATTTCTAATGGTGATTCATTCGAATGATAATCCGACTTGTAAGAAATCATACCTGCATTATCTATTAACCTTTTTGGGGTGTAACATGTATCTCTATTCAAAATCATTTCTCTCAAACACAAACACGATTATATGATGATTGGATACGATCTATGTATGTTGAATATGTGTGGATTATTGTGATTGGTTTTCACTGGCATTGTACTCTATCTCTATCTCGAAGCGTACTCATTAACACACCGAGCCGGGGTTACAGTAATAGATCTATTTGTTTGACAGCCCACTTGGCAGGCCTCGCGTGTGGTGCCTTGTGATTGGAAGCCTAGTTGTCTAGGGTTTGATGCGCTCACTTATTGGCTCTAACTCATTACTTGTTTGACTATATATATGAAAATATCTGGTTATACATATATCGTTGATATTGAAATTATACGTATGTTATTTAAACATGTGTTTACTCACCAACTACTTTTGTAGTTGACACTTTATCTTATACATGTTGCAGGAACCTACACATGAGCTATGTTGTGATCATGCTAGGATTGCTGGACATAGATTAAAGACTTTAAATCAGTTAATATGTATTTTGTATGTTTAACTTTATTGTACAATATCTTTAGTTAATTAATGAAAAAGGACATGTTTAAGTATTACAACTTAATTTAATTGTCATGTGCATCTGGACAATTATTACGCTCCGACATATTCCGCCGTCGGTTGGGGTGTGACAGGAGGGAGCTTTAATGACACTTAAGACAAGGTATAAACACTATAAATACACCCTCAACTACTTGAGGAGAGACGATTAATTTCCTCCAGAACTATCATATCATACGTAGTGCCGGTCACATATAACTACTCCTTACTTTGTCGCACGACATTTCACATATACACATACATATATTCTGAGGGTAGACCCGGGATGACGATGAGGAAGGAGTCAGTCCAGGTATGAGCCGGAGGATCCATCTCCCTCCACCGTCTCTAACTTTATCTGTTGTTTAGGCCCGAAGCCAAGCCACAATCAGAAGCACTCTCCATCTTTGTAGTAAGCACGAGGTTACCGGACCGTCCTTGATTTGCCAATCCGTCCGACCGTCTACCCTTGATTTCATGGGCTAAGGATAATGGGTGGCCACGGGGGGAACCGCCCCTGCGGTTTTTTCGTCCAGAGTATCTATCTTCATGATTTTATGTAAAAAATTCTATGTACTGAGTATCGTCTCCTCAATAAAATTTTATATAAATATTGAGTATTACCCTCCTAGATATAATTTTTTTTAAACCCCGCCCCGCGAGGTTTTCTTAGAGTTTCGCCGCCACTGCTTGATTTTAGAACCTGTTTTCATAGAAGTAATAAAACAAATCGTTCTTATAAATTGTTGTTATTTGATCCGATTTTTGTATGCACAAAATAATTTAAAGAATCACAAATATGAAAAAGAAAAAAGAAAACACTAGAAATTTCGAAGCTTAATAAAGCCGGGTCAAAGTGCAACTTCCGGGCGTGGATGGTAATCTATGATCTGACGGCCAAGATGCTTTGTGTACGATATCTACGGTTAAGAGTAGTCGTTTATGATCCTATAAAAAGTCGGTGTTTCTCGTCATATTTATCTTTCGGATCTACAATTGCAACCCAATACAACCCGATTGAAGGCCTGCAATTTGCTATCTCTGAGCAAAAAGAAACACAAATCGCATCTCACTGCTCGATCGGCGATGGGTTCACTGAAAATGGAAGAGATGTCTCTGCCGACTCTATTCGAGCAGGCTCGCAAAATCAATCTCCTCGCAACCGATTCGGCGGTCGATAAGGTGTGTGTGTGTGTGTGTGTGTATACATCATATCTACGCAATCTTCAACAGTTTGATTCCATGTATTTATGCTTGCATATTATGCGATTATGATGATTCGTTATTTGTAGGAAACGTTGAGAAAGGGCTGCGAAGCTTTGCAGCAATGCGAGGAAATGATTAGCAAATTAGGGCTGTTTTCAACTAACGAGACCAAGGAGGATATCAGTACCACAAATCTCAAGTATATTTTGGTAAATGTTATTCTTCTGCTCGTCATATAGATCGTTGAGAACTTATGTATTTGATCAACCGCGATTGCTCTTTTGGGAGATCATATTTAGGGTTTTGATTGGGGATTTGGTGCAATTTGTAACAAATACGGTTTGTTGTCGGAACAGGTCCCATTTTATCTTGCTGAGTTGACAGAGAAGACTGGATACGATGACAGGATAGAGATTTTGAAGGCTTCACAGGCTAAGTTAAAGGTACTATTATGATCAAATAAGATATATAGATGTTGAAGATATGGTGCTATCTTTTGCATTCTTACCTAAATTGGAACGTTTCTTCTCCTTAGGAATTTATATCATTTTGTGAAGCAATGGAGCTTGTTCCTGAAGACGAGATGGAAACATCTGTACTAGGACGTCAGAATACTGCTGTGGATAAGAGAGCTAAGAAGGTAGCTTTAGCTCATCCTACAAGTCTCTTGTGCATTTTTTATATGTTTTTTTACTACATTAAAGTGCTAACTTCTATTGGCCCAATCTAGATTGCTCGGTTCAAGCGTCAGCGTGCTGCAGAGTCGAAACTCTTGGAACTAAAGGAAAGGAAGGAACGGCGAGGGCGCTCAACTAGAGCTTCCGCACTATCTACTCCCGTTGATACCGGCGATGATGATGTGCTAGATGATGACGGGGAAGAAGAAAGGGAGGTGAGTTTCTGTGCATTATTATGGTTTTATTGGTATGCTGATTGTTGAATTATGATTACTTACCATATTTTGGTTTGCTATTGCCCTCTGTGCGTTCTTAAGCGAAAGCATCTCTTTTTTTGCATTAGACTGACCAGGGTAGTTAACAGATAAACTGTTGGAGGTACACACATTAGTAGCAACAGCTGAAATGGTTTTAGGGACTGTAAATTGTTCAACACAATTAGCCTTTGGTTGTTCCGCATTTGTGCAACTTATTCTTTTGTATACAATGATCTCGTCACATTTCAATATTGATTTTCACCTTCAAGATATGATTTCTCTTGCATAGTGTAGTTTGTCACCTTCTTTGATTATGAACTCCATAAACGGATTGCATGATGCATCATGGCCAAGTGGCTGTTCCATGTTTTTTTAACTGGTTGAAGTATGTCAATGATTCTTATCACTATTTATCAAATATGGTAACATTAACATTTGATCTTTTATTTTCCCAAGATTCAAAGGAAGGCCAATAATTACTTTAGTTCGTTCCATGCAAAGCCTAATTGGTATAGTTGATTTTAATAGAATCATTGACTTGGAAGTTCTCACACATGATTTTAGCACCAACACATTCAATCTGTAATAAGAATATATTGCTTGAACCATTGATGTTGGAAAGTTCCAGCTGTAAAGAATGGAACTAAAAATCTTTAAGGGGGTGGCACAAAGATAAGTGATTGGGATTTCATAGCAAGGTCTCAAGTTCGAATCTAGCTTCTACTTTTTTATTGCCTTCAACTCCCTTGAAGGCCACATATGTTAACTGCTTTTACCTGAACCCATCGGCTAGTAGGGTATTTGCGGGGTCCTATGTATTTTATAGTAACGGGTTCTCATTTCTCATGGATACCGAAAAGATAAAAGAATGGAGTTACAAGTAGTTAAATGTTATATGCCATGCTAGGTTTTATATTTTCTTGGGAAGTTTTATTGAGCCTTTCTTGCTTGGGCTTCTCCTTAACTCTTTTTCTGTCTGTAATTTGCAGGCATGGCTTACTACAATCTCATTGGCTATCTGCAAGGTTGGTTTTTATTATCTTCGACCTGGTCTCTTGTTAAGTTGTTTTTGTATCTTTTGTTAATCATTATGAGATGAAATCATACTGTAGGCACTTGATCTAATGGAAATGCTAAAGAAAGAGGAGGAAATGCTTTCTGCAATAAAGGATAAGCAAGAGCGGGTATAACAGCTTATTATGGGAGCTAAACATAACTCATCATCAAATGTGTTTTAAGCAAGTTTAATAATACCAGGATAGGGATTAAAAACTTGTATTTTTGGAAATGACCAAACATTTTTCCTATTTGGAAGTATTTTTTCATTGTAAGCCTGCTTATCTGCTTGCAGGAAGGCGGTATTGAAATTTCACAGGCTGTTCTTGAAGAACGTGCAAAGACTGTAGAAGACTGGCATCGCAATGCTGCTGCTAGAGCTCAGTACACCAAAGCAGCAGTACCTATTACATGTGCTACTTTCGCTCAAGATGTTTTGGAGGGGAGAGCTAAGGTTTCACAGGCGCATGATCACAAACACCAACCACTCATGTTTGGACCAGCTAGTCTTGTTGGTGGAACCATAACAAGTGAAAGAGAGAGGATTGCTGCACAAGTTTTCCAACCTGGTCACAGGTATCGTAATATCATATACGATTCCTGCATCACCAAAAATAGTTTTTTAATGTAGCTTATTTTTGTTCTTGTGATATATTTTGGAAATATCAGATTGCCAACCATGAGCATAGAGGAAGCTGGGTTGAAGGAGATGGAGATGATGAATACATGGCAAGAGAAAACTGCTAAGATGATAGAAGAAGCCAATTCCTCATGGCACAATGACAAGTGGAAGCCAAGAGCAGGTGGCGGTGACGATGATGAAGATGAAGATGATGAGGCTGCCCAGGATAGGGCTAGGGCCTTTGATGATTGGAAAGATGAAAATCCTCGAGGTGCGGGAAATTCAAAGCTCACACCATGTGGCTAGGTATGCATTCCTTTGTTGTCTGCGAAAACTCATGTCATTAGACACCATTCGAGTATAGACATGTGTAATAGTGAGCTTAACTTTATGTAGAACGGTAAACCAATAAACGGTACAAACAAATTTGTGTTCTAGCAGTATCTCCAAAGAAAACACCTTCCCTAACATAAATACATAATATTGCCAAAATATTCAGATGTCATCAAACAACTGAACACCTTCTTATGCCGTTGGGTTTGGTCCAACCAACTCAATGTATTTTGTTTTATGGGAGTCAGATAAATAACCAGTGCATGATTGATGGATTATGTACCCAACCTTGACCAACAGGAGTCAGATAAATATAGTGTTGTATTGTAATGTACTGTAGAATAGGTAATTAGGTGACATAAGGAGGGTCCGTGAACACCCATTGGAAAACCTTCTCATATTGGACAGTAGCATTATCCCATGAACAATCTCTCTCCATTCCTCTTCTCATCAACCCTTCCCAAGATGTCTTGTGCTCTCTGTAGGTCTTTATAGCCATCCTTAGTGCCTACAACATTAATCAATCAATCTCAACTTCAATTTTCAAGCAAACCCGTCTTGAGTAATGATTTCAAGTCAGGATATAACTTACATCCAGCATGCATTCTCTTGTCAACGGTGAAAAGGCCCATCTGTAAAACAGATTACAAATCAATGCTATAGCAGTTGATACAGACATAAGTTATGATGATGTGGAGGAATACGTACCCGGTACCTTCTTCTCCTTCACCTTTTTCAGCACATGGATTAAAAGTCTTGACAGTCTCCTGGAATGTCAAATGGTCTATTAGTGTCTCACAATCTTTATGGGTTATAATCTATAAATGACACCGAACAAGCAGAGTTTCTTGAATTTTAACTCACTCTGAGCCCTCCAGTTTCATGGACAACTGGTATAGTTCCATATCTCATTGCATACTGCTGATTTAAGCCACAAGGTTCGTATCTTGAGGGCATTAACAGGATATCACAACTGCACATTTCATGTTTACATTATCGAATGAGATTTTTAGTAAAACGAACTTATGCTATTATCCATTATAGTGTGATTTACCCTGCAGTTATCTTGTGAGAAATAGGAACATTAAACCCGACCCATCCCCGGAATTTGTTTTTAAATGCTTCTTCAGTTGCACTCATCCACTCTTCATATTGTCTCTCTCCAGATCCGAGCATAACCTGGAAAAAGTATCGATCATTATTCATCCGTCAATGAAACTCTTGATGTAAGTTTGTTTCTTTAAATAATGATTATAGTCGCCTACAAATTGAACGTCATCTTGCAACAAGGCTGGAGTAGCAGAGAGTATTATATCAATTCCTTTTTGGTAGTCCAATCTCCCAATAAATCCAATCTGTCACATAAAAGTCAGAATTCACCGTGTTTTCATAAGCGGTCCGGGAACTGGAAATAGGATTGATTTTATTTGGTAGGGTTAACCCGCTTTGAAATGGGTGGCCGGGTTGGACGGTCGAACTGGTGACCCAGTTCAGTGGTTTGACCGGGTATGAGTAACTTTCTTTTTTGTAGCTTATAGGATTCGTACGTGCACATAGAAAGTGTTTTGTCAACTCTTTTAGCAAGATGGTGTTATATATATATATATATATATATATATATATATATATATATATATATTTTTTTTTGACGCTTCAATTAAAGAAATCTAACCAACTCATTAATATAAAAAATTACTTCTTTGCAGCTTATAGAATTTCACTTGGATCAACTTTTTGAGTCTGGTCCTACTTGGCCAACCAGTAAACCTGTAATGTAGTCAGTTCGACTATCGGTTGGTTTTTCTAAGCATTGGTTATAATAAGTTATAACAAAGGGGAAGTCGCTGGTTCACTGAAATTAAGCCATCAATGGAGGTGGATAATTTACCAATACACAATCTGGCCGAAGTGGAAGACCTAATTCCTTTTGCAGAGCCATCTTGCACGCAATCTTCATTTCACAAACAGATAAATGACAGTTATAATCTAAGTACCGTTTCTAATAAACATTTATGCATCAAGTAACTTGCGATGACCACCTTTCCCGAAAGGTCATGAACCGTGTAGTTGGAAGAGATGTGCTTATCGGAGGATGGATCCCATTCTGTAACATCAATGCCGTTTGTGATCCCTGCATATAATCATCAATAAAGTAAAACGTTCATTTAGTTCTTGATACATCGAACGTAGAAGATAATACTGCATACCATCCAAAACAAACTTCCGGCTACTCAGAAGCTCATTTAGGCCATATCCACCTTCAGGGGTTGTTATTTCCCAAGAATAACCCTGCAATAATCAATACACTAACAGGTTAACCAGAACCCATTTTGGTTGGAACTTGTTTTAACCTGTAACCCGATTCGACCCGTATGTTTTGCCAGGCATGAAGTTATCTAGTACCTGGCTAACAGTCAATATCCGGTCAGCTGTTACAATCGCGCCTTTGAGAATGTTTACAGTTTGACCTGTGTCAAGAGCATGTGTCCTTGCCCAAGTAGGAAATATCCATTCCAAAGTTCCATACCACTCCCAAGGCAATCCCAGATTACAAAAAGTTGATGCAGGCTCAACTCCCTTTCATAGATTAGATAGAAATTAAACATTTTTCAATTCTGTTTGTTACAAAAGTCGAACCGTACCTGGTGTGCAAGATTATGAATCATGATGATACTCCGAGCGTCCTTATAGATTCCATGTGGTCGATATTTTGCTGCCAATAGTCTAATACAGAAGATCAAATTAGTTTCTGCAGTTACAGAAGATTATGAATCATGTTTGTTACAAAAGTCTCAAGCACAAGCTGCTGCGTTTTATCCGATTTTGTTGGCTAGCAGGCTATTTGACGGGTCACTTGTGTGTATCGAAAGTGACAGTCACTTGTGTCTGGATTAAGAGATTCTGCGTTTTACTTGTATCAAATTTACAGCTGAAATAACCGGAGGTTAAATACATACACTGGCACAAGGCCTGCATGCCAATCATTAGCAAGGAACAAACATTTTTGTCCATAGGTAAACCCTCCTAAAGGAAGCACTAGAGGAGCCTCACACGCAGCATGACAAAGTAAGGTGAACCGAAACTGTTGAATCGAAAGAGAAAACATGTTATTGCCGATAGAAAAGGTGCAACTTGTATAATCAATCATGACTAACTTCCTCAAATAGTACCTACCTGGTTATCGCCAAACGCCCCATTATCATCACCATATGGATTTCCAGGCCGACTATAGCAAGGGTGGTCTACAAACACCTGAAAGCAGCGCATCTAAACATGATTATCTTCTGTTAGAGCCAGCCGATTTATATGATTTTGATTATTCGACATACCCAATCAACGCCTTTCCTGTACTCATGGAAGAAATCAACCTGCTGGACCCCACCAGAGCAGTAAACCTTAGTTGCGCGATTGAGATTGGTTGTGCCAGCAAGCTTTTCATCGGAGGGGCCGCCATGCAAATATCTTGGAGAGACAACCATGACACGATGTCCACGCGATGCAAGGGCAATGGGCAGGGAACCGCAGACATCCGCTAATCCTCCGGTCTTTGAGTATGGTGATGCTTCAGAAGTAACAAATACTATGTTGTATGTCACTTTTTCAAGGTTTTCTTGTGCTGATACATCATCTACACTCTCTTCCATCTTGTCAGCATGTGAGTTGCTTACTTCAATCTCACCTGGATTCGTCATAATTTGTGCTGGATATGAAGCTTCAAAAGAACAATATACGGAATCAAGAACATAAATGAATAAAGAATGGGTGAAAGTAAGAAACAACAACATACCAGATTGGGGGATCAGTTGGAACTCAGCAACTGAATCAAACACACCATTTTCATCATCTGAAACAACAGAGCCATCTTCTCCAGAGTTGTTGTTCCTGATCACCCTTAACCTGGCACAGTTATTCCTCGTCTTAGAACAACAAGAAAATCCCAATTTCGGTTGAAAACCCGATTTCAGTGGCGCATTCTGCGGTATGTTGGGGATTGATTTGGAGATGAAAACTGGAGACGGTAGCAGGAGAGTCTTCATGAATGAAAGATAAGATCAAACAGAGTGATAACTGCATGTTTATGTGTTCTTTTTAAAGAAAAGGAAAAAGAGAGAAAAAGATGACCAATTGTGGAGGAAAGGGATCGTCTGTTTCTTCGCAAACTTGTTGTTTTTAGTAATAACCATCAGTCAAAGTGTCAGATCAAGTGTCCCAAACGTGAACATGAAGCAAAGAAGGGTTGAGCTAAAGCAACAGCTTTATAACGTTATACACATAATCGTATGAAAGTGATTTTCGCATATATTATACTGACAGTTTGACGGTTATAAGGGTGGACCGTGGAGAGAATGGGAAGACGGGGGAGGTATCTCCCACAACGTGAGAGAGTGGAAAGAATAATACTGTGGTACCGGAAGGCGTACCGACGACTGAAGGGGGTTCCGAGGGTGTTTCCTGCACCCATTTTTTTACAGTAAGACTACCCGTAATGGGGCGTTACTGGGCCCAATAAAGCCCTATAACGCCCCCCATAACGCCCACCCCCACTACGCAGGGGCGTTATGGGGCGTTATGAGCAAAAAAACGGAGAGGGGCGTTAGCCTTATAACGCGTAAAAGGGGAAGAATATGGGGCGTTATAGGGGCTTTATCCACTACACCATAAAGCCCCATAAAGCCCTTTGTCCAGTCATCGTCCACATGGCGGATAACGCCCCATTTGGAGCCTTATCCACTACACTTAGCCTAATGGCTGTGTGAAATGGATAATTGGTTACATAGTCGTATGACATATAAAGTGACTAATGTCAATGGGAACCCAATAATTTATCTTGTGTGGGTCAGAGATTTTTGATGGTCAATTGAGTATTGCTGAATATTGATTTTTTTTTCAGCCTGATTCAAATCGACAGGGTCAAGTCACATTAACAAATTCAAACCCAAATTAAGTAATTAACCAACAAGTTAATATAATATTAATAAAATATTAAATCAACAATCTAACATATTGAGAAATAACCAACAATCTAACATTCAATAAATTAAGTAGTTATTAAAAATATAAATGAAATAATCAGATATACAATGAAACTTAAAGATGAAAATCAAGAAAAAATAGCTAAACTAAGGATTTCGGGGTGTTTAGCATCTGATTTGAAAGAAGAGGTCTCCGATAATAATAAGGATTCCAGTTGATTGTATGTTCAACTGACTCTGATAGTAACACTAATCTTGAAAATGAGATAGAGGGGTTGTTCTAACCTTTGATTTTAAGGTGAGAGTGAATATGTATATATGAAAGTTGAGTAAAAATTTAATTTGTGCATATTATTTTTTGAATTGTCACTAATAAGATTAATGATTAGACTAAAATTTAAAATGTTAACTTGAATTTTAAAATAGGTATTAGGTTACTGTATTTGGATAAAATAGTTGTTTGTTATTTAAATTGGGTATTTGGAGAACTGGCAAAAATTTAAATCGGGTTTAAAAACATAAAGTAGTTATTTGGTATTTGGTTGACTAGGGTTGGTGTATAACTTATAAGAACTAATAAGTTAATGGGCTTAGTTGTCTACATAGTCATTCGGTTTATATTTGTAAAATTTTAAAAACGTAGATTAGTTTCTCTTTGTGTCGGTTTCAAACTGTCAAGGGTTTGGTTTAAAAGTATCATGAGGGTCGGTGTCAAAATATTTTGTGGGTCGCTCTGGATTAGATCATATATACATTACAATAATATTTTTTTTCATAGGATGTGACTGAACCCCATGAATACCATGTATATACGCCTATGATTGATGTGACCACGCATATCACCAGGCAGATCATACGATCCATTTGACCGTTTTTCACCTTCTCACACGACCATATAATTACCTGTGTATTTTTAATAAGACCTATAAAAACCAACATACATGAAGATGATAGATTCGAATTAACCATCGGACCCTCCATGGACCAACACCAAGCCTAAAATATCTCAAAGATATTTGGGCGAGCCTCAGGCGAACCAAGCTAATGGTCCCACTAAATATTCGTGGACGCGGGGACCAGAAAATGGTTGGCCACGTGTTGCCAGGGAAACGATCTGCTCCTATAAGTTAGTATCCACCATTGATGCGTAACCGTATCTAGAAGATTCACGCACCCCCACTCGCGTGTGTTTGACATCATCAGGGAAACCCTAAGTTTCCTCTCCACTTATATATAGTTAACATCACCTGAGGTCCGTTCATGCTATCATTCACCTTCACTTACATACACTTATCTTCGATTCTTCTATGATAATTAAGAATACTTATTCTCACGTCAGCGGACCGTCACATGACACATTTCCCTGCTTTGCATTGGTCCTAACACGTTGTAACATGTGAAGATTGTCGTTCCGGTCACTTGTAGTCCTTAGCCCCGATCAGGTGTAGAAGTTGGTGTTGAATGTGTTTCAGCCCAAATCAGCGAAATTTAACCCAAATTTGGTTTAAACATTAACGCCATCCATAGAACTCCAGCCCACGACCAGGTGGTTAAAAGCTAGCTACGATATAAGTGTCACAATTGAGTAATCCATAATAACTTGATAAAATCCTGTAATTGAATAATTTCATCTAAATATTTCATTTATATATTTCTTGTATAGAAGAATGACTAAATTACAACTTTTAACCTTTATACTTTACAAAACTATGGATTTTAACCTTTTAAAAAAAAACTTTCAAGCTTTACCCTTTATTTGAAATTTGTTTTTATGTTTTAACCTTTACACTAACTTTACACTAACCCAGTTAAATTTCTCCGTTAGTTTCTAATAAAGAGGGGTAGTATTGTAATTAAAAAAAACAAAACCCTTAAATCTTTTGAACGAGAATTGCAGCGACGTGTTTGCTTGGAGATCAAATTTCGATCTCCATTCTTCTGCTGTATCCAAACGACGGCCTTCCACTGTTGTAGTCGATCTTCATCATCCAGATGATCTCCAATCTCCTGCTAAAGAACCTTGAACTGTGAAGATTAGGGACGATTAGCAGCAGATCGCAGATCAGAAGCATCGACCCAACCCAAAATCTCGCAACCCTAAATCAAGTGCTCAACCCCAAATTAAAGATGGTTTTTTGTAATTGTGGAAAGCAAGCGATAATCTGAACTTCTTGGACTAAAAAAAATCCTGGACGTAGATTCTATGGGTGTCCCGATGAGGTATGTAAATTCGCTGTCCAACATGTTGACTTTTTTCCAATTCATTCGAAGTAATCAAAATTCGTTGTCTTAAACATAAAATGGGGTTGAAATAAACCTAGAAACTGTTGATTACTTTCACTGATCTCATTGTACATGATTATGATTTTACTTTGGTTACCTTGCATCCTTGACCTTAAGTGACTAATCTATAGCATTTGGTATTAGGTGACTTTGATGATATTACACTAATCTGTTTATTCATACATATTTCGTCCATGCTAATGAATCTACGTGGTAAGGATTGCCTTTTAAGTATGTTATTTCTTTTCTACGTGGTAAGGATTGCCTTTTAAGTATGTTATTTATTTTCTACAATTATGTCATAAGAGATCTATAATTGTAAAATAGGTTTGGGTAAATCTGGATCACAAGGGGTTTAAGGGTTTTGTTTTTGTTGTAAATTTACAAGATTACCCTTCCTTTATTAGACAACTAACTGAGTTTTTAACTGGGTTAGTATAAATGTTAAAACAGGAAACAAGTTTTCAAATAAAGAGTAGAGCTTGAAAGTTTTTTTAAAAAGGTTAACATTTATAGTTTTATAAAGTGTAAATATTAAAAATTGTAATTTAGTCTAAAAGAATTCAAGCTTAAAGATGCATTTACTACCTTAAATATATTAACCCGTCTTTGCATGTTAGAGTAAATGAAAAAAAAAATACAAAAACCAAACACCGACACACTGCATACAAATTATAAAATAAAAGGATATGTGTGATCATACAGCTTATTTATAAATAATTAAAAAAAAAAAAAAAAAAAAAAAACTCAACTCGCATTACCTCGTGCTAATTTGGCTCCAACCATCTGACACTCGCATAAACTTCGAACCAGTATCAGTATGAGCTTACTCATTGACTTGCTCGAGTAAGTATAGGGGAACTTACCTAATAAAACCCAGTCGGCTCAGTTGTTCAGGTTAAAAACAATTAATAACAACATATAAAATAAGTAATTAAAAGCATCAATGGTTCTATGGTCTAGTGGTTAGGACATTGGACTCTGAATCCAGTAACCCGAGTTCAAGTCTCGGTAGAACCTTTTTCTTCTTTTCTTCTATTTATATTAGCCATTTTTCTTCCACGGAGGTTTGTAGTGGATTGATATAAGTATAACAACATTAATTATTAATGTTTTTAATAATTATGATTCTCAATATGCAAATAACAATTATGATTCTCATTATCATCTACATACAAATAACTAGATTAAGTGATGAGATACATTTTATAAAAGGATTATATTATGCATTCATTAAGCAAACTTGTTTTATTTAATTGGGAATACTATATAAGAATATGCATTTAATATTTAAAGGTTGTTTTAACTAATTATTTACTTTATTAAATTACAAATTTCGTCCTTTAAAATTTATAAAACTATGGATGTTGTCCTTTTAAAAAACTTTCAAGTATTATCCTTTATTTGAAAAGTTATTTGTTAATCTAACTCCAATTAACTTATTCAGTTAGTTATTAATATATATGGGGGTATTCTTGTAATTTTGCACCAAATAAAAAAACCCCTTAAATTGCATCATGGTAATTTAGTCATTTTAAGTGTTTAAGTTGGAAATTTTGTTTTTAATCCAAACAATTAATTTATGTTGGACTAAATCTTTAAAACTGTTGATATTTTATATGATTTTATATTTATTTTATTTATAAATTGTTATTAAACATTCAAATATTTAATAGTTTACCAAAAAGCATTGGGAAAATTTTATTTTGTCACCAATTGAACCCCTACTCTTTAAAAAACAAAGTTTTATCCAACACCAAGATACAATTAAACTAAAAGTATTTTGCTAACTTTTTACCAATTAATTGTTCAAAACTAACTAGTGTCTTTTTTTTGGAACGACAAATAGCAATAAAACGCATCAAAAAACAACTAGCAAGGAGCTAGGAGTGAAGAAGAAACAACAAAAAGCAGTACAACAAAAAAGAGACCTAGGCTTTCCAATCAATAGTCCGGTCTTTAAAATATGTGTTTTATGTTTCTCACACGTTCACGTGTACCCTCGAGTAATAAGACATATATAACCTGAAATATATGGATTTTTTTAATTACCTGAAATACAAAAAGGAATAATAATTAAAACATGAAAAATAAACAATAATTGAAGGCGCTCTGTCATCATCCCATAGATTTTTTAAAGACAATTTTCTATTCTCCAGTAGAAAGTAAAGGGTTTGCAAACAACAAATAAAAAGATCGCACGCACAAGAAAACTGAAACACAATCCCCACGCCGAAAAACGTCCCGTACTTCTCCGAGCTGACTATAGTTCGTATGCGATCACCACCGATTTCTTTTATTTTGCTTTTATATCTTGATTTTATGAATTTTTTAGCCTAAATAATCGTTGTTAGATGTTTCAGACCGATTATGGAACCGCAGAAGTACATGCACGGTAGATATGAACCAGAGGTTTAAGGTTTTTTATATTTGGTGTAAAATTACAAGAATACCCCCATATTTATTAGTAACTAACTGAATAAGTTAATTGGAGTTAGTGTAAAGGTTAAAGTTCGAAATAACTTTTAAAATAAAGGATAGTACTTGAAATTTTTTTAAAAAAGGACAAAATCATTGCTTTGTAAAGTTTAAAAGACAAAATTTGTAATTCAGTCTATTTACTTATATATATATATACAATTACCAACTTTATTAAGTTCAATTACTATTTTACCCCTCCATATTGCCGTATATACTATTATGTCATTTGCAATATTTATCATTATGCCATCTGTTTATTTCTATTATTTTGCCATTTGTATTTTTTCTAATATCCGTACGCAACGAGTTTAACATATAAGTTTGTGATGTAACGGGTACCGTAATGTAACATAACATTTAGGTCATAAGTTTAACATTTTTAAGCGTTCGTTTTCTAATTTTAATATAGTCTTTTTCTAATTGCGATTGAGTCGTTTGAGTTTGAGACATGAGTTGGTGTTTTTTTTGGTGTAATAGGTACACATAGATTTCCTTATGTACAATCATGTAACATAGTTTTTTTGTTTGAATCGTTTTGATAGCTACACGTTTTTTTAATTTCCATTTTCATTACGTACCACTATAGTATGAGACGGTTATATATGACAACATTATCCTCACGATAACGCACAGGTATGAAATCTTGTTTTAGTAAATATTAGAATGTTTAATACTCTTTTGTTGCATAAGATACATTAGTACATCACAATCCAATTTTCATTTAACATCCTTCTATTATATAATTGTTTAGTTTTACATTGATTTCGATACGACCGCGTAGACGATCCACCGCTCACGCAATTTCAATTGGTATCTGAGCATTTCGTTCTATCTACTGGTCTAGAAATCACTGTTTTTCAGCTTTTCAAGTAAAAAAGTTGGGGTTTTTAAAAAATCTTTTCGTTTTTGCTTTCGGTTGATCAACTCAAGTGTGTTTTTCATGAAAAATCTTCTCCTACATCATTCCTGTTGAGTTTATCTGTGTTCTTGTTGAAAATCTCGTTCGAAAATACTAAAAATCTCGAAATTTGAGTCGAAAATGTTCCAGTTCGTATTCAGTTCGGGTGAGATCTGAGTTTTCGAGTTTGTAACCGCTCCGAACTCACAGTTAGGATCCAGTTCGGTTGTTTTTTCAAACGAAGTGGCAGTTCGGAAGTGTTCGTCTGAGAGTTCGTTTCCGGTTCAGCTCGAGTTCAGACAGTCTTGTTTAAGTTCGGTTTAGGTTCGGCTATCTTCTAGTTCGGTTTCAGTTCGTTAATCCAAAGTCATGGTTCAGCTGAGTTCTTTTTGGGTTCGGTTAATTTTCGGTTCGGCTCCGGTTCGACAGAGTTCGGATAAGCAAATTCAAGTTCGGATCCAGTTCGGGTGAACAATAATCAACATTTTTTGGGTGGTTTACTAAAACTGACGTAACCTGAGAACTGTAAAGAGTTACGGGAGCTAATACCAACCAAAATGACCGTCTCGGAGAGATCTACACTTTTACTCGCCTAACGGCTAGTACCCTCCGTTTTGATACCCTTAAATATACTTCTAAGATCTTCATTTTTGGGTTTGAAGTTTTTATGTACAAGTTTTCGGAAAAGATGAGTGATTTTCAAGCATTTGCCCCAATTCAGAATTCAATGCAAGCTACAATGCAAACAATGATGAACTATGATAATGAAATTGGAATAAGTCAGAAAGCTCCCAAATTATTAAAATTGGAAGATTATCATAGTTGGATTAAACGGTTTGAAGCTTATGTTGATACGAATGATGTTGATATGTGGCTAGCGTTTAATGAACAATACATCTATCCTAAAGATGATTCTGGAGAGCCGATTCTTTTAAGAAAACTCACTTCTGAACAAAAGAAAGCATATCAAGCTGAGAAAAAGGCGTATGGCACTTTGACAATGGCATTGCTCAAAGAATTGCTACATCAATTTTCTTCTAACTATACATCGAAAAGTTTATGGGATGCTTTGGAAAGAGATGTGAGGGTAATGACCAATACAAGAAAAGTCGACTAAAAGTCTTGAAAAAGGTATTTGATAGTTTCAAGCATTATCAGAATGAATCAATTCTAAATCTGATTGCAAGATTTGTACATTTAATGAGTGAGATGCGTCTAGTAAGTCTTAAAAAAGAAGAGGCTGATTTGAAAGCAAAGATTTTGAAAGCATTACCCGAGAAATGGGAAAATTATGTGATGATGATTACTCATGATAAAGAGTATTCGGGTTTGTCTTTCAGTGAGCTGGTTCAAAGAATACAAGCAAGGGATATGGAGTGAACTGTGAATAAGTCACTACCTGCACAAATCCAGAATCCTGCTGTATATCATGGTGAAAATGATTCGACCATGAATGCTGTGAAGTCAAATATTGTTAATTCCGCACCTCCTACATCATTCATTGCCGGTAAATCTGAAAACTCTAGTTATTCTTCTGGTTGTACTGTTTCAATTCCTAGTTCTTTAACACAAACTGCTTTATCTGTTCAAACAACCGATGATTATCTGGCTTTAATGTCTGCATTGGTATCTTCATATTTTGGGGTAATTACTGGTTCCGTTAGTAACACCGAATTGACAAATGAAGATTATGATCATATTGATTATGATCATTTGGAAGAAATGTATCTGAATTGGCAATATGCTGTGTTAGTTCGAAGGACGAAGAATTTTTTTAGTAGAACTGGCAAGAAGAGATTGAATCAGGATGGTAAGATTGGATTGGACAAATCAAAGGTTAAGTGTTACAAATGTTCCGTATATGGACATTTTGCACGTGAATGTCTAAGTTTAATTGATAATAAATTGAAGACTGGTCAACATGCTCATTTGGTGATTAAGTTCTCAAATCCAGATCAAAAAGATCAAAAAGCATTTGATTATGTTAATAACAATTTGACAAAAATATTTCGGCATCCAGATGAATTTGCCTGGAATGCGGATTCTGATGTTACAAAATTGTCACATGCTCTTATTAAGGTTGCTTTAACAACTCATCATTCAGATGATAGTCTTTTAAGTGATTCTGATTCTAATTCAATCATATCATTAATAAAAGAGGTTCTGCCAAAGGTGACTAATAATTTAAAGGCCGAAGAATCTAAATGTCTTGAATGTGTAAGGTTGAGTAAAAAGAATGTAAGTCTGGTAAGAGATTCTCAATTATCAACTGAAGAGATTGTGGTGCTAAAGCAAGACTTGGAATAATTTCAAAAGAAATATTATGCTTTGGTTCATGTTCATGAAGATGTGGTAAAAGAGAAGAATGTTTAGGTTAAAGAGTGTGCTAAGGCAAAAGCTGACGCTAAAGAAGTTGCTGACGATTTTGAAGCGTTATTCGAAAAGAGTTATCCAGTTCCACAGAAGTATGAACAAGCACATGCACACGTTGTTGAATCTGCTGCTACGATTGAGAAACTACAAACGACATTGTCTACACTTCAAGATTCAAATGTTCTTCTTCGAGATAAGAATGAAGTTTTAACAAAGGATGTGGAAATATTCAAAAAGAAGTGGGAGAAAGTTACATAAGAAGTCTTAGCTGAATGTGATATCAGGAAGTTGCAAACGTATGAGTACAATGACCTCAATGAAAAATTCAGAAAGTCACAAAAAGAGGTGTTTGCCGCTCAACAGAAAATTTCTGAATTAAAGCTGGAAATTCTGGAACTACAAAGGCAAGTGAAGAATTGTAATTTATCACTACTTTGTTGAATTTCTTGTATAAGAAGGATCGGAGTGAAGATAGTTCCAAATAAAATGATATTCACAATGTTCCTCAACTAGTGGATTTATCTGAGTTTACTTCTGCTCCTCTTGATCCAAAGGCTGAAATGCTTGATTATTCCAAATTTGCAACACCAGCTAAGAAGAAGAAAAATAAGTCCAAGAAGAAAGTTACTTTTGCTAAAGCTCCAACGTTTGTTTCAAGTTCACATTTCATGAAAGATGAAAATGTTTTTGGAAAAGTTGAAAAATCTTCAAGTTCTTCATCTGAAGAGGAAGCTGCTAAATCTTTAGTGCGAGAGGACAAACTTAAGGAAATTAAAGATCAATTTACTAGAAAAGAAAAAGGGAGAGATGCTTCTGGTTCTCAATCTGAGTCTTCAAAGACTTCGGGTTTCAAGCACAAAGGTTTGGGATTTGAAATTAAAGATGTTCGTGTTAAAGCTCAACAATCAAAGAAGAAAGAAAAAGGGTTGAAGATCAAAACTCAAAAGAAATCATCTCCTCAGACAAATCAAATTTTTATTCTTCTGGAGGTTCTTCTTCTGAATCAAAGATATCTTCACGGAGTCCTTCTCCGAGGTATGATTCTTATGATGCTTTCTTTGACAATTTTGATTCTGATCATTCTTCATGCTCTTAAAATTCAAAGAATTTTTTAAATGTTATTCAGTTTCGTGAAAGACTTTGTTATGCATGTCGTCAACCTGGACATCTTGCTGCTGATTGTCCGACGACTGCCTATATCCATAACACTGCTAAATATGTGGATAACAAAGGTCAGATTTTTATGAACCGTGGTCTCCAAAAGCCAAATCAACTCGTAAAACCGTCTTGGTTCAAACCAAGTAGGCCGTTTGATTCTGATTCAGGTTCTGATCAAAAATCAAAATCTTCATGAATATGGAAACCAAAGGTAGTTTCCAAGGCAAACAATGACTATGTGGAAGACACCGGGCGACCCGACGCTGATGAATCGGGTCGATCCCAGAGCGACTGATGTTTTTCTTTGGTGTCAGCAGGTATTTCAGGAAGACCTATCGGTAATTGAAAGAATGCTGGTCATGAACTATCTGTGATAACTTAAATTGAATTTTCAAATCAATTTTGTTTTCAACATACTAAACTGCTAGTATTCGTGTTGGTTGATCAATTTCTGTTTTGTTTTTCACTCCATCTCATTTTGAGAGGGAGTTTGTTTTTGCAAAAATTCAAAAATAATGTGTTGTTTTTCAAATGTTGAAAATGAAAATCTAAAAAATAGAGTTTGTCATTTTAGGAGGAGAAATTTGAAAAGACAAAAACATTGAAAAATGCAAAAATCCAAAAACAATGAAAAATGAGAAATTGTATCCGACATGATTGGGAAATGATGGTACATTGGTTGACGATGTCTGACTCTTGGATAAAGTAAATGATATAAACCATAAGATCATTGTTCGATGTGCTAGGAAGGCTCGACAAATCAGAAAGTATACACATGTGATGTACATTAAATCTGATGCTTGACCTAGTGGACAACATCTTGATGCGTATCTCATGATATATCAAGAAAAAGATGTGTGAAAAGAAAAATAAGAAGTCACTGTGTATACATGTGTTCATTTTACAAAGATTTAAACTTGTTTGATTTTCTTTATTTTCCTTAAATGATCGGACTATCTCTGCGTGTCCACAAGACCGACCTGATAGTTGTTCATTTAAGGTTCTGCTTTATTTTCTTGGTGTTTCGTATAACTCATCGGACTTTCTCTGCGTGTCCACAAGACCGACCTGATTGTTGTTGAGTTATACAATTTTCAACTTGTTTTATTTTCTTATTTGTTAAATCCGAGGCCTTATCTGCGTATCGAAAGATCGACCTTAAGGTAGACGATTTAACATTTTTATTTCTTTTTGCATGGAACACAATTGACTATATCATGTATACAATCACTATGTGATAAATCACAAGTGAAATCACAAAATGTGATAAGCAAAGCATATATGAGTATGTCTGATAGTGTGGGGTACACTGGTCAATGCAAATCTAATCAATATCTTAACATATCCAGATGTTATGAGTATGATTCTGTCTGTGTTTAATGTTGGACAAATTATATCTGCAATCGACATGGCTTATGTGCTACAATAATCGAAATTGAAGTGTAGTTCAACATGTTATGTCCAATCCCAAGTTGTGATCCTTCTCGCAAAAGACAAAAGTAGTGTCTGATTCTGTATTGCATTATCTTTTTTATATCAGAAAATATCAAAAATATTTTAGATGTGTTTTGATATAAAGTTTTGAAAAACCGAAAGGATTTTATTTCTTATTTTCTTTTCGTTTGATCAACACGGAATACGGAATCAATTTCAAAATCAATATATCTTGGACTCTCGAAGAGACGTTTTGCACTAAGATTATTTATGTTGGCAGGTTCAAAGTGGAAAATGATATCATAACTTTAAGTGTGACATCCGGGAATTTCAAGGTTTACTTCCATTAGACAATATCCGTTAGTTACGTTATAAGTGTTAACTTAGTAACTAATGCTTAACTAGGCCGAATACGTCCACGACCTTTGGTTGATCACCGAACCCGTCCATATGTGTTATGTATTTATTTATATGTTGTTATTATGAGAAACGTGATTTAAATGCATGATTAGTATTAAAAAGCATGATTAATTGTTTACTTGTTAAAATTATATGATAAAATGTTTAAATTGCCTAATTATGTGATTATATGTGTAACCGGGTAATTAAGTGTATGCATACATGTCTAATGATTGGGCTAGTAATTAGTTAATGATGGATTAATCATGGGCTAATGATGGCTAATCATTGGGGGGCCCAAATCCCAATGAAAGCCCATGATGGCCCTAAGTATTTAAAGGAGTAATTAACCCTAATTCTCCATTTACTTGCATCATCACAACAAACACACACACTCTCCTACCCTCACTCTCTCTCACGAATCTGGATCAGCCCCAAGAGCCATCAAGACCAGCCCTTAATTCTGTTGGTGAAGATCATCCATAGAAGCTTGACCAAACCGTGAGTTCCATGAACCATGTTCTTGCTTCTCTTATGTGTTTTCTTCATAAAGCATGCCTAAATCATCATGTTATCGTTAGATCTTCTGTTAGGATGCTTAGGAATGTTAGATCTATCATAAAAACAACAACTTTACGTGTGAAACTGATCCATGATGAAGATTTATGCTAGAATAGGCTAATTTATGTAAAATGTGTTCTTGAAGTTTGATGATGAAAATGCATGTTTATGATGTTAAAAATGCTCCTGTGATGTTCCTAAATGTTTATGAATGCTTGGAAATGAATTACATGAAGTTTGGAAGCTGTTAGAAAGATTTTTGTTAGTTTTTCGGGTTTTTCTAGCGTCTAGCGAAACTGTGCATTCATCAGGAGAAACTATCCAGCGAAACTATGCATATCTCCTTCCAGCGAAACTGTTCAGCGAAACTGTAGTGTCTCTCGTGAACGAAACTGACCTTGTCCCTGAACGAAAGTTCAACCAGTTCCTGGCGAAACTAGCCAGCGAGACTAACAGTTTCTCTAGCCAGCGAAACTAGCAGTTTCTCTAGCCAGCGAAACTAGCAGTTTCTCTAGCCAGCGAAACTAGCAGTTTCTCTAGCCAGCGAAACTAGCAGTTTCTCTGGCAATTTCTCTAGCAGTTTCTCTAGCAGTTTCTCCAGCAGTTTCTCCAGACTAAACCCAAACTTGTGCAACTTATTTGAATGCTATTCCATGACATACATGATTATGCAATGATGAAACATGCTATGATTTCTGTAATTTATGAACCCTTGTTTATGATCAACCATCGGTGTCGTGTGTCGTTATGTCGTGTTATAGTTCCAACGTGCTATGTTATGGGCCATAGTGACGTTAAGTTAATAAATAGACACGAAACTAATACTTAAGACCTAAACGTGTTCATAGGTCTTCGTTAAGCAATATTTGGATTAATTAGCAAGTGTAGCTGAGCAACCTAAGGTGAGTTTCACTAACCCTTTAATTGTGAGCCCGTTTGGGACACAACGAATGAACTTAACGAAAAACAAACAACGCTGACATTTTGAGGTATTACCAAATGAGATACCTGTTATGGAAGTTGGAGTGTTTTATGGGGAGCACTTGCAACTGTCCATCCTTGGGGTTTCGAATGAAACCCGGAAACAACCATTTTGACACTCAAACTCTTTTTGGGATTTCAGATGAAATCCAGAACAAACGTTTTAATATGGCTAGTGTAGGTTAAAGTCTAAACCAAATGATATCACATGATTTCTAAGGATTGCCTTGTTAATTTAAAAGTCCTCAACTTAGTACTGATGATCTGAAGCGAGGGGATGTTGGGTAGATCTACTGAGGGTTTGACAAACCCTGCTCCACGGTACACAAATGTGTAGCCAACCGGTTGGAGGCCGAACGGAGTTCAATATCAGCCTGTTTTAGTTGTGGGCCTCCCGAAAGGGACACAACTGGAGGCACCAACCATCGGCAAATGCCGAACTCTGTTACGTCAGCTTTCAGCCCTAGTACGACTTCTTTAGTGCATGGAAACCGGATTAGCTACCCGCGATATCGGTTGACCGCTTTAACTTTTACTTAACTAGTGCATATTCGATAATTCAACACTTGGCAAATGTTTTGCAAAACTACTACTTATTTATATGATTTGATAAACACGATTAAGAGACCGGGCCAATGCATGTCATGCCCACCGTGAACTCACCAACCGTTAGGTTGACACTTGTGTGGTTTTCACTTTTGCAGATCGCTGAGGAGTATCCGCTGGAGGTTGGCATGGCACGTGAAGACTTTATTTCTATTAAACTTAATTTGGGAATTTAATACAATGACTTTGTAAAGCACGTGGTTAGTGCTAAGACACTTATGTTTATATTCCGCTGCGTATTTTAAACTGTTTTATTTATGAACATTGGACTTAACTCTGATTCGTTTAGTATTTGTAACTAATGGTTGTGGTCCTGGTTTGTTCGCACCCCTTAACGGTATAAACTCCGTTAGTGGTTATTTGGGGGTGTGACAGATTGGTATCAGAGCCATAAGTTGCAGAGAACTGGAATCATTTTTGAAAACGATTTGGAAACTGCAACTTGAAACCTTAGTTACAAACGAACAAACAAAATTCCCAAAATAAAATTTTTACGTGCCAACCTGGGATACTCGCTCTGCTGTGTAAGTAAATACTTCATATGTATATATATGTATATATATATATATATATAGACCGTGTCTAGGTAGTCTAACGGAAAACCTTAGGATGATTTCACACACGAATACGAAAAGCGAACGCTATTACGCGCACTATTCCGGGGAAAAGCGACAACGAAACGATGCTACACGCTACGTCCTGATTTCTACTACGATGACTACGCCGACGGTGACTCTTATGGGAAAGCCGACTTTCGACGATAACTACTTACGACTTACGACGATCTTCGACGACGCCTCAATTTTGCACGAAAATTTTTCTGGACTAATAGAGGGATAACGGGAAATGGTTAATATACATATTATGGGATATGTATAGAGTATAACTGTGACTGAACACTGGTTACTTTAACTGTCCAGAAAGATGTCTGGAAGAGCCGGAAGGAACAACATCAACCTGACGCCCGCGCAACTGCAAGCTATGATCAACGAGCATGTGCAAGCCGCCGTGGCAGCTGTCCAAGCTACAATTGCTGCCCATGGTAATTATTATGCCGGTTAAGGCACAAGGCGATATATATTTTGACCTGTTTAAATTTGAAAACCCGAACTATTAATTGCATCAGGAAACGTCCATCACTGCACATTTAAGACTTTCATGGACTGCAAGCCGATGACGTTTTCCGGCGAAGAAGGAGCGGTAGGACTCCTCAGGTGGATTGAGAAGTCTGAGAAGGTCTTCTCCATGTGTAACTGCCCTGCTGAGAACAAGGTGAAATTCGCGACTGGCACTTTCGAGGGAGCAGCTCTCTCCTGGTGGAACGCTGAAATTCAAATGGTTGGAGTAAACGCTGCTAATGACATGGAATGGGAAGCGTTTAAGGAACTGATCATGGAGGAGTATTGCCCTCGGGATCAAGTCAAGAAGCTTGAGGGAGAATTTTTGAACTCCAAGATGTCTGGGTCTGAAGTCGAAGAGTACACTGCGCGTTACCACGAGTACGCGGTACTATGTCCGTCAATGGTTGATGCTGAATTCAAACGCATTGAGCGTTATCTGGAGGGTCTCGCACCCCAAATCAAGAGCTTGGTGACAGCCAGCAACCCAACAACCGTGCAGCAAGCCATTCGTTTGGCTCATAAGTTAACTGATCAGGAAATCGAGAGGGGTACACTACCTGCAAAGCTCACTGTGAAGACTGCCTTGAGTGGCAAGCGTAAGGCTGAAGAAGAAGCTCCAGCAACATCTGTGAATAATCAAACTGTTGGGAATCAGTCTGGGAGATCCTCTAACTCCCAATATCAGAACAAGCGACCCGACAATACAAGGTCAAACTTCAACAATGGCAGCAACAGTGGAAGTAACAACCGTCAGGGTGGAAATGGAAACTACAAAGGGAAAGCCCCGTATTGTAACAAGTGCGGGAAACACCACAACGGCATGTGCAGCAAGGGTCTGGAATGTGGAAGATGTGGTAAAATGGGGCATGAAGCCAACAACTGCTGGACCAATCTACAAAAGTTGAACAACAACGGTCAGAATCAAGGGGGAAATAACAACAGGGGAAACGGAAACAACCGTAACGGGCAAGGAAACAATCAGAACAACAACAATGGTGGAGCCCGTGGCTGTTATGAATGTGGTGCGCAAGGCCACATGAGGAAAGACTGCCCGCGTTTGCGCAGACAAGGAAATGGAAACAATGGCAACGGTGGGAACCCGGGCAACGGAAATGGTGACAACGGGAATGGTAACGGTGGGAATGGTAATGGTGGAAACGGAAATGGTGGGAATGGTAGAGGTCGAGCTTTCGTCATGGGTCAAGGTGAAGCTCGCAATGACGCCAATGTGATTAACGGTAAATTTATACTTAATGGTTACTTTGCTACTGTATTGTTTGATTCTGGTGCTGAAAGAAGTTTTATTTCCACAAAGTTTGCTAGATTAATTAATGCTAAACCGATTGACTTAGATGCTAAGTATGTGGTAGAGCTAGCAAACGGTAAACTCCATGATACGACTCAGATAGTTAAGGACTGTAAGTTAGAACTAGCTGGCCGTACTTTAGGAATCGATCTTATGCCTTTCCCGATTGGTAGTTTTGACGTCATAGTAGGAATGGATTGGTTATCCGAAAACCGAGCTGAAATTTTATGCCAAGAAAAAGTGGTTCGTATCCCACTCAAAGACGGTGAAGTGCTAACAGTTCAAGGTGAAAAAGGTGGAACAGTCACCGGTATCATCTCATTTCTCAAAGCTCAAAAGTGCCTTCGTAAAGGTCACTTCGCGATTCTTGCAAACGTCACCGACACGACACTTCCTGAGCGTAAAATCGACAACTACCCGATAGTCCGCGACTTTCCGGAGGTATTTCCTGATGATCTGCCTGGTTTGCCTCCATTTCGACAAGTTGAGTTTGGGATCGACTTAACTCCCGGCGCCGCTCCGATTGCACGCGCACCGTACCGTTTGGCTGTAAGTGAACTCAACGAACTCTCCGCTCAACTTCAAGAGTTACTCGACAAAGGATTTATTCGTCCGAGTTCGTCTCCATGGGGAGCACCGGTACTGTTTGTAAAGAAGAAGGATGGAACGTTCCGAATGTGTATCGACTACCGAGAGCTCAACAAGGTTACAATTAAGAATCGGTATCCACTTCCTAGAATCGACGATCTCTTCGATCAGCTACAAGGTTCAAGCTACTTCTCAAAGATCGACCTACGGTCAGGATATCATCAACTCCGTGTTCGCGATGAAGATATTCCTAAGACTGCCTTTAGAACTCGGTATGGTCATTATGAATTCCTGGTTATGCCGTTTGGGCTAACCAATGCACCTGCTGTATTTATGGACCTGATGAATCGAGTGTGCAAGCCGTACCTCGATAAATTTGTGATAGTTTTCATTGATGATATATTGATCTACTCCAAGACAAAGGAAGAACACGAGAATCACCTGCGACTTATTTTGGAATTACTCCGCAAGGAACAGCTTTACGCCAAGTTTTCAAAGTGCGATTTTTGGATCCGCGAAGTCCAGTTTCTTGGACACATTGTCAATCAGGATGGGATTCAAGTTGACCCGTCTAAAGTAGAAGCCATTAAGAATTGGTCTACACCCAGAGCGCCGACTGAAATCCGACAATTTTTGGGACTTGCCGGATATTACCGAAGATTTATTAAGGGTTTCTCGCAATTGGCTCAACCCTTAACAGCTTTGACGCACAAGGGAGTGCAGTATAGATGGGGTGAAAAAGAGGAACACGCGTTTCAATCTCTTAAGGATATGTTATGTTCAGCTCCGATTCTCTCGTTACCTGAAGGGGTTGACGACTTCGTAGTTTATTGCGATGCCTCCATTCAAGGACTCGGTTGTGTATTGATGCAACGAGACAAAGTGATTGCCTACGGGTCAAGGCAATTGAAGGATAATGAGAAGAATTACACAACACATGATTTGGAATTAGGAGCCGTTATTCATGCACTCAAGATTTGGAGACATTACCTCTATGGAACAAAGTGCACAATATTCACCGACCATAAAAGTTTACAACACATCTTCGATCAGAAGGATCTTAACATGCGACAACGAAGGTGGGTCGAGTTACTGAATGATTATGACTTAGCGATTAAGTATCACCCGGGAAAAGCCAATGTTGTGGCTGATGCCTTAAGCAGAAAAGAGTATGAAAAGCCTCGAAGGGTACGAGCGCTGCAACTCACAATTCACACAGGACTACCGGATCGAATCCGCGATGCTCAAAGAGAAGCTTTAAAAGAAGAAAATTTCGCAGCTGAAGCACTGCGAGGGGTAGATGGTAAGTCTGAAATTAAGTCTGACGGACTCTGGTATTACAATGACAGGATTTGGATTCCTCTACTCGGAAATCTCCGTGAGCTCGTGATGGACGAGGCTCACAAGTCAAGGTATTCGGTGCACCCTGGATCGGACAAAATGTACCAAGATTTGAAGGGTTTGTATTGGTGGCCGAATATGAAAGCCGACATTGCGCGATACGTGGCTAAGTGTTTAACATGCTCGAGAGTTAAGATCGAGTACCAAAAACCTTCTGGATTATTACAGCAACCAAAGATCCCAGAATGGAAATGGGAGGATATCTCCATGGACTTCGTAACAGGATTACCTCATCGATCGAATCGACCGGATGCGATTTGGGTTATCATTGATCGATTAACCAAATCTGCACATTTTATCCCGATGAAGGAAACTGACAATATGGTATAAGTTAACCAAGCTGTACATTGACCGAATTGTGGCACGTCATGGAGTGCCTAAGACTATCATCTCCGACAGAGATCCTCGATTTACTTCCCGACTATGGCAATCTATGCAAGAATCACTGGGAACCAGACTGGATATGAGTACAGCTTATCACCCACAGACCGATGGTCAGACGGAACGAACGATTCAGACTTTAGAAGATATGCTACGAGCTTGCGTTCTCGACTTCGGTAAAAACTGGGAGGCTCACCTTCCGTTGGTGGAGTTCTCCTACAACAACAGTTATCATTCAAGTATCGGTGCAGCACCTTTTGAAGCACTATATGGCAGAAAATGTAGATCGCCCGTGTGTTGGGCAGAAACGGGTGAGAAGGGAATCACCGGACCAGAAATCATTCACGACACAACTGAACGGATTATTCAAATCAGAAAGCGGATAGCCGCAGCACGTGACAGGCAAAAGAGCTATGCCGACAAACGCCGTAAACCTTTGAAGTTTGAGGTAGGCGACAAAGTACTATTGAAGGTATCTCCTTGGAAAGGAGTGATACGCTTCGGAAAGCGTGGAAAGCTGAATCCTCGCTATATCGGTCCATTTGAAATTATTGGGGAAGTAGGCCCGGTGGCCTACCGATTACGACTCCCTGCAGAACTCGATGGAGTTCACAACGTATTTCACGTCTCAAATCTGAAGAAATGTCTGGCTGAAGACACAGAAATAATTCCTTTGGAGGAATTGGAAATTGATGAGCATTTGAGATTTATCGAGCAACCGGTAGAAATCATGGGACGCGAGGAGAAAGCCCTCAAACGCAGCAAGATTCCGATCGTCAAAGTTCGATGGAACTCAAAGCGTGGACCTGAATATACTTGGGAACGGGAGGATCAGATGAAGAAAAAGTATCCTCACTTATTCGAGCAAACGTCCACAGAAACTCAAGGTACGATTTAATTTTGGGGACCAAAATTCCTTTAACAGGGGGAGGATGTGGCAACCCTAAAACTTTTGCCTTCTTTCCCAGCGACGATAGCAGCGACAACAGCTAAGACTGCGAACGCTACAACACAAGAATAATTTTCGGGACGAAAATTCCATTGACAAGGGAATGATGTGACATCCGGGAATTTCAAGGTTTACTTCCGTTAGACAATATCCGTTAGTTACGTTATAAGTGTTAACTTAGTAACTAATGCTTAACTAGGCCGAATACGTCCACGACCTTTGGTTGATCACCGAACCCGTCCATATGTGTTATGTATTTATTTATATGTTGTTATTATGAGAAACGTGATTTAAATGCATGATTAGTATTAAAAAGCATGATTAATTGTTTACTTGTTAAAATTATATGATAAAATGTTTAAATTGCCTAATTATGTGATTATATGTGTAACCGGGTAATTAAGTGTATGCATACATGTCTAATGATTGGGCTAGTAATTAGTTAATGATGGATTAATCATGGGCTAATGATGGCTAATCATTGGGGGGCCCAAATCCCAATGAAAGCCCATGATGGCCCTAAGTATTTAAAGGAGTAATTAACCCTAATTCTCCATTTACTTGCATCATCACAACAAACACACACACTCTCCTACCCTCACTCTCTCTCACGAATCTGGATCAGCCCCAAGAGCCATCAAGACCAGCCCTTAATTCTGTTGGTGAAGATCATCCATAGAAGCTTGACCAAACCGTGAGTTCCATGAACCATGTTCTTGCTTCTCTTATGTGTTTTCTTCATAAAGCATGCCTAAATCATCATGTTATCGTTAGATCTTCTGTTAGGATGCTTAGGAATGTTAGATCTATCATAAAAACAACAACTTTACGTGTGAAACTGGTCCATGATGAAGATTTATGCTAGAATAGGCTAATTTATGTAAAATGTGTTCTTGAAGATTTGATGATGAAAATGCATGTTTATGATGTTAAAAATGCTCCTGTGATGTTCCTAAATGTTTATGAATGCTTGGAAATGAATTACATGAAGTTTGGAAGCTGTTAGAAAGATTTTTGTTAGTTTTTCGGGTTTTTCTAGCGTCTAGCGAAACTGTGCATTCATCAGGAGAAACTATCCAGCGAAACTATGCATATCTCCTTCCAGCGAAACTGTTCAGCGAAACTGTAGTGTCTCTCGTGAACGAAACTGACCTTGTCCCTGAACGAAAGTTCAACCAGTTCCTGGCGAAACTAGCCAGCGAGACTAACAGTTTCTCTAGCCAGCGAAACTAGCAGTTTCTCTAGCCAGCGAAAGTAGCAGTTTCTCTAGCCAACGAAACTAGCAGTTTCTCTAGCCAGCGAAACTAGCAGTTTCTCTGGCAATTTCTCTAGCAGTTTCTCTAGCAGTTTCTCCAGCAGTTTCTCCAGACTAAACCCAAACTTGTGCAACTTATTTGAATGCTATTCCATGACATACATGATTATGCAATGATGAAACATGCTATGATTTCTGTAATTTATGAACCCTTGTTTATGATCAACCATCGGTGTCGTGTGTCGTTATGTCGTGTTATAGTTCCAACGTGCTATGTTATGGGCCATAGTGACGTTAAGTTAATAAATAGACACGAAACTAATACTTAAGACCTAAACGTGTTCATAGGTCTTCGTTAAGCAATATTTGGATTAATTAGCAAGTGTAGCTGAGCAACCTAAGGTGAGTTTCACTAACCCTTTAATTGTGAGCCCGTTTGGGACACAACGAATGAACTTAACGAAAAACAATGCTGACATTTTGAGGTATTACCAAATGAGATACCTGTTATGGAAGTTGGAGTGTTTTATGGGGAGCACTTGCAACTGTCCATCCTTGGGGTTTCGAATGAAACCCAGAAACAACCATTTTGACACTCAAACTCTTTTTGGGATTTCAGATGAAATCCAGAACAAACGTTTTAATATGGCTAGTGTAGGTTAAAGTCTAAACCAAATGATATCACATGATTTCTAAGGATTGCCTTGTTAATTTAAAAGTCCTCAACTTAGTACTGATGATCTGAAGCGAGGGGATGTTGGGTAGATCTACTGAGGGTTTGACAAACCCTGCTCCGCGGTACACAAATGTGTAACCAACCGGTTGGAGGCCGAACGGAGTTCAATATCAGCCTGTTTTAGTTGTGGGCCTCCCGAAAGGGACACAACTGGAGGCACCAACCATCGGCAAATGCCGAACTCTGTTACGTCAGCTTTCAGCCCTAGTACGACTTCCTTAGTGCATGGAAACCGGATTAGCTACCCGTGATATCGGTTGACCGCTTTAACTTTTACTTAACTAGTGCATATTCGATAATTCAACACTTGGCAAATGTTTTGCAAAACTACTACTTATTTATATGATTTGATAAACACGATTAAGAGACCGGGCCAATGCATGTCATGCCCACCGTGAACTCACCAATCGTTAGGTTGACACTTGTGTGGTTTTCACTTTTGCAGATCGCTGAGGAGTATCCGCTGGAGGTTGGCATGGCACGTGAAGACTTTATTTCTATTAAACTTAATTTGGGAATTTAATACAATGACTTTGTAAAGCACGTGGTTAGTGCTAAGACACTTATGTTTATATTCCGCTGCGTATTTTAAACTGTTTTATTTATGAACATTGGACTTAACTCTGATTCGTTTAGTATTTGTAACTAATGGTTGTGGTCCTGGTTTGTTCGCACCCCTTAACGGTATAAACTCCGTTAGTGGTTATTTGGGGGTGTGACATTAAGTCTTCTAAAGCTGTCGATAAAAAGATTTCACGCGTTGCAATGTCAAGTATTCGAGATCAGACTCATCGTCAAGTTGATGGAGAGTTTGATTGATTATACAAGATTATGTGAAAATTAATACTGCACATGTCGAGGGGGAGTTTGTTGATGCATATTTTGAGGTCGTCATGTGAACACTACGTCAAAAAGTGGCTTTGGCCACGGTTTTTTTAATGCATAGCCACTGTTTTGTAAAAAACGTGGCCAAAGGTAAGAAATACTAGCTTTAGCCACACATATTTTGTACCCGTGGCCAAATATATAGCCTTTAGACCCTTTTAGCGACGTATTTTTTTGTTTATGTGACAACAACAATCAGGTGCAGTGGCTTTAGCCACTGTTTTACAAAAACATGTGGCACTTATTTGTCACACTTATAAAAGAGTGGCGAAATGCACCAAACGGCCACAAAATTTTTATGATTTTTAATTCGTGTGACCAAAAAGGAATGTATGGCTACGTTTAAATAATGTTGTGTGACGGAAGAGTATATTTTATTACTTAGTAAATAAAAAAAACAAAACTATTAAGTATATATTATGCATGGCTAAATGTGAGCAATGACCACGCTTTTTACTTAGTTATGTGGCTAAAAGCTAGTACATATGGCCACTGTTATTAGATTGTGTGACTTAAAATAGTAGGTTATGAGTGACAGATTTCTATTACCTATGGCCACATATATTAACCGTGCCTAAATAGTAGCCAATTTTAATTAGTTAATTATCTGTGGCGACGACGGATATATATCATTACTAGAGGTCAAATCTTTATCTACCACCTCGAGTTTCGGATATAAATCATATAATTAATTAATTGTCGATCATCACCATATACGCCGTTAGCTCTCTCAGCTCTCTGTTTTTTGGTTTATCACCACTTTCTAAAAATGTGGCATTTGCGTCCTCTGAATGTGGAAGATAGCCCTGAATACGGTAAGTAATCATCTAAATGACTGAAATTCAAATGCTTTAATGTGGAATTCGCGTCTCTGATTTGGTTATTTTTCTTGAACAGGGGAAGAAGATTTTAGTCTGTTTACTTTGGTGATCTATCACCGAGGGTATTTTGCGAGCCTCAATGGTCGGATACAATACATCGATGGGAGGGTTCGCTACGTCAACGAGGTGGATATTAACTCCTTCTCGTTCGATGACCTAGGTCAAATGGTGTCTGACCTAGGTTATGACTTGAACGATTTCGACCCCTACCTGAGGATCCCAGGGTTGTCTCTGGATTTTGGACTGGTTCCATTCACCGATGATCCGAGGGATGTTAGGGCCTTGGCCCTGCACGTCATGGACGAGGAGGTCATATCCATCTACCTCGATGGAGATGTGGAGGTGTCTTCCTCCTCCTCCTCCCCCTGAAGGTAGCTACCCATGGACATGCCGATATGACGATTCAGACAATTTCTCTAGTGGGAGCATGTTTTAAGTTTATGTTGTTTTTTTTATTATATATATTTGTAATTAATTAACTGATATCACATCTTTTGGATTATATATGTAATTAATTGTTGATGTGTTATGCATCCGATGTGTCTTTTGACTCGATCTTCTTCCTGAAGCAGAATTCTAGTTCATCCGGTTGTCTTCTACATATATTAGGTTGTGTGACTAAATATTAGTGTATAAGGAATTGTATTCAACCACAATGATTTTAATTCACTAGATAATGGGTTTAAATACATGGGAATATCCTATAGACTACGAACAGAAATAACAACTTTGGTTATTTATAGTATATATAGTTCATCCTGAAGAACTCCAGTTTATCCGGTTCATCCTGAAGAACTCTAGTTCATCCTGTTTTATTACTGAATAATTACTCTTGATCCTGAAGAACTGTAGTTCATCCGGTTCTATTCTTCTTCTTCTCTAATGAATAACTAAAATTGATCCTGTTTAATTATAAATCATCTTAGTCCGCCAAGGCAGTGAAACAGTTGTCTAAAAATGTCATCCGGTTCTGTTCATCTACTCTCATTCCAAATGAACTCTTCTTCCTGAGGAATTCTATAGTTCATCCTGTTCTGTTACTGAATAATTACTCTTGATCCTGAAGAACTCTAGTTCATCCGGTTCTATTCTTCTTCTTCTCTAATGAATAACTAAAACTGATCCTGTTTAATTAGAAATCATCTTAGTCCGCCAAGGCAGTGAAACAGTTGTCTAAAAATGTCATCTGGTTCTGTTCATCTGCTCTCATTCCAGATGAACTCTTCTTCCTGAGGAATTCTATAGTTCATCCTGTTCTGTTACTGAATAATTACTCTTGATCTTGAAGAACTCTAGTTTATCCGGTTCTATTCTTCTTCTTCTCTAATGAATAACTAAAATTGATCCTGTGTAATTATAAATCATCTCAGTCCGCCAAGGCAGTGAAACAATTGTCTAAATGTCATATGGTTCTGTTCATCTGCTCTCATTGCAGATGAACTCTTCTTCCTGAGGAATTCTAGTTCATACGGTTTTGTTCTTGTTAGTTCATACGGTTTTGTTCTTGTTCCAATTTACGGAAGAATTAAAATCTATTCAGTTTATAAATCTTGTCATCCACTATTAGACAATCAAAAAATTATAAATTGTAGCAAACAAGGCTTGAACCTGGGTCAGTCAAAAAACAAGGCTTGAACCTGGGTCAGTCAAAAGAAAGGAACACACTACAAGATTAAGAAGAACCATTGAGACAGAAGTGTTAATTGGTTATATTTTAACCAGAACTTATTTAACTACTCCCATCACATAAGAATAGTTGATAAACAAAATTTGTGTTGCTAAAGGTAATAAATAGACATGCTAAAAACAGGATTTGCGTGGTAAAGGTAAAAAATATACACAGTTATCTTGGCCTGACCTTTCAACTTCTTCCCACCATAGCTGGTAGCGTAGACGCCTTTAAATTTCCACTTTTTCGCCACCAATTTCTTCTGTACGAACGTATTTCCTGATCATCAAGAAAAAAAAACTTCGATCGATCAATGGCTGCCTTTGGTAAACAATGGAGGATTAGGGGTGTTAATGAACCAACACCCTACTACGACAAGACTCCCTGTAAGTGTATTTTCACTCAACAATGGCTGCAAGTTTTTATTTTTAGGGTTTTATGTTTTTTAGTTACTTACTCTCTACTATGCATTTGGATTTTTTATAGGTGGTCGGAGGTTCATCCTCAAGATCCATCACTGCGGTGATTTCCACCGGAATGCCGCCGACCAGGATGTGTGGAAGGGAAAGGTCGATTATGTCGACTATGTCGACATTCGCACATTTGATTGTCATGATCTGGATCAAATGGTGCAATAACTAAACCACACATCGATTGGCTATTTCCTCATTTACTGGAGGATCCCACCTCTGTCCATCACATACGGGCTTGAGTACGCTGATTTAATCACTGCCGAAGTTGTAGGGAATATGAAACTTCATCTCCAGGGACCAGAGGGGGGGGGGGGGGCTGGATGTGTATTTAATCCGGAACATGGATTCCACCTACACCTCCGAGTTGGGACCGAGATTGCCGCCTGGTCAAAAGCTGTTTCTTGATGACAGCAGTAGCAGCAGCAACTTCTTTGATGATAAAGACTATATGTCGGATGCTAGGTCTTAGCTAGTTAGATAGATTTTTGTATAGGATCTAATGAAAATCTTTGTATAAAGATCAATATATATATATATATATATATATATATATATATATATATATATAGGGAAGGGATATAATGAAAACCTCTTCGAGTTTGGAAAACCGTGAAAACCAAGCTAAAAAAATTGGTTTTTGTTCCGATTTTTTTTATGGTGATTCTCTAAGTTAAAAAAAACCCCTTTATGAAAAAAGTAAAAAAACGCCTAGTAAATATTAAAAAAAATATATTTTATAACTGATGTTACATATGTAACAGGGTACTGTTACATATGTAACATCAATTATAAAATATTTTTTTAAAAAAAATTTTACTAGGCGTTTTTTTTTTGCATAAAGGGGGTTTTTTAGCTTAGAGAATCACCATAAAAAAAATCGGAACAAAAATCGAATTTTTTAGCTTGGTTTTCAGGTTTTCTAAACTCGGAGAGGTTTTCATTTTATCCTTTCCTCTATATATATATATATATATTAAAGTTTTTGTTAGCTCTTCCTCATGTTTTGTTTTGGTTAACACCATTAATTATATAGATAGATTTTATCTCAATCATTAAAGTTGATTTTTTTCTAAATTTGATTGTTGCAAGTAGATTTTATTGTGAACTGATGTGATTTTTATATTATAAATCATCTCATCCCACCATATCAAAATGCCAACATATATACTAACATAACATATGAATATATACTTCATGTAAGATCACAGTTATGAGTGAAATGGAGGTCTGCTA
This sequence comes from Deinandra increscens subsp. villosa, assembly GCA_039602395.1. Classification (NCBI taxonomy): domain Eukaryota; kingdom Viridiplantae; phylum Streptophyta; class Magnoliopsida; order Asterales; family Asteraceae; genus Deinandra; species Deinandra increscens. Next base: position 8,009,052 of record JBCNJP010000010.1, on the reverse strand, counting down.
TGATTCATTGAAAATGTGTATGTTATTATAATAGAAGAAAACTGGTTAACCATCCTGAAGAACTTTAGAACTCTAGTTTATCCGGTTCATCATGAAGAAATCTAGTTCATCTTCTCTCAATCCTCATGAACTCTTCTTCCTGAGGACTTGTAGTTCATCCGGTTTTGTTCTTCTTCCAATTTAGAAGTAAAATTTATCCCGTTTATAGGTCATCTCATCCCACCATATATCAAAATGGCAACATATACTAACATAACATATGAATATATACTTCATGTAAGATCACAGTTATGAGTAAAATGGAGTCTGTAATGATTAATTGAAAATGTGTATGTTATTATAATAGAAGAAAACTGGTTAACCATCCTGAAGAAATTTAGAACTCTAGTTTATCCGGTTCATCCTGAAGAAATCTAGTTCATCTTCTCTCAATCCTCATGAAATTTTCTTCCTGAGGAATTGTAGTTCAGCAGAAAAATCATTCTCATCAGTAGGTTCAGTCTTTGGCTCCACAGGCTTTGTCTCTTTAACAAGTGCAAACACCTTGTCTTTGACTCCGTCTTCTTCAACATCAGCTTCAACAACCTTTTCTGTTTCAGGAGTATCAGGGGGAGCACACGGCTTTAAAAGAGGAATGTTGGGCAGAGATGGATCACTAGGCTTTAAAAGAGGAATAATGGGCAGAGATGGAGCACTACTTAACTCAGTGCAGTTAAGAGTATTCCTAATCATCATTTTTCTCATGAAAGATAGAGCTTTAGGAGCTATCTCCACATTTGTGGTTTGCAGATCACTCATCACACTTGTGATAATCTGATTATCAGCACTCATTTGCACCGGATGAAGTTGTTCAACCGGATCAACTAGTTCAACCCAATGAAGTTGTTCAACCGGATCAACATGACCTTCTTCCTCCGGATGAAGTTGTTCAACCGGATCAACTTGTTCAACCGGATTAACATGGCCTTCTTCCTCCGGATGAAGTTGTTCAACCGGATCAACTTGTTCAACCGTATCAACATGGCCTTCTTCCTCCGGATGAAGTTGTTCAACTGGATTAACTTGTTCAACCGGATCAACTTTTTCAACTTCATCAACATCTGAGGAAGACACCCTGTGCAAGATCCTATTTTGAATTAAATCTAGTTTGACATGTGAATTTCATTTCAACGTACGGTTGACAACCTTACCTATCAGTGGCTTTCACAGATTGTCCTGCCTTTAACCGTTCAATTTCTTCTCCTTGAGCTCTCACAATTGCATGGAGAGCTGCCAATTCATTTTCAAGTTTTGTACATCGAACCGTCAATTCAGTATGTGTCATGCTGCTCTCAACTGGTGTGTTGCCAGTATCTTTAAGCAAAGGATTCCTATTGTCAATCAAAGGTTCCTGAATAGGCTCCCTGACAGAAACAGTTGCCATGGATTGGGTCTTAATGATGTTGGCACTGTCCTCAGGGTCCAGTGGGACTTCATGAGTAGTGTTAGCCCTTTCCACCCGACTTGCTTCATCACTACTGCAAGTCACCTTATCAGCAGAATGTGGTTTGGATGATTGAACCAAGTCCAGCAGTATATTCCTTGCAATAAGGGTTGGGGAATCTACTTCATGTGGCCTAGGTGATATATCATTCTCATTCTGAGGTAGTCTTGTGGAGGGTCTAGGTAAAGGAGACCTAGTCGATCCTCTTCCTTTTGGGTGATTGTTGAGTTTGTTTGGTATTTTTGGGTGTGGTTTTTGATGTGGACATCCTTTTCCTTTTGGTGGGAATTTGTATATCAGTGGAAGAGGATGGTCGGTCTGGTGTGGGCTCAACACTTGTTGGTGTAACAATGTTGTCACCAGGAGCAATTTGCTCAGGAGCAGTCCTGGCCTTAGGAATAGGGTGTGATGTGTCTTTACCAAGGAAAACAGTTTTGTTCACTTTCATGTTAGAAAATGTTTTACTTGTAAAAGATTTTAGTTCAAGATGTTGATCAGAGATTTGCAGATTTGGAAATTCACAATTGAGAATGTGTTGGATGAATCTGGGGTACATGTAAAAGATCCTTTTAGGTTTTAGATTTTCCAGCATTCCATCAAATATCATTTTTGAAAAGTTAAAGTTAAGCCCATTTACCAATCCATGAAAAGCGGATGATTGAGGTGCAGCAAGTTCATCCCACGCAGTTTTCTTGTGAGATAGGCAATGGAGAATGGTATGAGCAAGATATCGCCAAACATAGGGTAGTTGTCCCTTTTTGATGGTCCCACAAGTTAAGTCACCCCCATACCTAATTGCTTCGTACGTCTTCAAGTACAATTCAGACTTGTAATCAGGATCACCTCCTGCATCATTGAATTTCAGATGCTTCCGGATCATTTCTTCAGTCAAACTAATCTCATTCCCATTGACTCTAGAGTCAATTTTACCAACCCCGTTGCTATCAACAGATTTTTTGGCCGAGTCCCAAAATTCAGCAATTCTCTGCTTGCATATTACAGGATTCACAGTTAAAGCAAATTGAGTGTTGGATTTCTCGAGGAAAATCGTTCATTTCATCAAATAGCTTTGACTTATCAGGCTTCTCGAACTACGCTACAACATTGTGTTCGGCGAAGAACAGTTGAGTAGGCTTTGATGCAGCCTTTCGATTCAATTTGGGTGCCATTTGTGAGAAATTAGAGAGTAAGGTTTAGGTTTAAATCGCCAATTAGAAACCTGTAGAGAAAATAGAGGGTAACTGTTTTTCGAAAATGCAGTTTTATACTAACGGCAGTTCTTCTGGATCACAATTATGAACCCTAAGAATTGAAACAGGGGAAGTTATTGGAGTTTGCCCATTTTGTTGAAATTGGGATGGGGGAAATTTTTGATAATTTAATTTGGTTTAGAATAATATTATTAATTTATTTTAATTGAATCCACATCAATTAGGGTCGATTAGGACCGATGAGGACAAATGAAGATAAAGTAGGACCAATTAGGACCAACGAAGCCACGAGGCCCAATTAGGGTAAATTGGGGTCAATTTGGGTCAATGAGGATCAATTAGGTTCAATGATGAAGACCGGTTATAACTAACGAGGGTCGATTTTGCTCAATGACGCCTTATGAGGACCAAATATGACCAATTAGGGTCTATTAGGCCGATTGAGGGCCAATTACGCTCAATGAGGACTAGTAGACTGAATTAAGGTCAATCATGGTCATTTATGACAAATGAGTACCAATGAGGGCCAGTGAACACTCAGTTAGGATGAATTAGGGCCAATGAAGGTCAATTATAGTCTATTAGGCTCGGTTAGGTTCAATGAAGATCACTTACGGTCAATTACGACCAATTAGGCTCATTTAGGACCAATTATAATCAATTGGGGTTAATTAGGCCTAATTGACTCAAATTTGTTGTACTTCAAAGTAAATGGTCCTCGATGAGTCTAGTTGGTCCCTATTGAGGCTAACTGACACTAATTGGTCCTTATTGGTCCAAACTGTGGAAATTGCTCCTCATTAACCCGAATTGAGCCATATTGGTACTTATTCTGTCTAATTGGCCCTCATCGGTCCTAACTGGCCCTAATAAGTCATAATTCATCCTTATTGGTCCTAATCGAGCATATTCGACCATCATTGGTCCTAATGGGTCCTCATTGACCCTAATTGAACCTAATTGGTCTTAATCGACCATCACTAACCCTGATTTACCCTTATTGGTATCATTGGTCCTCATTCAAACTAATTGGCCCCTATTAGTTCCTAATTGGTCATACTTGATCATCGATCCTCATTAATCGAGCATATTCGACCATCATTGGTCCTAATGGGTCCTCATTGACCCTAATTGAACCTAATTGGTCTTAATCGACCATCACTAACCCTGATTTACCCTTATTGGTATCATTGGTCCTCATTCAAACTAATTGGCCCCAATTAGTCCTAATTGGTCATACTTGATCATCGATCCTCATTAGTCACTTCCTTCATGCTCCGTCCTTATCGGTCCTATGAGCATAATCGGCCTTCTCATTGAATTGGTCCTAATTCGTATTCATTGACCATAGCTGGTCTTCACTAAAGTATCCTAAATGACGCTAATTGTCAGTATTTAGTCCTCATTAGTCTGGTTGGTCCTAATTGCTCCTCACCATCCTAATTGGACGTCGTTTAATATTTTTGGAAACAAAAATTATTATACATGAGAAATTCGCAACATGGCGGTCTTTTCGTATTTTTGTTCTGAATTGCATAGTAATTTATCATTTTCATTTTTGAGTTGTGTTTTAGTAATGTCGCCGTTTTTTGTAGTTGCGTTATCACGGCCACAAAGCACGTGTTATTAAAATCTTGTTTATTATATCTAAAAGAAAGTAATAAAATTAATATTAAAACATAATTTTGTTAGGGCTTTTAACTCCGATCGTCGTCCAGATCTGCTTAAAGGATCACAGTTATGTCAACCGTAATTGATGTACTCGTACAATTTCTCAATCTCGTTATTTCAACACCTCAAGAGGATGAAGCTCATCTTGAAGAAGAACCTGCAAACCCACAAGAAGAGTGACTTGAAGACTTTTACGAACTGGATGATGAAGTTCATCTTGAAGAAGAACCCGCCGGAAGAGCCACGTGGAGACATTTAATTAATTAATTATTATGTTTATGTTTAATTTTAGGTTTAATTATGTTTAATATACATATTGTTTATATTAATTTTGGGTTTTATTATCAGTTTGAACAATTCCCCCCCCCCCTTTTAATTAAAAATTTTCACCAAAAAATTTGAATTTCCCACCATTAGTTCAAATTACACCCAAAATTTCGAACTAAATTTACTTATTATCGATTCATCATATACTTTTCCCTCTCACTTTATCAGAAAATTTCCAGTTAAACGCCTCCAGCGAATAACCAGGTCTTCTTTCTCATCCATATCATTCACATCTTACATGGAGCTTCAACAACGAATAGCTTCAACAGACAACACTAGCGATTCTTCAGAAGTTCCATGTGATTTGGGAGACCAATCAGTCCAGAAAACGGTAATTGTCAAGTTATTCGGTTTCATTAATTACAATCTGTTTTCATAAAATTGTTTGTTTTGTTTATTATTGATACACGTTTAACTTGGGATCCCTGTATTTGTGTACAGTTACAGTTACAGATCGACAAAATTTTGTTTCATACAGAATTGATTAGGAAGGGGTATATATTGCAGAAATCCTCTCCATTCATTTCAACCCATTCATTTTATGCTAAATTAGTTATTTACCTTCTTAAATGACTGGGCGAGCATGCTAAATTAGTTATTTTTATGCTAGGAATGTTGAGGTCAAGCATATGCACATGTTTGTAGATTCATGTTACTGGTGAACCTCCTTTCTTCTTTATGTACACTGCTAGAAATGGTGAACTGTTTGTTTATATCCACTGAAGACATGATGTGTTCCGCTCTTCCCTTTAGATGTCTTTAATTTGTGTATAACATATCAAATAATTAGTCAATAGGGTCTTTATGTGATATATTAATAACTAAGAACTAATTTACGTTACTCTGGTCATTACTAGCTAGGAAATGATCCTAGAGGACATATATAGGAATGTTTCCAACATTTTTTTGTAGGTTTATTTTAGAGGGGTACAAAAAAAAGAAATTGTAGTTTAAATCCCCTGTAGAAGAATAAAATAATGTTGATGTCATGCATCTGCTACTTTGCTAGAAATGGTGAACTGTTTGTTTATATCCACTGAAGACATGATGTGTTCCGCTCTTCCCTTTAGATGTCTTTAATTTGTGTATAACTTATCAAATAATTAATCAATAGGTTCTTTATGTGATATATTAATAATTAAGAACTAATTAAGAGATAATGAATCAATAGGGTCTGCATGCTTTCCTATTTATGTACTTTGTTAAAATGCATCTAACTACATTCTGTTAATTGTACAAAATTCAAGGATCGATCCAACAACACTGATGGTCAATTGGAAAAACTTGAGTTCGAACTTAAAGAGGAGAGACTTCTTAGGGATGAAAAAAATGAACAAGTTAAGGCCCTCTTCTTGAAGATTCAAGAATCGGAGAAAAAACTTGATCTACTTATAGCTCATCTATCTGCACTTGGAACACCGTTACCACACCAACTTAATGCTCCGGCATCTACAGAGGTAAATTCTTTACATCACAACTTAGTCATACTATTCTCAAGTACCTTATAATAACATACACTCTTGTTCCTGAAGAACACAATCCGGATGAACTCTTGTTCCTGAAGAACATAAATAGATGCAAGTTCCTGGTACATAAGAATATATACTTCATGTAAGAACAAAGTTATGAGTTAAATGGAGCTCTGCTATGATTCATTGAAAATGTATGTTAATATGAAAAAAATAGAGTATATACATTATCTGTATGAATAAAACTGAAACAACTTATGTTAGATTAAAAAAACAGAATAAATACTTTCATAATAGGTCCGCGTCATTATTCTGCTCTAACTTTTTACCAATTCAAAAACATTGTTCTAGGTAAATTCTAAGGAGATTTTTGTTGGATCTAGCCACAGCACTAATCATGCTAACATACACACAACGGTTAGTATTTGTCAAACTCATTATCGGTTTGATTGCTCATTTACATAAAGTAATTAATTGAACTGTAGGGCATGAAATCGGTGGTCGATCAACCTCGTCTGAAGCAGTTGAAAAGAAAATGGTAAATATTTGCCAGTCAAGTATCATTCCGTTGTTTCACAGTAATCTGTTTGGTAATGTCATGTAGTCTCATTTTAAATGTTATTTGGTACCTCAAACACTTGGGCTAGCTAGGGATTGCTAGAACTAATGGTGAGATGTGTACCAAACAAAGTTCAACTGACTTTGAAGTTGATCCGGAACTTAATGTGATGTTCATCCGGATATTTTAAGTTCATTTGGAAATCAATTGAATTGTAGGACTTGATGACCCATACTACTTGCAATAAAATGGCACTCCTCAGTCCATATCTATCATGGTGGTAAGTATTTCAAAATTGCTATATATATTATGATTAATTTCCATAACCTAATTATCAATTATATATATATATATATATATATATATATATATATATATATATATTTTGGTATAGGAAGGAATACAAGAAAAAATGGTCTTAATTAAACTCAAATCTGGACAGTTGAAGATGAAGACCACGTGGTAGTGTTGTTGGCTCCCGGATTGAAATTTAATTTGAGAATAATGCTTGTATGCAGTGTAATTTTCTTTAAATTTTTATTTTTATTTCATTTGTATTTGATTTGTAATTGAATTTTATTCGATTTGTAATTAATAATTTGTAATAGCTTTTAAATTGGCTACGCGTATAGCAAGGACCCATCTGATTTCAACAATCTTTTGGTCACTTTTTCTTCTTCCCAAATATATGTGGCTAAAACGCAAATATACGTGACCATATAATACCAAAGGCCACACTTTATATATTTTATCGTGGCCATTGCCACCCTTTGGCCACGCGTATTGGGACAAAATATCTGATTTCAACTACCCTTTGGCTAATTTTTTTCCAAATATATGTGGCTAAAACACAAATATACGTGACCATATACTACTAAAGGCCACACTTTTTATATTTTAACGTGGCCGTTGCCACCCTTTGGCCACAGGCGAATTGCCAGTTCGGACTCACAGGAACTTGTCCGAACTGGCAGTTCAGATGGAAGGTTTTGCACTTTGAAGTTCAACTATAAATTGCTTGTCTTGTATAGAGTTTATAACTTATAGTAAATCTTATGTGTGTGTTCTCTGTAGATATTCTTTGTGGTTAATACAAGTTCTTTGTATTTACTCTTTCCTTCGACGTTTTACATTGATTTCGATACGACCGAGTAGACGATCAACCGCTCACGCAATTTCAGAGCTGGTTTACTGTCAGATGAAACCATTGAATCTTATATTTGGCTACTTGAAAATTTCCTAAAGGCTCATCAGAAGCAACCAAATTTGGTTTTAACAGATCAAGATCCATCTATGAGAAAAGCTGTTTTGAAGGTGTTAACACAATCTCACCACAGGTTATGTATGTGGCATATAATGAAAAAGCTCCCTGCAAAGGTATTTTATATTTTGTATTGTGTTACATATGTAACATTTTATATACAACTACAATTATATGGAAATATATTAAATGTTACATGTGTTGCAAATTTCCATGTAACTGCAGTATATTGAAATATATTTAACATGTTATCATGCAACTTAATGACATGGTATATTTGATATTTTAAATATGAAACATTTTTTCATGCAAGATTAGAAAAAAATGTATACTTGAAATTTGATATGTGTAACATCTTAAATGTTACATATGATAAACTTTTAATGCAACTGAAATACATGTTATATTTGAAGTGTGACATATGTAACTAATTATACAAGTTTAAATTTGAACATAATAATGATGGTATTTGAACTGACATTCAATTGTTATGAATTGTTTGAAGATATCTGGCGATGTACTGAAAAACACAGACCTTAGAACAAGTATTCATCGGTTGGTTTGGAGCACATACAGAAAAAAAAACAACTTTTGAGAAAATGTGAATGGCTTTAATTGAGAATTTTTTATTACAGAAAAATCAATGGTTGATGGAAATGTATGAAATTAGTGACAAGCGGGTTCCAGCTTACTTTAGAGAAATTCCAGTGTGTTGTTTGTTGAGGAGTAGTTTTGTGTGTGAGAGTTCAAATTCATCTTTCAAGGTCAACTCCACAAGTGCAAATACTTTGGACCATGTTTTGAAACCAGGATTGAGAGTGAGAGGTATAGACAAAGATGTGCTGATTTCAAGACTAATAGAGTTGCATACTATTCAGAAGAAGAAATTCCAATGCTAAGTCATGAATTTGAAATGTATACTAATACCATATTCCATGAAGTGAAGCGAGAAATTACTGAGGGGAGGTCTTATTGTTATATACATCATTGCGAAATGGAAAATTGAGTACACATCTACTGGGTTAGTCAAAGAATCAAAGGTGATACAAGGGTCAATACATTCAAGGTGTGTGTATACTACTTTATTAAGTTTTTATACAACACTTACATGAATACTTGCTGCTAAACTGATGTAAACATTGCAACATTGTTACATATGTAACATTGTAATAAGTAATTATTACATATGTAAAAATGTTTTAGATAACTTATGTACTGAATTATATAAATGGTATTGTCCCTATTTTTTGTAGGTAAAGTTTGATCATGTGGATACTACAGCCAATTGTTCATGCACGTGCTTGAATAAAATTGGGTATTTATGTAGCCATGTGTTTTGTGTTTTTCGGGTATGCCATATTGAAGAAATCCCATCAAAGTATATTATGAAACATTGGAGTAAAAGAGTTCTCCAAAGAGAAGTCTACGCGATTGATAACATGTATGGTGTTAACAGCAGACCAGAGAATGTGATGAAGAAGGAGATAATTAAAATAGTTAATGAATGTGTGGATTTGATGAGGAATGATGCAGAAGGACTTGTGGTTTTTGGTAATAAAATAAAGCAAATGGGGTGCAATATGCTAAGTAATGATGGTGCGCTTGTAGTTGTTGATGATTCAGATGAAGCTGTTGTTGAAGAACTTTTGGAACAATCAATGAATGTTGAAGTGGAGGTGAACAATCCAAATGATGTTAGGACAAAGAGTTGCGGTAATAAAAGTCGTTTGATAGGAGCTGCTGATAAAGTTTCACAGAAGCCACCAAAAATGGCAAGATTATGTGCAACATGTAAGTTGTATGTAACCGATCATGATTCGAAGAATTGTAAAAAGATAGCGGAGAAGAAAGCTGCAATGGCGAGACGAGGGGGCAAGAGGACAACAATTAAGGAACAGGTATTTAGAGCTTGTGGGAATGTGTTGGTGTCTTTGTTTTTCTATTATCTAATTCAGTTTTTTTTACTGTTATGTAATAGTAGGGATAGGGGTGTCGTTTTTTGACATTGTTACTTGCTTGTAACAAATAAAAGATGTTTTTTTTTTAAAAAAATAGTGGATATTTGTTACGTATCTAACATTGTAACTTTTATGTAGTTGATTATTCAAGCCCCCCCGCCCCCGCCTGTTGAGATTACGTCCCCATTTTGTAACAATTAACGGAATATATAAATCTACTTTGACTATGAGACTCTTTTGACTAGAGACCCCATTTTGACTAGTACATATTTGAATTCTCATTTAATTTAGTGGATGAGCTTGATTGTAACATATGTACCAAAAACTGGTATTATAGATTTAAAATACTTTTAAAGTCAAAACGCAGGGTAAAATTAATTACAAAGGCATCGAATTGTTAATATGTAAGGGAAAATGGTGAGACATCTGTAACATACTTTTAAAGTAAAAAATGGAGGGTAATAAAAATTTAGTGTGATCATTATTACAAAGTTATGGAAAAGTTGCATATGTAACAAAAAATGATGTTTAATGTAACATATTTTTGATTTCAAAAGACGGGGTAATAAATATTATAAACGCATGTGAACGTTACACATGTAATAACCACAAATGTAACATATGTACGTACCATTGATGACTAAATCGGGGTAATATAAAATTTTTCAAAGGCATGCATGTGTAACAACAACATATGTACCATATGTAATATATTGTTGATGTTAAAAAACATGGTAATAGAGAAATTAGAAAAGCATAGAAATATTACATATGTAACAACATGATAGGTAACATATATAACATAGCTTAGATGTCAAAAGGTTTAGGGTAATAAAAATATTAAAAAAGCATTGAAATGTTACGTATGTAACAACTGGATATATAAGATACGTACAAATCTGGTATTACAGATTTAAAATACTTTTAAAGTCAAGATGCAGGGTAATAAAATTACAAAGGCATCGAATTGTTAATAGGTAAGGGAAAATGGCGAGACATATGTAACATACTTTTAAAGTCAAAATGTAGGGTAAAATTGATTACTGTTGGTGCAAAATATGTGTGTCGTGTGTGTATCATCATTACTTCAGTCAGTAATGTTCAGTTAGAATAGTTAAATCAATATTTCAGGGTAGAAAATATAAATCGCTTAAACTTGAGGGATTTGGAATTAAATATGTGTATGTGAGATGTCAATCTCACAAATACATTACGTGAAGTCCTCCGATCTGCAAAAGTTGTGATCCGAAGTGGAGGTTCGGATCCGCCGAACTGGATCCGAATGGGTGCCGAACTGGTGTGCATATATATATGGGTTATGGAGTTCGGAGGTAGGTAGATCTCCCATAACCGTTTTACCTGAGTTTGATTTGTAAGGGAGGAGTTTTTGATCTTAAATCTTTGAGAGTTTTGTGTATTAGATCATGGTTAGATGCTATAAACGAGTCCAAATCATGTAAACATCGATCAATTCGTGCTATAAACTGAGTTTAAATTACTTGATTCTACACGATTTGTGATCGAAATCGATGCTTATTGTTCTAATTCACGCTGTTTGACTTTTTCGAGTCAACTTTCATGTTCTTTGACCTTAAAATTGAACCTGAATTCGACTTGTTTAGGTATTTTGATTGATTGGAGAAGATTCAGTACATCAAAACGAATTCACTACATCTTTCGAAATTAAATTTGGTTCTGATTTGAGTAAATCGCAAATTTACAGGACGTGATGTTTATCCAAGGTCCTTCAATGGTGGATTTTTAATTTCTTCATCATTTGATTCAAAATACATATCAACAGATTCGGTTTTGTGTCTGTAATTCACTGGTTGCATCGAATTTGAGTTTCATTGCGATTTTATTTGATCAAAAAATATCAGAACGCGAGTTTTTTTTTATGCGCCATTGACGTGTTCATTATAATCGGATTCTCAATTCGTCACCGAAACAAGTCAAATTTGTTATCATTCTACTCGGTTTGTTAGTTTGAATCTGCTAGTGAAATCAGATTCAGTTATCGTTCAAGATTGTTCATAATCGTGATTCACAGTTCATCAATGGAGGTTTACAAATTTCGCATCTTTGTTTCCACTTGTTCACTATGATTCGTCGATCAAAACCTAGCAACAATGGTGCTAGTTTGATTTGTTTTGTCGATACGAGTTCAACGCAAGTTACGGATTGATTTTTCATCGAGAATTGAAGAAGATATGTTCGTTTAAAGATCATTGTTGAGTTGGTGTTCAAGTTCACCGGAAAATCCAAAGTTGGCCGGATTTCTTTTATGGATTCCGGTGAATACGACTATTTTGTCCTTTTTCTCAATTTTTCATTAACACCCTTCTACTTTCAAAGAGTTTTTAATAGGTTTCTTTCTTTTCTTAAAAAAAAAACATTAAGATTTTAAATAAAACAAAACAAAATAAAATCATTTAAAAAAAAAATTTCATTCACAAATTTTAAATAACTCAATTTTAAAAAAAATATATATATATTTTACACAAAGTTTTTGTGTTTGTTAGTTTGATTCGTGAACGCAAATTTATTTTGTGTATGCGGAATCGATTAACAAACATAAATTCATTTGTTTTTGTTTTTATCGTGTTATTTTTTTTCCGTTGTTATTTTTTTTCATTAAAAAAAAACTATAAACATTTTATCTTTTAAAGTTTCTTTTTCTTAAAAGAAAATACTAAATTTTTATAAAAATATAAAATCAAACATCAAAAACAAATTTTCAAGTGGTATCATTTAAAGTGCAAATTCAAGTGATATTTTGGAAGGCTCGAGATCATTCGTTAAAATTGAAGTGGTTCAAAATGATTGAGATGCAAGTGATCACAGAAGTACCCAAATTGCTGACACTTGAAGATTACAGCAATTGGAAAAGGAAGTTTAAAGCCTATATTGATTCTACTGATGAAGATTTGTGGATTCCAATTGAGAAAGAGTTTACTTACCCAACTTATTCTAATGGGGTACTTAAAATGCAAAGAGATCATTCATCTGAGGAAATGAAATGTTATGAAAGAGAACTAAAAGTTTATGATATTCTCACAATGGCTTTAACGAATGAAGTGTTATGTCAATTTGAGAACTGTACTAAACCGAAACAACTGTGGGACACCTTAGAATTAAGATGTGAAGATGAAGGTTATGACTGGGAACAAGTTCTTTTTGATAAATCTGCTTTTCTTGCAATGTCTATACAAGTTGATGAATCAGAAACAAGTAGTTCTACTTCTGAATTGTTTGATAAAGGTGGTTGTGCAGTTATGGCAGAAGTTCAAAAAGATGGGTCTTCACAATGTGAAGCTGCTGAGAATGAATTGAAGCTTCAATATGAGAATGCAGAGTTAATTGCAAAAGTTTCAAAACTGACTGAAACAAATGATGACTTGATGAAGGATGTTGAAAAATGGAAGAAAGAAGCAAATGACATGGCAATAGTTTTTGATGATTTGTTTGCAAAATCAAAGATCAAACTTGAAGGTCTAGAAAACGATGTTGCTGATCTTACTGCTAAAGAATTAAGTCATCAAGAGGATAACACGAAGTTGTTAGATGCTAAAGCTGAATTGCTTCGTGAAAACAAGCTTTTGAAGCAGAATGTTGAGATCTATAAACAAAGATGGGAAAAGGTTGTTCAAGAAACATATGATGCTCATGATCAGTTGAGGAGAGAAAAGTTTACTCTGAATAGAACAACAGAAGACCTTATTGCAACACAAAAAGATTTGGCTGAAGCACAAAAGATAATTGCAGATATGAAGATTGAGGTGTGTGATTTCAAAAGACAACTGCATAATCTCAATAATTCATCGTCTTTCACAAATTTTTTGTGCAAAAAGGAGAATTTTCATCAGATTTTTGGCGATGCTATTCTGAAAAATGTTCCACCTCCTGTGGTTATTGAAAATTCTATCAATACTTTGAAAGCAACGGAAGAAGTTCATGATTATTCAAAGTTTGCTGATAATTCTTCTGAGAAGAAGAAGTCGAAGTCGCAGAAGAAAAATGAAGAGAATTTTGATGCTACCAAGCGAACTAAATTTGTTTCAGGTTCCATATTGCTTGATAAGGAAAAGGTTTTTGACGGCAATCCAGGAAAAGTGAAAGTCAACAAATTTTCAGAGATTGTGATTGATGAATTTTTGCTTTCCAATAAAAATGATTTAAATGCCATCAAGGATGAGTTTTCTCGACTTGCTTCACAAGGTCATGAGAAGCCTAAGTCGGTACCAGATAAATCTAAAAAGAATGGTGGTCTGGGATATGAAAGCAAAGACGAGAATATGAATGTTGGAAATGATCTTCAAGACGTGCTTGAGATAGAAGAAATTGTGGAGGATATCAAGGTTCACAAAGAAAAGGAGATTCCACTTGAGAATCATATCTTGTGTGAACCTGATGCTGATTTTCTGTCAACGAATTCTAAGTTAGAGAGTCTAGAGAGTGATTCTTCTCAACATTCTACAATGTCAACAGAATCCATGTCATCTCCTAAGTCGGTTGATAGGAGAGCTTGCTTTTACTGCAACAAGACGGGACATGTGATTCGTGATTGTGCTACTCGAAAAAGGTTTTCACGTGGTTCATATCGATCGTCATCATCTGATTCAATGATTCTTAATGAGGTACCTATTACACAAAATCAGAAAAACCTACGAAAGCCAGCTCATCAGAAGCCGGTTGTTGGTAGAACCTCAAATTATGATGATTGGTCACCACAGTTTTCAAAACCAACACATTTTTCAAAAAGAAAACAATTTTTCAATAATGGTTTTAAAATGCCTTATTCAAATGAGTTTTCATATTATGGGCATCGACAACATCACTCAAAACCTGAGAAAATGTTGGTCGAAGAGTTGTTGAATATGGTTTTCAACAAGTCAAAGTTTTTCAATGGTTCTGATTCGCATCGGGCGAAATCATCTAAACCATTTCGTTCTTGTTAACAGAAAATGGCAACCTCGGCGGGAAACGATTTTGTTGAGGATACGGGACGACCCAAGCCGGTTTGGGTTCCCGTATTTGACTAAAAGTTGTTTGAGGTTGTGTGCAGGTACTTCAAGAAGACCTATTAGTGATTGCAAAGTTGCTGATAGTGGAGTATTTTGCCTAAGTTAGCGCTTAACAGAGTTGATATTTCATAAACATTTTTGAGAAAAATGATTTTTCAAAATCTAAAAATCCAAGGTATCCGTGTTGGTTGATCGCTTTTATTTTCTTTTCTTTTACTTTCTTTCATATATTTAGGGGTAACAATTTTGGAAAATTCAAAAATAGAGTTTGTTGAATTTTAGGGGGAGAATATTTGAAAAACACAAAAATAGTGTGATGTTTGTTTCCTTTATGAAAAATACTAAAAAAATGAAAAATCTCAAAAATAGAAATTGATCCAACCATGTGAGAAATGATGGTACATTAGCATACGTTATCTGCCATGAATAAAGTAGAAAGAAAGGCTGTAGGTACTTGCTTGACTTGATTGAATGTGCTGAGTAGTCTGATATATGCGAGTATGATATAAAGATAACGCTTGCTTGATAACTGTGGTTACAAATCATGATGGGTACTGTGCATATCTGGCAAATTAAAATGAGAAAATACCAAAAACATAATAAAGAGATGTTCTGGTGTATGCTTGCTTTATTTTGAAAGATTTCAACTTGTTTGATTTTCTTTATTTTGTCAAACGATCGGACTTTCTCTACGTATCGAAAGATCAACCTGATTGTTGTTCGTTTGACGTTCTGCTTTATTTTCTTTGGTGTTTCGTATAATCCATCGGACTTTCTCTGCGTGTACGTAAGTACCGACCTGATTGTTGTTTGTTTAGGGTTCTGCTTTCTTTTTGCTAGAAACACCATGAACTTGATATCTCTATGGCATTTGATTCTGTATAAGCAAGTTTACAATATCAGCATGAGAAATCTACTGCGAGTAACTTGGCTTGAATAAAAAATAAATAAAAAAATACAAAAATATGAAATAAGCGGATTGCCAGTATTCCTGATTGTGTGGGTAACATGTTTTTAATGCTCGATAAATACACTAAATTTTATATCAGAAAGCTATAGACAATGACCTGCTTTAGCTGAAATAAATCAAATGGTTGTATTCTCAGTCAGCTTGGCTTGCATGCTTAGTATTTTGAAATTGTAGTGTGTACGATGCGTTATGTCTGATATAATCTCATGTTGTGATCTTTCTCATCAAAAACAAAAATAGAGTTTAATTCTATATTACAAACAAAAGGAAATAAAAATATGAGAAGGCCATGCTAGTGTTACATATGTTACAACTACATATATAACATATTTAACTTATTTGCAAAGGCTTGATATAAGAAATTTGTGGTAACAAAATTTACAAAGGCTTGAAATGTTACATATCTGTCATATATGTAACATAGTTTTGATGTTAAAAGGTAGGATAATCAATATTAGAAAGGATTTTACATGTTACATATGTAACAAACCACAGTGACTATAAATCTATTAAATGGACATTATAATGTGCATGCAATTTCACATCTTTTCTATCAATAATTCCCGATATTTCATACGTTTTTCTATATGTTTTTTGTAAATGCGGATACGGATCTTACTACTGGATGAACTGAACGATCTAGTGTACGAGAATGTAAATAAGCTTTGTTTTATTGATTCACCAAGAAAACAATTACAAGGATTTGGTTTCTCTCTCTAGAACACACATAGAAACACACACTTAGTGAAGATGATATGACCAGCAGTTCTAACATGCTAAACAGGTCAACCTATTTATAGGTGACTTAAACAGCCCAGCGTACCATCCAACGTACCATTGGTACGTTGGCTCCGTACCAACTGGTACAGACCATGGTACGCTGTCTCTAAGACTCACATACTCATGCTCTCACATAAATACAATACACGAGACACACTGTAGCATAAGAATATGCTCTAACAAACTCTCCCTTAATGTGTAGTGTATCTATGCTAACTAAACTTCAGTCTTTAATCTTCAGCATCGTTGCATCTGATCTTCAACTTGAAATTTCTTGTCAGCTATAGAGCTTGCATGGCTGGATCACTCTTGAACAATCTTTGAACTTCAATATCCATTTGAGAAAGATACTTCATACTCCCCCTTTCACCATGCTTGAGTCTTGACAACACACAACCTGCAATTTCAGAAGACAGAAACGCGGTTTTCCATTTTCAAGCCAACATAAGTTAATCTTGCCGCAAAACTTCTCTTCAAGAATCCAAGATATAGAATTGAAAATGTTTTTCGTATCTTGTGTCGATCAATCGAAAACAAATAAGAAGTAAAATCTTTTTGGCTTTTATCATGTTTATACTAAAACATACCAAAAATCTTTTTGATTTTTCTGAAATGGAAAAATGCAATACAAAATTAGACTCTATTTTTGGTATTTTGCGAGAAAGATCACGACGCTAGATCATATCAGACATAACGCATCTAACACATTTCAATTTCGGTCTTAATCAGCATGCAAGCCAAGATAATCGTAAATACAACATTTATGTTTATTTCAGCATGCACCAATCATTTTTATCGTTTTCAGATATGCTTAAGGTAATTTTATCATGCACTGATAACTCGGCCTCTACTCTATCAGAAATACTGGCAAATCATCATGTTTATCATATAGAAGCAAATTTTCTTAGAGATTTAATCATGCTTGATGAGTCATGCAAAAATAAAACAGAACCCCAAATACATAGCAATCACGTCGGTCTTGTGGTCACGCAGAGAAAGCCCAAGTATTTAAGAAAATAAGAAAGCAAAACAAGTTGAAGTTGTATAATTCAACAACGATCAGGTCGATACTTCTGTATACGTAGAGAAAGTCCGATGAATTATATGAAACACCAAGAAAAATAAAGCAGAATGTCAAACGAACAACGATTAGGTCGATCATTCGATACGCAGAGAAAGTCCGATCGTTTGACAAAATAAAGAAAATAAAACAAGATTAAATCTTTCAAAATGAAAACATGCATTCATCAGGATATCTCTTTATTCAATTTTTGGAATCATCACACATCATTCATCAAGAAGCAAACAACCAAAGATCATCAGGCAAGCTAGCTTTATGTTTATATCTTACTTGCAGATATATCAGATTAGTCATCACATTCACAGATTATGCAAGTACCTACAGCCTTTAGACTTAGTCTATCCATGACAGATAAACATATATGCTGATGTACTATCGTTTCTCGCTTTTGTCGGATTAATTTCTCAAATTATCATTCATTTTTTTTATATTTTCCATAATTTCTCCCCCTAAAATTCAAACAAACACTATTTTTTGAATTTTCAAATTTTCTCCCCCTAAACATATGAACGAAAGAAAATGAATAACAAAAACGAAAATGATCGATCAACACTTGACACATTTTTGAAAATGATATTTTGGGAAATCAGTGTGTCAAAGATAAGAATGATGCATTTTAACTTAAATCAACAACAAGTATTCCACTGTCAGCAATCTTTCAATCACTAACAGGTCTTCTTGAAATACCTGCACACACTGGAAATAATAAGTTTGTAAACCCCCGACCCTCATCCACATTGGTGATAGGTCGTCCAGTTTTTTCAACAAAATCAGTGTTGGTTGTGGAGACAACTTTTGGTCTCCATTCCTGTTTTGGTTTTAAACTTTCTGGTGAACCATTGTCAACTGATGAATGGCAATCAGAACTACTACCCAACTTTTCAGAATTAAATTTCTGTTTCCAGAAAAAGTTAGTGTTGGGTATTGGTTCACCAAAAATAATGCCATCAGGATCAACATACATTGTATGTTTGGCATATGATGATGAATTGTTAGTTGTCACAAGACAATTATTTGCATAATGACCCTTTTGACGACAAACATAACACAGCCGATGATTAGTGTTAGTGATTGAAATTGGTTTTCCAAACCGATCAGTCGACCATTCATCATAAACTTTTGAAATCACAGGTTTAAATTTCTTTGGTTTCTAAAATTTTGGAAAACATTTTGGAGAATCATAAAAACCTGAATCATCTCCATAACCAAATAATTTATCTTGATGATAAAACATGTTCAATTTAGCAGAATGAAATGAATCTGAATTTTTACCGCCTTGTGATGTAGCATCAGATATGTAAGAAGAATCTTCAGAGGAAACCTTTTCATTTGCAGTTGGAGAAGACACTTTTTTCTTCCAAAATTAAGACTTCTTATCTGAAAACACCTTCTCTTTCTTTTTCTGCTCAGCTTTGAACTTCTTCTTGTTAGAATCCTTAATTGGAACCTCTTTTCCTTCATATCCCAAACCACCATACTTCTGCTTAGGATGTACTTTCACAGAGTGACCTTTTGATGCTAGATGAGAAAATTCATCTTTGATAGCTTTAACACCGAATTCCTTATTTAGTAAAGATTCGTCAATCACAGTATCAGAAAAATCAGGAATCTTCACATGACCTCGATTTCCTTAAAAAATCTTTTCTTTATCAAGAAATACAGACTTGGAATCAAACTTCAATCCTTTGCAATAATAGATCTTCTTTTTACTCTTCTTAGGTTTTGACTTCTTTGTTGTTCCAGACTTAACACCATCTCCTTCAGGATAATCTTGGTTGAATTATCATTAGATGACGTTTTCAGATCAACCACTTGAGAAGGAACTTCATGATTACCAACATCTTTGCTTGGTTTGCCATCTCATTCCAGATGATACAAATAATTCTGAAACACACTTGATGTAATGCAATTCTCAAGTTTTCTTTGCAAGTCAAGCATTTCAATTTTTATCTCAGAAATCATTGTATTAGCTTCCAGTAAGTCTCTCTGAGAATAAAAAATTTCTCAGATAACACGTTATACTTAAGCTTTTGACCATACATTCTATCACATCCATCCAGAACTTCTGCAGTAACCTTCTCTACCTGTTTCTTATAAGAGGCAACATCTTGTTTCAAAATATCATTTTGACTTTGAACCTCACCAATTTTATCACGCAACTTTGTGAGTTCCTCTTGAAGTTGAATTACTCTATCAGCAGCTTCGACAACAATTTTATTAATATTTTTATATTTTTGTTGAAGAGGATAACATTTTGCAAATAAAGCATCAAAATCTTTCAACAGCTTCCTTTTCATGAACTTTAGCTTTATTGTATTATTTAATTAGCACTTCTTTTTCTTTCAACCAATATTCCTTAATTTTAACAAAATCAATACACGTTGTACAAGTGGAAGATGCACTCTGTTGAATTTTTGCTTCGTAACCATCATGATTTTTATTTTTCCATTCCTCCAATTCTTTTCTCAGAATACTATTTTCTTCAGATAACTTTGCTTATATCTTCTCTAACTCTTCAATTTTACCTTTAAACTTCAACTCTTGATCAATTGATTTGGTCGAGAAGCTCTGGATATTCCCAACTTGGATATGGCAGCTGCTGTAGAAGCTTTCAAGATGGGACTTAGAGGGGATTCCCGCTTTTATGATGACCTAATTATGACTCCTTGCAGGAACCTTGATGAAGTCAGAACAAGGGCATTGAGATTCATCAGGCTGAATCCTCAAGCAGAAGGACTGATTCTCCTGCAAAGCAATAACAGTCTAAGCCCTATTACAGGAGTGATAATCCTAGAGTCAATGCGGTTGAGGATGAGGAAGATGAGGAAGACTTTCCAAATGTATCTGATTATTGCTTTTCGGTTGATGTAAGTGGTTTGTTACGTGCTTAACATTTTCATATTTTTGTTGAAGAGGATAATATTTTGCAAATAAAGCATCAAAATCTTCAATAGCTTCCTTGTCATGAACTTTAGCTTTATTGCATTCTTCAATTACACTTCTTTTTCTTTCAACCAATCTTCCTTAATTTTAACAAAATCAGTACACGTTGTACAAGAGGAAGATGCACTCTGTTGAATTTTTGCTTCGTAACCATCATGAAATTTATTTTTCCATTCCTCCAATTTCTTTTCTCAGAATACTATTTTCTTCAGATAACTTCTCTTCTTTCTTCTCTTCTTTCTTCTCTAACTCTTCAATTTTACCTTTAAACTTCAATTCTTGATCAACTGTTTTCTGAGAAATTGCAGACATATGTTCTTCACACTATCTCTTTACAAAATCCCATATCTGCTTTGCTTTTCCATAATTTCTGATGTGATCATTAAGAGTTATAGGCAAAGCTAACAGAAGAAGTGCAATAGCTTTTTCATGTTGATCATATGATTCCCTTTCTTCAGGTGAAAAATTCCAACTCATCTTAAAATTACCACCAAAAGTTGGATACTGATATTCATTTGAAATCGGTAACCACAACCGTTTATCCAAATCAACAATGTATGCTCTAAAATTTGTTGCCCAACCATGATAATCTCCAAGATTTATCAACTTCGGCACATTCTGACTATGACTCGCAATAAATGCATCAATTGCATACATTTTAAAAATTGTGAAGCTGTATATCAAAACTTCAAACTCGAAAACGGAGGTCTTCTAAGTGGATTTTGTGGGTCAAACTGGAGGGTACTGGCCGTTAGGCTGGCATTAGCTCCCGTAACTCTTAACGGTTCTCAAGTTATGTCAGTTTTAGTGAAGACCACTTTTCTGTCAGCGTACCAAACCATCGACTTCCGTACCAACAAAGATCTACGCACCACCAATGTACCAAAACTCCAACGTACCAAAATCCGGACCAGAAAAATCTCAGCGTACCAGATCAAGCAGCGTACCAATTTTGTACGGTGTAACTGCCAGCGTACCAGTGAGTAACCGCCACGGACCACCTAAGAAGATTGCCTTACGGACCAAATCTAGCGTACCAGAACCACGAAGGAGATTGCCGTGCGTACCAGCAATGTACCAAAGTGTTCTTCTGTCGTACCAGCGGTGTACCAGCTGAGATCGAACGAATTTTCAAATTTTCGACTTTTAAGACTGAAATTTGGAACCGTTAGATGTGAAAACACTCTAGGAACATTCAAAAATCATTTTTGACCTTGGAAATACTCGAAATTGAGAAGAATTGAAGAAAAACCAATGAAACCCACTTTCTCTCACTAGAAAAATCCAATTTTGATCAATTCAAACCAGCAGAGAAACCTGGATTTGCTCTGATACCACTTGTAAATGCGGATACGGATCTTACTACTGGATGAACTGATCGATCTAGTGTACGAGAATGTAAATAAGCTTTGTTTTATTGATTCACCAAGAAAACAATTACAAGGCTTTGGTTTCTCTCTCTAGAACACACTTAGAAACACACAGTTAGTGGAGATGCAATGACCAGCAGTTCTAACATGCTAAACAGGTCAACCTATTTATAGGTGACTTAAACTGCCCAGCGTACCATCCAACGCACCATTGGTACGTTGGCTCCGTACCAACTGGTACGGACCATGGTACGCTGTTTCTAAGACTCACATACTCATGCTCTCACATAGGTACAATACACGAGAAACACTGTAGCATAAGAATATGCTCTAACATTTTTGTATGAAAATGAGGCTTAGATACTTAAAGTATGTTATATTGTGTTTCTAGAAGCCTTCATGGAGATTTGGAAGAAAAACGGTGAAAAACAGAGAAGGTATAAAGAAACAGCCGAAAACCGGAACGTTTAGCTTAGAGATTGAGAATGTGATCCCTTATTTTCTAGCCTCATTATGATGTGAAACCTACTTGAGATGATAGATCATGGAAAATGATGAACGTAGGCGAAAAAGGGGGTCAATTCCGATTTGTAACGAAGAAGTTATGAACATTTCAAGGCTATTGCTAAAAAAGTCAAACATGCCCTGTAACGACTCGTGACCACGTAACGGCCCGTAACTGCCTGTGACGGACCTAATCGACGAAAAACCCTAATTTCGGGCCTATAGATACAACATGATGTTTAGGAACGACTAGAGACGGCTAGGGTCGATCATTCCGCCTTAGGAACGACCTGTTACTATTGTAGAACACAGAGGAAGAAGATTGGAGAGATCGGGAAGGCTTAGGAGGGTTGAAATCATCACCAAATTGATGCTACTATGCGTCGATCATTTGGTTTGCATTGTTTCTATTGTTTTTTATGTTTTAGTCATGATTTATATTCCAAACAGATCTGAATTCATGCTTAGAATGGTGTTGGTACCGGATTTCATGATATATTGAGCAGCTCGCAGGGGCTCCTAAGCACTTCACTGTAAGGATCGTGAATTTTATTTTTAGCTAACAATTACCAATGAGAAAATGATGAAGGTGATCATGGAATTAAAGAAATCAAAGAAACCAGTAGAGGAAACCAGCCCTTTGATGCCGAAATCACTCGGTTTTAACTCTCCGGAAATATCAGAGCAGCTGAAACAGAATGCAAATTCCTCTACTGCTCCAAAGTCAAACGTTGCAACGGCTACTGCTTCTGGATTCTCATGTTCTCAACATCAGAAGACTTCCGGGGTGATAGATCTGGAGTACTCCGGACTCTACTCCGAGCAGCCCCTAGAATCTTATTTCAGAGATTACAGAATTCAGCAGCCGCCAAGATGCTCGAGCCAACAGCCAGCCGGATTTTCAGTTCAGCAGGCGCTGAGATTCTCAGTGCAACTACCCAGGCCCCATTCTCAGCAGTTCACAACGTCTAACATTCAGGAGCCTTGGAGCCAGCAGTCAGGGGCACCTACTACTCAAGTGCTACAAGGATCCTCAACTCAGCCGTTCCCTGAATTCTCAAGCCGCTTCCGAGCTGCTCAGGATCCCCGATGATCCTTATTTTCTAACCCATCTGTCTCTGCAGGCGTATTTCCAAGCTCGTCTCAGGAGATGCATGAGGTAGACTTCATCCCCATGCAAGTGGAGACCACAACTAAGCCGACTATCCCCAGAGATGCTGGATATGGACCCCAGATCCATCCTCAGAATCCCCGGGCTGGTAACAACTTTGATAATTCTTATGCTAATCCTAACCAAGGAATTATGCAGGATGCAAGTATCAACCCAACTATAGACAATGAGCTTCAGAGATCAAAGGACATGATCTCAAGTGTTCTTGGTGTTATCCGGCCAATTCCTGAAGTGCCTGCAGGAAGTCACAGAGTTTCTAGGTTTGCATGGCCCATTTGTGACGTAGAGATTACGAAAAGATTCCAAACTCCCAACATAAAACTCTACGATGGGACCACGGATCCTGAAGATCACGTGGCGCAATACAGGGAACGGATGGAAATCAACCCCATCCCAGTAAACATCAAATAAGCTTGCCTTTGCAAGGGATTCGGCTCAACACTAACAGGACCAACCTTAAAATGGCTGCTCAGTATACCTCCTAATACCATTACTTCTTTTCCGCATTAAGTTAACCTATTTAATAACCAGGTTTCTTGCAGCAGAAGCTTCGAGAAGCTCACAGGTGACTTATACAGGATAGTTCAGAAGTCTGATGAATCCCTTAGGGACTACGTGGCCAGATTTGGTCGAGAAGCTCTGGATATTCCCAACTTGGATATGGCAGCTGCTGTAGAAGCTTTCAAGATGGGACTTAGAGGGGATTCCCGCTTTTATGATGACCTAATTATGACTCCTTGCAGGAACCTTGATGAAGTCAGAACAAGGGCATTGAGATTCATCAGGCTGAATCCTCAAGCAGAAGGACTGATTCTCCTGCAAAGCAATAACAGTCTAAGCCCTATTACAGGAGTGATAATCCTAGAGTCAATGCGGTTGAGGATGAGGAAGATGAGGAAGACTTTCCAAATGTATCTGATTATTGCTTTTCGGTTGATGTAAGTGGTTTGTTACGTGCTTAACATTTTCATATTTTTGTTGAAGAGGATAATATTTTGCAAATAAAGCATCAAAATCTTCAATAGCTTCCTTGTCATGAACTTTAGCTTTATTGCATTCTTCAATTACACTTCTTTTTCTTTCAACCAATCTTCCTTAATTTTAACAAAATCAGTACACGTTGTACAAGAGGAAGATGCACTCTGTTGAATTTTTGCTTCGTAACCATCATGAAATTTATTTTTCCATTCCTCCAATTTCTTTTCTCAGAATACTATTTTCTTCAGATAACTTCTCTTCTTTCTTCTCTTCTTTCTTCTCTAACAATTCAATTTTACCTTTAAACTTCAATTCTTGATCAACTGTTTTCTGAGAAATTGCAGACATATGTTCTTCACACTATCTCTTTACAAAATCCCATATCTGCTTTGCTTTTCCATAATTTCTGATGTGATCATTAAGAGTTATAGGCAAAGCTAACAGAAGAAGTGCAATAGCTTTTTCATGTTGATCATATGATTCCCTTTCTTCAGGTGAAAAATTCCAACTCATCTTAAAACTACCACCAAAAGTTGGATACTGATATTCATTTGAAATCGGTAACCACAACCGTTTATCCAAATCAACAATGTATGCTCTAAAATTTGTTGCCCAACCATGATAATCTCCAAGATTTATCAACTTCGGCACATTCTGACTATGAATCGCAATAAATGCATCAATTGCATACATTTTAAAAATTGTGAAGCTGTAAATCAAAACTTCAAACTCGAAAACGGAGGTCTTCCAAGTGGATTTTGGGGGTTAAACTGGAGGGTACTGGCCATTAGGCTGGCATTAGCTCCCGTAACTCTTAACGGTTCTCAAGTTATGTCAGTTTTAGTGAAGACCACTTTTCTGTCAGCGTACCAAACCATCGACTTCCGTACCAACAAAGATCAACGCACCACCAATGTACCAAAACTCCAACGTACCAAAATCCGGACCAGAAATCTCAGCGTACCAGATCAAGCAGCGTACCAATTTGGTACGGCGTAACTGCCAGCGTACTAGTGAGTAATCGCCACAGACCACCTAAGAAGATTGCCTTACGGACCAAATCTAGCGTACCAGAACCGCGAAGGAGATTGCCGTGCGTACCAGCAATGTACCAAAGTGTTCTTCTGCCATACCAGCGGCGTACCAGCTGAGATCGAATGAATTTTCGAATGTTCGACTTTTGAGACTGAAATTTGGAACCGTTAGATGTGAAAACACTCTAGGAACATTCAAAAATCATTTTTGACCTTGGAAACACTCGGAATTGAGAAGAATTGAAGAAAAACCAATGAAACCCACTTTCTCTCACTAGAAAAATCCAATTTTGATCAATTCAAACCAGCAGAGCAACCTGGATTTGCTCTGATACCACTTGTAAATGCGGATACGGATCTTACTACTGGATGAACTGATTGATCTAGTGTACGAGAATGTAAATAAGCTTTGTTTTATTGATTCACCAAGAAAACAATTACAAGGCTTTGGTTTCTCTCTCTAGAACACACTTAGAAACATGTCAACCTATTTATAGGTGACTTAAACTGCCCAGCGTACCATCCAACGCACCATTGGTACGTTGGCTCCGTATCAACTGGTAAAGACCATGGTACGCTGTCTGTAAGACTCACATACTCATGCTCTCACATAGATAAAATACAAGAGACACACTGTAGCATAAGAATATGCTCTAACATTTTAGAATGAATATGAGGCTTAGATACTTAAAGTATGTTATATTGTGTTTCTAGAAGCCTTGATAGAGATTTGGTAGAAAAACAGTGAAAAACAGAGAAGGTATAAAGAAACGGCCGAAAACCGGAACGTTTAGCTTAGAGATCGAGAATGTGATCCCTTATTTTCTAGCCTCATTATGATGTGAAACCCACTTGAGATGATAAATCATGGAAAATGATGAACGTTGCGAAAAAGGGGGTCAATTCCGAGTTGTAACGAAGAAGTTATGAACGTTTAAAGGCTATTGCTAAAAAAGTCAAACATGCCCTGTAACGGTCTGTGACCATGTAACGGCCTGTAACGGCCCGTGACGGACCTAATCGATGAAAAACCCTAATTTCGGGCCTATAGATACAACGTGATGTTTAGGAACGACTAGAGACGGCTGGGGTCGATCATTCCGCCTCAGGAACGACCTGTTACTGTTATAAAACACAGAGGAAGAAGATTGGAGAGATCGAGAAGGCTTAGGAGGGTTGAAATTGTCACCCGATTGATGCTACTATGCGTCGATCATTCGGTTTGCATTGTTTCTATTTTGTTTTACGTTTTAGTCATGATTTATGTTCCAAACAGATCTGAATTCATGTTTAGATTGGTATTGGTACCAGATTTCAGGATATATTGAGCACTTCGCAGGGGCTCGTAAGCACTTCACTGTAAGGATCCTGAATTTTATTTTTAGCTAACAATGACCAACGAGAAAATGATGAAGGAGATCATGGAATTGAAGATATCAAATATACCCATAGAGAAAACCAGCCCTTTGATGCCGAAATCACTCAGTTTTGACTCTCCAGAAATATCGGAGTAGCCGAAACAGAATGCAAATTCATCTACTGCTCCAAATTCAAACGTTGCAACGGCTACTGCTTCTGGATTCTCAGGTTCTCAACATCAGAGGACTTCCGGGGTGATAGACCTGGAGTACTCCGGACTCTACTCCGAGCAGCCCCCAGAATCTTATTTCAGAGATTACAGAAGTCAGCAGCCACCGAGATGCTCGAGCCAACAACCAGCCGGATTTTCAATTCAGTAGGCGCTGAGATTCTCAGCGCAACTACCAGGCCCCAGTCTCAGCGGTTAACAACCTCTAACATTTAGGAGCCTTGGAGCCAGCAGTCAGGGGCACCTACTACTCAAGTGCTAAAAGGATCCTCAACTCAGTCGTTCCCTGAATTCTCAAGCCGCTTCCGAGTTACTCAGGATCCCCAAGGATCCTTATTTTCTAACCCTTCTGTTTCTACAGGCGTATTTCCAAGCTTATCTCAGGAGATACATGAGGGAGACTTCATCCCCATGCAAGTGGAGACCACAACTGAGTCAACTATCCCCAGAGATGCTCGATATGGACCCCAGATCCATCATCAGAATCCCCGGGCTGGTTACAACTTTGATAATTCTTATGCTAATCCTAACCAAGGAACTGTGCAGGATGCAAGTATCAACCCAACTATAGCCAGGGAGCTTCAGAGACTAAAGGACATGATCTCAAGTGTTCCTGGTGTTATCCAGCCAATTCCTGAAGTGCCTGCAGGAAGTCACAGAGTTTCTAGGTTTGCATGGCCCATTTGTGACGTAGAGATTCCAAAAAAATTCCAAACTCCCAACATGAAACTCTACGATGGGACCACGGATCCTGAAGAGCACGTGGCGCAATACAGGGAACGGATGGAAATCAACCCCATCCCAATAAACATCAAAGAAGCTTTCCTTTGCAAGGGATTTGGCTCAACACTAACAGGACCAGCCTTAAAATGGCTGCTCAGTATCCCTCCTAATACCATTACTTATTTTCCACATTAAGTTAACCTATTTAATAACCAGTTTTCTTGCAGCAGAAGCTTCAAGAAGCTCACAGGTGACTTATACAGGATAGTTCAGAAGTCTGATGAATTCCTTAGGGACTACGTGGCCAGATTTGGTCGAGAAGCTCTGGATATTCCCAACTTGGATATGGCAGCTGCTGTAGAATCTTTCAAGATTGGACTTAGAGGGGATTCCCGTTTTTATGATGACCTAATTATGACTCGTTGCTGGAATCTTAATGAAGTTAGAACAAGGGCATTGAGATTCATCAGTCTAGAAGATGATAAAAAAATCCAGAAAAGAAGCGATGTGTCAAAACCTGAATCCTCAAGCAGAAGGACCGATTCTCCTGCAGAGCAACAACGGTTTAAGCCCTATTACAGGAGTGATAATCCTAGAGTCAATGCGGTTGAGGATGAGGAAGATGAGGAAGACTTTCCAAAGGTATCTGAGTATTGCTTTTCGGTTGACGTAAGTGGATCAAGGCAACCGACCAAAGAAGAACGCGATATTGACTGAAGACAAAATCATTTCTTTCGATGAAACTGATAAGCTTGATATCCAAGATCCTCATCACGACAGTCTGGTAATCACATTATGCATTACTAACAATTATGTTCACAGGATCCGGATAGACAACGACAGCTCAATCAATATCATTCAGTTGGATCTGCTAAAAAAATGAGCATCCCAGAAGAAGAAATTATCCCAAGATCCTCAGTGTTAGTAGGTTTTCAGTGGAGAAACCAAGCATACAGTTGGAGACATCAGGCTTCCTATGTACGTTGAAGGGGTCAACTCCATGAAAAAATTCTGTGTAATTGACTCCCTTCCTTGTTGTAATGTTATCTTGGGGAGGCCGTGGATCCATGACATGAAAGTAGTTCCGTCAACATATCACCAATGTGTGAAGCTTCCCACACCTTAGGGAGTTGTAAGAATATTGAGTGATCAACACAAAGCTAAATACTGCTAGACTTCGGCTATGAAGAAAACCGTTAAGCCCAGGCTAGCATAACAATTAAAGGGACCAACACGAAGAAGTCGGATGACAAAGGAATTAGAGATCAAAGAAGTTCAGCTAAATCCTAAGGATCCTGAAATCAAAGTGCTGGTAGGAACTAATATTCCTGAGGATACTGAAGAGCAGCTCATGAGCCTCCTAAAGTCCAGAACAAAAACATTCGCATGGAAACACGAGGACATGACATGTATATCTAAAGATATTATTACTCATAAACTTGGTATAGATGAATCTTTCAGGCCAATATATCAAAAGAGAAGAAAGTTCGCTCCTGAGAGAAACATCATAATCCAAGAGGAAGTTGATAGGCTGCTCAAGTCAAAGATGATTAGAGAAGTTAAATATCCTCGATGGCTGGCTTATGTGGTGGTGGTCCAGAAGAAGAATGGCAAGTGGAGAGTGTGTGTGGATTACACAGACCTGAATAAGGCCTGTCCCAAGGATCCATTTCCTCTACCACATATCGATTCAATGGTGGATGCAACTGCTGGGCATGAGATGCTAACTTTTATGGATGCATTCTTAGGCTTCTAACAGATTCAGATGGAGCCATCAGACCAAGAAGACACAGCCTTCATGACACCCACATGTATATATTACGAAATGCAGGTGCCCTAGACCAGAGGCTTGTCAATATGATGTTCAAAGACCAACTGGGGGACACCATGGAGGCATACGTAGATGATATGGTGGTGAAGTCCAAACAAGCTAAGGATCATCGGGATCTTGAAGCTGCTTTCGATATCCTGGACCAGTTTAGCATAAAGCTAAATCCAACCAAGTGCGATTTAGGTGTGAGAGCCGACAAGTTCCTAGGCTATATGGTTACTGAAAGAGGAATAGAAGCCAACCCTGAGCAAATCCAAGCAATCATAAACTTGAAGTACCCAACGAATGTCAAAGAAGTTCAAAGATTGACTGGAAGAGTAGCAGCACTTAACAGATTCATATCAAGATCTTCTGAAAAAAGCAAAGAATTCTATGACATATTGAAGAAGAACAAGAAGTTCGAATGGGGTGAGAAGCATGAAGCTGCTCTGAGCTCCTTGAAAGAATACTTGTCATCTGCTCCACTACTGATGCAGCCAGTCAAAGGGGAGCCGCTCTCTCTATACTTAGCAATCTCGGGCAGCTCGACAAGTGCTGTACTCGTTAAAGACCATGAAGGACAACAACATCCAGTGTACTATGTAAGCAAAACATTATTAGATGCTGAGACCAGGTATTCTTACTTGGAAAAATTAATTTTAGCTCTTGTTATGGCTTCTCAAAAGTTAAGGCATTACTTTGAAACTCTTGTTATTTATGTGAAAACTAACTATCCTATTAATTGTGTCTTGAGAAAGCCAGAAATGTCAGGGAGAATGGCGAAATGGGTGGTTAAACTAAGTGCCTATGACATCATATATGAACCAAGAACAACAATAAAGTCTCAAGCTCTTGCGGACTTTGTGGCTGATTTCAGCAGTGACATATTGCCGGAAGTTGAACTAGAGGTCAAGCAGCTTCAGGAAGCTTCAGGTAGTTAGATATTATATATACAGATGTAGCCTCTAACATTAGAGGAACAGGATTGGGTGCATTGCTAAAATCGCCACAGGGGGACATTATACCTCTATCTATAAATTGTGAATTTAAGGCTACTAATAATGAAGCCGAATATGAGGCCTTAATTGCAGGATTACAACTTACTAGAGATATGGGTATCCAACGCATTCAAGTTTTTATTGATTCCTTATTATTAACTAACCAATTTAATGGATTCTATGCAGTGAAAGGCGAAAGACTAACCAAATATCTAGACCTTGTAAAAAAAATTAGCATTATCTTTTGAAGATTGCAGCATATCACAGGTGCCTAGAGAGGAGAATACAGAAGCTGATGCTTTGGCAAACTTAGCATCGTCTTTAAGGATCCTAGAAGGTGTCAAGATTCCCATAACTCACATTCTAACCCCAGCAATTGAAGAACATGAGGTTAATGATGTCACAACAGATAAAGATCAAGAGGTGATGGATTCTCAGGATCCTCAGGGATCCTGGACATATCCCATCAAGAAGTTCATCCAAGAAGGAGAAATCCCCAGGAACGAGAATCCTAGGATTTTCCGAACAAAGGTAATCCCATATTCAATAATAAATGGTACCTTATACAAGAAATCTCTTACAGGTCCATACTTGAGATGCCTGGAACAGTCCGAAGCATATGCAGTACTCCAGGATATTCATGAGGGAGATTGTGGCAATCACGCTGGGGGCAGATCACTGTTTTCTAAAGTGTTAAGAATAGGATACTACTGGCCCACTATGAAGAAGGATGCAATGGCTTATGTTCAAAAGTGTGATGCGTGTCAACGGCATAGCAACATCCTCCATCAGCCTGCTAAGCCACTCCACTCGATATCATCCCCATGGCCAATTATGAAGTGGGGCATGGACATAGTTGGTAAGCTGCCCACAGTACCCGGGGGAAAAGTCTTTATGCTGGCAATGACGGATTATTTCTCTAAGTGAATTGAAACTGAAGCATTCATTCAAGTTAGAGAAAAGGAGGTGATCTCCATCATTAAAAGGAATATCCTGACAAGATTTGGAATTCCATCAGAAATAGTATGTGACAATGGGTCTCAGTTTATTGATAAAAGAACAACTGGTTTTTGTGAAGCTTGGGGCATTAAGATGGTGACTTTAACTCCTGTGCATCCACAAGCTAATGGTCAAGCAGAATCAAGTAATAAGATCATCATCAACAACTTTAAGAAGAAGCTAGGAGCCAAAAAGGGAAAATGGGCTGAGGAGCTCCCATTAGTGTTATGGGCTGACAAAACAACTTCCAAGAATGCTACTGGGCAGACGCCATTCTCCTTGGTGTTTGGTTCAGAAGCTATGATCCCTACTGAAATGGTGATGCCGACTGCTAAAACAAGTTGCCAGGATCTAGAAGCTTATAATCAGAAGCTCCTTGAAGATCTTGAAACAATTGACGAAATCAGAGATTTTGCAAAGTTCAGAATGGCGGCATACCAGCAAAGGATGGCCAAGTATTACAACAAGAATCTCAGGATTAGAAGGTTTCAAGTAGGAGACTTGGTACTTAGAAAGGCTTTTCAGAATACTACCAATCTAGCTGATGGGAAGCTTACACCTAAGTGGGAGGGTACTTACTTAGTTGATTCAGAAGCTGGAAAAGAGGCATATAGATTGGCTACTATGGAAGGTGAGCTGCTCCCAAGAGCCTGGAACGCAATTCATCTAAAGTCATATTTTATGTATATGCCCCCAGGATCCTCTAAGCTTCCCAAAGGATCCTTGTTTAAGCTTCAAAAAACTCCAGGTATGTCTTTGATTCTTATTTCAATTTCATATTATTATCTTTATGAAGTGGTTACTGATTTAGGCATCGGAGGGGTGTTAGGCAAGCTAACACCTACCCCTCACCGAGCCTTGAGTGTTATGTATAAGTTCCGAGCATCCTGACAGAAGCTAGAGGCTGATCACCTCTTCTAAGTCTAAAGCATTCTGAATGCAATCAAAGGTTTAGGAGGTTTTCACCTTCTCGTTCACTAATGGGAATCGCCTGAAGCGCATGACCCTCGCCAGGAGCGCACGATGGTGGCCTATGGTTCAAGGTGGTGCGACCAGTCCATCTACAGGTGGCTGATAATTTCCTCATTGTTGGCCATAGAGTGCATCTAAAAAATGGGTGGCAGACGTGCCATCCCAAAAAGGTCTCAAGGTTTTTTGGCATTTTCATGTCAACAAAGGTTTAGGCACTTTCGTGTCTCTCAAGTTTTATGGGCTTGACCCCAGTTGGCTTAGTCCCAAGTGTTTTTGAGCTTGACCTTAGTTTAACAAAGGCTATTAATGGTTTTACATTAACTAAGGTTCAGACATATTCATGTCTCAAAAGTTTATGGGCTTGACCCAAGTTGGCTTAGACCCAAGATTTATAAGGCACCTTGTGCCCCAAAAGATCAAGATGGGCTTGACCCCTGTTTGACTCATTCCCAAGTACTCAAGACCTACTTTCAGTTTTGTCAAGATTTCATCAAGTCTATCTTAAGGATTCCTATGGATCCTCAAGGATCTTGACTATCTCAACAGTTGGAAGATTCTCGAACAGATGACAGTGGTAATGCAAATATGATACGCTTTTATTACTAACTGAATGTTGGATGACATCATGGTTTGTTAATGTTAACAAGTTTTGTAAAATCTTAAGTTTTTAAATTAAATAAGGTTACTGAGCATCCTGTAGGATCCTCACTGAACTGTTTTTCAGAATTTACAACATAATCAAAATACGAATAACACACCATGATGGTCAAAATGCTGCTAGATTATGTTCGATTATGCAAGAAATGAAAAGGTTGACCCCAGGCTTCATCTTGGAACCCAGGATCCCTTCACTTGAGGCCAACCATATCAAAATATTGTCTAAGAAGCTTGGACTTCGCCTTGAAACTCAAGGTCCCTCCATCCAAGCTTCTATGAGTTAGCCTACCATTGTTTTAGTTTCACCACACCATTGTTTAAAAACCACCAACCAACAAACAAAAACAAACAAAAAATGTGGGCTCCGACCTAGTCTGCCTTCATTGCCCACCTTCTCCATCGTAGCTTCCACCTCCTTTCCCTTGCCCTTGTCCTTCTTGGCACCAGCCTCCTTGTCCACCACCATGATCTCCGGCTCAGCCCCCTCGACAGCCTTTCCTGCAGCCTCATCCCTCTTAGCCTTCAGCTTCTCAAAGCTCTCCTTCCAATCCTAAATCGGCCAGCTCTCTAGATTGAAGCCTTCAGCCTGTTCATGTTATACCCTGAATTTTCGTTCAAATTCTCACTAATGATCTCCGACAGGTTAAGACCCCTGGATGTCAAACATACAGGGAATGCGTTTTTGGTAACTTAACCCAAGATGTCTGCTTATAATTTACTTAATTGTTATCCTAGGATGTAATGCACTATGAATCTGTTTATCTATTTAATCACAGCATGCACGGGTACCCTGCATGCTAGAAAAGCTTTACTAATCTTTCTCTTTGATTCCGTGTGTCTAAGCCAGGAACAGAAGGGAAGATAACGCTCATATAGACATGGTCAAGGTCAGAAGCACGTGTGGAAAAGGAGACCCGCCATTAAACTCGGTCAAATAACGGCCGAAGGTGGTTGAAAGAAGATCCCACGAATCTCGGGATGTTAGTTAGGTTTTCTATGTATTTATACGCGGCATAGGACTTAGTTTGTCACTCTCTCGATCACCTGTATTCACACTACCACATAGCAATGAAGCCGCAATCAATTGTACTCGGAATATTTTACTTAGAAATAAATAGGCGACGTGTGTTATTGTTGCCGAAGGGGGTTTTTATGCCGGCAATCCTTGAAGACATTCAAGGATTAAGGGCTTTTCCCCCTTTCGAATCTTGTTGTTCTTAGTTGCATTCAGGGAAGTGTTCACTTGTGTCTCCATTCATATAAACTAAACCTTGAATTTCAACAAACTAATCTGATTTTTAGTATCCTACATCCAGGGCACCATACTAATCAGGGTGTCACAGGCACAAGACGTAGTGGAGAAATTCCACTAATGGTCTCCAATGATAAACTCCTTACCATGTTCGCAAAAGTACAACAATATATGGAACAACAACAGAAGGTGAACCAGGACATGTTTGGAGAGGTAGCCAAGCTGAGGTCAGAGATGAACATGGTGGATCATACACCCGTGTCTCTTGTTCAGGCCAGGAGGCTGCAATACGGCAATCCTGGGAACGGATCCGGTCTGGAAGATGACATTCAAATCATTGATCCGAGACCTACATATGCTGCTGCCCATACTACCTTGTCTGACAGGCCCAGGATGTCAACATTCAGGGATTCATCCTCGAATCCTGGGGGCACCACTACCCAGGATACTGGTAACATCCTTGGAACCCCTAACCTTAATGCTCATACTAATGAATCTGTGCAGGATGCAGGTTTAAGCGCGACAGTGGCAAAGGAACTCAAGAAACTGAAGGAGATGATCTCGAGTGTTCCTGGGGTGGTCCAGCCTATCCCTGAAGTAGCACCATCGAGTCATCGAATTTCAAGGTTTACTTCCCCAATATGTGACGTGGAGATACTCAAGAGGTTTTAGACTCCCAGTATGAAACTGTACGATGTGACGACTGATCCGGAGGAACATGTGGCTTAGTATATGGAAATAATGGAGGTGATCTGCATGCCCCCTGATATCAAGGAGGCATGCTTATGTAAGGGATTTGGGTCAACACTAACAACTTTAGTCTTAAAATGGCTGCTGAGTATTCCACCCTATTCTATCCCATCCTTTTCTCATTTAATTAATTTATTTAATAACCAATTTTCTTGTAGTCGCAGTTTTGAAAAAATGACGAGTGATTTTTACAGGGTTACCCAGAATGCTAACGAGTCTATCAGGGATTATGTAAACAGGTTCAGCAAGGAGACCCAGGATATTCCCAACATGAACATGGCTACTGCTGTCCAAGCATTTAAGATGGGTCTCAAGAAGGATTCGCCCTTCTATCAAGATCTTATAATGAATCCAAGTCACAGACTTGATGAAGTAAGGCATAGGGCCCTATGATTCATCAGACTTGAAGAGGATAGGAAAATACAGGAAAAAGATAATGTTGTCCCAGGATACGGCTCTTCCAATAGAAAACCAGAACCGGCACATCCAAGGTCCCAGAGGCCTAAACCCTATTCCAAACCCGACAATCCAAGGGTTAATAGGGTCGATAAGGGTGAAGACGAGGATGATGAAGAGTATCCTACTTTCAATGAGTTTTGTTTTGCTACTAATGTTGTAGGTGTGATTAACGCTATGCAGGACTTGGGGGACAAAGAAGGTGGCCTAGAAAGACAGACAAACAAGCATCCTGGAAAGATAAGTCCAAGTGGTGTGCATACCATGAGGACTTTGGCCATGTAACCGAGGATTTCATAGCTATGCGGAAGGAAACGAGTTATTTACTAAGCAAAGGCTTCCTGAAGGAACTCCTAGGAAGGAAGAAAGAAAATTCCAAGGGCGTTAATTCAGTCTGCGAATCCAGGGGCACTGATTAGACCCAGGATGCAGACAGATCGCGTTGGCATCCCGAACGGGCAGCATCTCCATCCCCGGATGCAAAGGTAATTTATATTATATCTGGTGGATCTGATTTATGTGGTACTTCTTATTCTGCAGCTAAAAGGCACACAAGGGAAACCAAATCAGACGTACCTAGGAAATCTGTCAAAGCCTCAATACAAACAGACGTGAAGGATGTTACCTTTGGTGAAGATGACAGATGCAACGTCATGGACCCTCTCCATGATGGGCTCGTGATCACACTCTACATAGCCAACCATTTCGTGAAGAGGATCTTAATTGACGGAGGCAGTTCTGTTAATATTATTCAGCTTGAAACGTTGACCAAGATGGGGATACCCCGGGATGAAGTTATCACCAAATCCACTGTTCTTGTGGGTTTCAGTGGGGAAACAACGAATACCCTAGGAGAAGTGAAGCTTCCCGTTTATGTTGAGGGGGTGAACTCGATTCAACGCTTTTGTGTCATGGATGCTCCGTCCGGATACAACATTATCCTGGGCAGACCCTGGATTCACGACATGAAAGTTGTCCCCTCTATATATCATCAGTGCGTCAAGTTGCCAATACCCTGGGGAGTGGTCACCATCCACAGCGACCAACAGGAAGCGAAAGACTGCTACACCTCAGCCATGAAGATTTCAGCCAAAGCCCGGCAAGGATAGCAATTAAAGAAGTAGGCCAGGGACATCCTAGAGGAAAGGGAGCAGGATGTAAAGCAAGTAGTCCTAGACCCCTTGCATCCTAGGAAGAAGGTGTCAATAGGCACTAACATCCCTGTCCCCATTGAAGAAGAACTAGTGAAATTTCTCCGGTTCAGAATTTCAACATTTGCATGGAACACTGAAGATATGACAGCTATATCCAAAGATGTTATAACACATAAACTTGGTATTGATCCTTCTTACAGGCCCGTGCATCAAAAGAGGAGAAAGTACGCTCCTGAGAAGCATGTAATAATCCAAGAGGAGGTAGACCGTCTACTAAAGAATAAGATGATCAGAGAGGTTAAGTTCCCAAGACGGTTGGCCAATGTGGTGGTAGTGGAAAAGAAAAATGGCAAATGGAGGGTCTGTGTAGATTATACAGACCTGAACCGTGCATGCCCTAAAGACCCTTTTCCTTTACCACACATTGACTCCATGGTGGATGCAACATCAGGTCATGAAATGCTAACATTCATGGATGCCACCTCTGGATTTCAACAAATTCAAATGGAACCCAGTGATCAAGAGGATACATCCTTCATCACACCAACAGGTATTTATTGTTATATTGTTATGCCTTTTGGATTGAAAAATGCAGGGGCAACCTACCAAAGATTGGTGAATATGATGTTCAAAGAAAAGCTGGGAGAGACTATGGAGGTATACATAGATGACATGGTGGTAAAGTCCCTGGATGTCAGCACCCATGTCCAGGATGTTAAAGAATCTTTTGACATCTTAGACAAGTACAATATGAAGCTGAACCCAGAAAAATGTCATTTTGGAGTGGGTGCTGGCAAATTCCTGGGTTACATGGTGACCAAAAGAGGAATCAAAGCTAGCCCAGAACAAATTCGTGCCATAATGAACCTGAAGTCACCAGAGTCAACCAAGGATGTACAAAGGCTGACAGGTCGTGTTGCAGCCCTGAATAGATTCATTTCCAAATCCTCGGAGAGGTGTCGGGATTTTTATGATATTCTGAGGAAAAATAAAAAGTTTGAATGGACGTCCCAACATGAACAAGCCTTCCAGGATTTGAAAACTTATTTATCCTCGGCACCCCTTCTAATGAAGCCGAATCCAGGGGAGCCTTTATCATTATACCTTGCAGTCTCAAGAAACACGGTAAGCGCGGTCCTAACCAAGGATGCGGAAGGTCAACAACACCCAGTATATTACGTAAGTAAAAGTCTTCTTGATGCTGAATCCAGGTACTCGCATTTAGAGAAACTTATATTAGCCCTAAGTATGGCCTCTACTAAACTTAGACACTATTTTGAAACTCATACTATACATGTGAAAACTAATTATCCTATAAAGTCTGTCTTAAGGAAACCTGAGATGTCAGGGAGGATGGCAAAATGGTCTCTGAAGTTGAGTGCTTACAACCTGGTATATGAAGCAAGAACAACCATAAAATCACAAGCTCTAGCAGACTTTGTGGCTGATTTCAGTAATGATATCCAAGACGAAGCGGACCAAGAATTCCAGAGCCTACAGCAAGAAGAATTCTCAGGATGTTGGACCCTTTTCACGGATGGGGCCTCCAATGTCAGGGGGACAGGCCTTGGAATCATACTAAAATCGCCACAGGGGGACATGATACCCCAGGCTGTTAGGTGTGGGTTCCAGGAAACCAATAATGAAGCGGAGTATGAAGCCCTGATTGCTGGCCTACAACTAGCTCTACATCTTGGGATCCAGAACATCCAGGTATACGTCGATTCCCTACTTTTAGCTAACCACTTTAATGGAACTTATGCAGTGAAAGGGGAGAAACTGGCCAAGTACCTAGAAGTCGTGAAAGCCATATCCCAGGATTTTCAAATTTTCGACATTCAGCAAGTACCCAGGGATGAAAATGCTGAAGCAGATGCACTAGCAAACCTGGGGTCGGCATTCAAAGCAATGGAGGATACACATATCCCCATAATCCACATACTAAGCCCAGCAATCAATCAACAAGAGAACTTGGAAGACATTGATCCTAGGGGCATGGTTTTGGCATCCAATACCCAGGATGCGCAGTGTCCTGACACTCAGGATGCACAGTGTCCCGATACCCAGGATGCACAGTTCCCTGATACCCAGGATGCAGAGCGTCCTAAGTCCCAGGATACCCTGTCATCCTGGACCAGACCTATCATAGAATACCTACAAAGTGGCTCCATCCCAAAAGAAGAAAAAGACACCAGAGCATTCAGAACCAGAATGGCCAGGTACGTTCTTATTAAAGGTGAATTATATAGAAAATTTGTCGCAGGAACATACCTAAGATGCTTGGAGAATAAAGAAGCTCAGGAAGTACTCAAAGATATCCCATGAAGGCGACTGTGGAAACCAAACAGGGGGCAGGTCTCTAATGTTTATAATATTGAGAACAGGTTACTTCTGGCCATCCTTAAGAAAAGATGCCCAGGATTTTGCCCTTAAATGTGATGCTTGCCAGAGACACGCCAACATTCCCCATCAACCTGCCGAACCCTTGCATCCTATCCCTGCATCCTGGCCCTTTATGAAATGGGGAATGAATATTGTGGGAAAGCTACCCAAGGCGCCAGGAGGCAAAGTCTTCATGTTAGCTATGACTGATTATTTCTCGAAGTGGATAGAGGCCGAAGCATATGTTCAAGTCAGGGAAAAGGAAGTTATTTCATTCATCAAGAGGAATATCAAAACTAGATTCGGCATACCCTCTGAAATAGTGTGTGATAATGGATCTCAATTCATTGGCAAGAGGACTACTGGATTCTGTGAAAGTTGGGGAATAAAGATGATAACTTCTACACCAGTGCATCCTCAGGCTAATGGCCAGGCGGAGTCTAGTAACAAGATTATCATAAACAACTTTAAAGAAAAGACTCAAGGAGAAGAAAGGAAAATGGGCAGAGGAACTACCATTAGCATTGTGGGCTGATAGAACCACATCCAAGAATGCTACAGGCCAAACCCCTTTTTCCTTGGTTTTTGGTACGGAAGCAGTCATTCCAACGGAAATGGTTGTCCCAACATTCAGGGTCATCAGGCAGACCCAGGATGCAAATAATGAGTCCCTGGCTGACGATCTTGACACCGTGGATGAACTACGAGAACAAGCTGCTTGGAGAATGGCCGCGTATCAACAAAGAATATCTAAAACCTACAAAAAGCATGTAAGAATCAGAAGGTTCATGGTAGGAGACTTGGTATTAAGGAAGGCATTCCAGAACACGACAAATCCAGGGGATGGTAAGTTGGCCCCCAAATGGGAAGGCCCCTACTTAATCGACTCAGAGGCACGTAAAGGGGCATATTGGCTTGCCAACATGGATTGTGAGTTACCACCGAGACCGTGGAATGCAATCCATTTGAAAGCTTATTTCATGTAAGTATAGTACCCAGGATGCGGCACGTCAGGTATGTTTCCTAACTAATGAATTGATCGAGGCATTTCTCTTATAGTTTTTATTATTATCAAATGCTGTTTGCTATATTCTTACTTTACCTGTTTTTATCATTTCCCATGAAAATTACTAACTCCTTTGGTTGAGATACTTGGATGAAAACAGATAGCTAACCCTGGATGCATGAAGCCAGGGATGTGTTTCTCCTAAGTTAGAGACTGGCCATCTCTCCTTCGTTCAAGGTATCCAGTATACCTTTTAAGGTTTGAGAGGATATCACCTCTCCTACGTTTGGGTAATCGCCTGTAGCGCATGACCCCCGCCTATAGCGCACGTTAACCCACATATTGGACCCAGGATTATGGGATCGACCTGTGTTAACAGCATGGGCGACAACCTCATGATTTATGGACATATGGGGGTTCCTTAAGGTTTTTGGTGTTTTCATACCAACATAAGACACACGAGGCAATACCCTAGTTCGCCGGTTCGGCTCGAGGTGGACCCTAGAATTCGTCAGTACGGCACCGGGCATGACCCTAGTTTACCGGATCGACACCGGGTTTAACCCCAGGATTTTTGGGCTTGACCCCAGGATTTTTGGGTTTGATCCCAATTGTTAAAATTTGTTCCTAACCTATGCAGGGTCTACCTGAATGATCATACTCTAGGATGGCACGACAGTGCCAAATCCTAGGATTTCGGTGTCGATTAAGCAACATTTTAGGTTGTCGCTGAGCAATCAAAAGCGGAATTGCACCAAGGACAGAAGAAATTATTTGCTTGCACAAGAAAGAGTTTAGCATTCAGGGATTGTCCCAGGATGTAGAAGGTATGGATTAATTCCTTAACAATTTTATTGTACTTATGTATTTGTTTGTGCAGAAAAGTTAAAGATATCATGCAAGCATATGGTTCATAAGCAGATATATATATAAAAAGAAATCACCTCTTGGTTGGAACAAAGTGCCCAACCGCCTCAGGGTGGCTTCAAGTCAAAAGCACAGGTGATGAACCCATGGGTGGAGCATTGTAACACCGGGAATCAAACTTCTGGAAACCAAACAAAAGACATTGTTTAAAGAAAATAGCTTCAAGATAAACAAAGAAAGAGATAAAAGACCGTGTATTATTGAGCAGTATCCAAGGCTGCCACATCATCGGCGCCTTTACCTCCTTCTTTCATGGTTCATCACCAGCACCCTTCTCGTCCCCAGCATCCTCGGCCATCGGCTGTCCTCCTCCAGTCCCAGATCCGGATGCGCCAACAAGCAAGGTCGTCTCAACACCCTAGGTCTCAGTAGTCTTGTACCCTTGGGGGACTGAACCACCCAGGGCGCGTAACTTTTTGAGCCATAAAGGCACAGTCCAGTTGGCGTAGGTGTGATCCTCATCATTGGCTTTATTGGACATCTTCAGTTTAGTCTGCAACACCGAGATCATGGCCGAGTTCCTGGACGTATCCACGTACTCCTTCAGGGTCTTCTCATGTTGTTCCCGAGTTTCCACTTCCTTCTTCTCGTTCTCGAGTAGCAGCTTCTGAACCTTGTCATGCTGGGCCTTGGCCCTGGATGTTTCTTTGTTAGCCTGGGCGACCCTGGATTTCAGGGTGTCGGATTCAGCAGCGCGCCTCTCGGCGGCCTCGAGCAGCTCTAGAAGATGGCAGTTGGCCTGCGAAAGGGTAAATGCAAGACAGAAGTTAATTACGTAACAGACTATGAGATACAAGAAAAATGGAAACAACCAGGGGTACTTGATGGGCGACAACCTCAGCATGTTGTACAAGTTCCTGGGAGATATCTCAGCCAGGGGGTGTTGGACAGTAGTGGTGCTGGATCCACGGGTCTTCCTCTTCATACATGTTGCCCTGGATGTGGTAGCCTTGGATGCTGGAGTGGGCTCGGCCTTGACGATGCTCAGTATTACAAGGTCTTGGTCATCGGCTAGCTTGGAGGAGAGGGCGGCTTCGAGGTCATCAATGTCGTAAGCGGGGGCAACTGCAAAAAGAAACATGACCCTGGATGTCAGCAAATCAGGTACGCAAAAATTGACAAAAT
The DNA here is from genome assembly GCA_039602395.1 of Deinandra increscens subsp. villosa. NCBI lineage: Eukaryota > Viridiplantae > Streptophyta > Magnoliopsida > Asterales > Asteraceae > Deinandra > Deinandra increscens. The sequence continues at coordinate 7,966,459 of JBCNJP010000010.1, read as the reverse complement.
GCAGGGTAACTTACAACTGGACATGCTGACAGAAGGCTGGGAGAGGGCTGGATGCTCAAATGCTTTGAATGCGCGCTCAAACTCTGGAATACCTAGAAATTTTCTGCAAACTGCTCTCAATCTCTTCTTCCTCAAGACCGATTTCTCTCAAACTCTTGGCTGCAAAGAATGACATTCAAGGTCAGATTATATGATATTAAATAAAATCCTAACATTAAGTGCAGGTATGCCTACCTACTACAATCCAGGCTTGTGGAAGCTGGAAATCACCGGGAATGCTGGAGCGCTTGACAAAATAGAATTTACCCTTCCATTCACCGTGTTGGGTAGCGTTAGGAACAATTTGCATGTCTTTAGAAAGGGCTTTGAACAAGAAACGGCTGGAACCATGCGATTTTAGCTCATAGGCCATGGCTATCTCCGGCAGGCCGACCAGGTGTTCAAAGGAATTGTTCAGGCGATCCAGGGTTCCCAGGATGCGCCATACAACAGGAAGGGTCTGGGCATAAGAAAGGCACGTGGCCTTAAAGAACTCGGCGACAAGACCGGAAAAAGGGAAGGATAAGCCCATGCTGAATGGGGTAAACGGAAAACAGACCCAGGTCGGAGAGACGAAGTCTGATCTCAACCTAGGGTTGAAAGCCCTAATGACTGCAGAGGGAGGTAGAAGACCGGAGTTCTTCATCAATGCGATTTCATCGTTGGTGAAGGTGCATCTTTCTTCCTCCGGATGGAGGAGGAACTTTTGATCGAGAAAGTCCTCCACCCCGGCGAGAGAAAAAGTGGGCTCCCGACGAATTCGACGCTTGGTCATGGTTCATAAAAGAAAAGAAAGATCGAAGGGGAGAAGATTACCTGGCCGGAAAGGGTAAAACAGACGATTGGAGCTCGCAATTCTCGACTTGGGTGAGGTAAAACACTCGAGTAATTGGGTATTTATGGGCGAAAGAAGTTACAGATGTGAGAAGACATCAAGGGATCAGATTTAAACAGATAAAGCAAATTAAGCGGACGAGATTAAATCGAAGATGATGACTCATCTCGATTCAAAAAATTCACAGCTGTAAATCTTATATACAAGCTGTGAATTTTGGGGGCAATTGTTATACCCTAAATTTTTGTTCAAATTCTTACTAATGATCTCCGACAGGTTAAGACCCCTGGATGTCAAACATACAGGGAAAGCGTTTTCGGTAACTTAACCCAGGATGTCTGCTTATAATGTACTTAATTGTTATCCCACGATGTAATGCACTCTGAATCTGATTATCTATTTAATCCCAGCATGCACAGGTACCCTGCATGCTAGGAAAGCTTTACTAATCTTTCTCTTTGATTCCGTGTGTCTAAGCCAGGAACAGAAGGGAAGATAACAGTCATATAGACTTGGTCAAGGTCAGAAGCACATGTGGAAAAGGAGACCCGCCGTTAAACTCGGTCAAATAACGGCCGAAGGTGGTTGAAAGAAGATCCCAGGAATCTCGGGATGTTAGTTAGGTTTCCTATGTATTTATACACGGCATAGGACTTAGTTTTTCACTCTCTCGATCACCTGTATTCACACTACCACATAGCAATCAATCCGCAATAAATTGTACTCGGAATATTTTACTTAGCAGTAAATAGGCAACGTGTGTTATCGTTGCCGAAGGGGTTTTTTATGCCGGCAAATCCTTGAAGACATTCAAGGATAAAGGGCTTTTCCCCCTTTCAAATCTCGTTATTCTTAGTTGCATTCAGGGAAGTGTTCACTTGTGTTTCCATTCATATAAACTAAACCTTGAATTTCAACAAACTAATCTGATTTCTAGTATCCCACATCCAGGGCACCATACCTCACAAACGAATTTGGTTACTTGATTTAGCTTCATAGTTTTTGACCAAAACAGTGCACTAGTGGCCATCTCGAACATGCACTCGAGTACACTGATGGCGGCTGAGGACTTTGCATTCTAATCGGCCTGCTTCAAGGCTTGAGCAGCAGTAGCCTCCTGCTCCTTGAGCTTCTTTTCATGGTAGCGGTTCTTGCTGGCAGCTATCTTACCCATCTGCTGAGTGCGGAGAAAGGCTTCATCGAGTTTAAGCTCAGAAGCTTCAAGCTTCTGCTCAGCTGCTTCTAGCTTTTTCTCAGCTGCTTCCAGCTTGCCTTCTAGCTCAATTTCCTCGTGGCTCAGTTTATCGATACCCTGCATCAAATCAAAGTGGATCAGAATCAACAAGGGAAGTATTCTATCTCTAATTTTAACATACTTCTATATATTCTTTGTACACTTACGATGTTCACCACAGCCTGTAGAGAGAGCAGCTTGTTGGCTGCTGCAACAGGAGGAAGGCCATCAAAGCTGTCCACATTGATGGTGGCATCAGAGACTTTGCGCTTCTTAGCAGATGAGGTTTTGGACCGAGTGCTTTGAGGCCGAAATTTGGGAGCTGAGACATCTTAGGGGGCCTTACTGCTAGTTTCTTCAGTTTTTTCCTTCTTGGCAATAAGGGACTTGAGGTCTTGGAAAGAGAAGTTGGAGGCTGAACCTAGAGCTTCGTCAAAGACAAATAGGAATCCGTTTCACAAAACAGTAAAATGCAGCTTTAAATGAAATAAAAACAAGTGCCTTCAAGTACCTGCAGACATGGTCTTGGATGGACTTTGAGATTGTTGAGAGGTGGTTCGAGCACTTGCTACACCTTCAGGAATGTAACTTCTTTCAGAAATTGGGATGCTGTAGAGTTCTTGGAGCTTCTTGGAAGAATCTCGGGCAGGTTTGATCAACGCTTCAAATTTGGGAGCTGCAAATACAAGAATCAAGCAAATCAGTAAAAGAAGTAAAATAATTTACAAAATTAAAGTAGCTCAGGAAACTCTTCCTACCCCTGATGACCCAGTGGGTAGGAAGGTTCTTGCAACCAGTTAAACTTTTCCTTTTGACAAAGAAAAATTGGCGTCTCCAATCATGATCATTGTGAGAAGCCCTGGGAACCATTTAAGCTTCTCCGGTTCTAGTTTTCAGAACAAACCTACTGTTACCATGGGTGCCAAGCCGGTACACTTTGCAAATTTTAGCAACCCCAATGTTCAAATCACGGGTATGATTGAGATAGCGAAGAGAGAAAAGGATTCGCCAAATCATTGGCATAACTTGGGTATAGGCTAAGTTGGTGACCGAAAAGAACTCGTTTACCAAAAGAGGAAACGGAAATGTCATGCCGATGAGGAAGGGATAGTACAGAAAATAGACCCAATCAGAAGAAATATGGTTAGCTTTCAGACGAGGGTCGTAGGGGTGGAATTCGGTTCCGGCAGGGAAGCATGAGGATCGCTGCAACATCTCAATCTTGCGATCGTCGATGTTATAGGTTTCTTCCTCAGTCGCCAAAAGTAAACCCTGATCTGTGAACCCGTCGTCCACATTGTCGGAGGTAATGGCGCTAGAGCGGAGTAACTTCTTGCCCATTGAAAAAGAACTGAAGAAGAGGAGAAAGAAACTGACCTGTGGAGATCGGAGAAGCTCTAGGGTTTCCGAAAGAAATGTGGAGAAATATGAAGGAAGGATAAAGCTTTTAAAGCCAAAAATGCTAACGGGAATGTTAGAACATATACCTATGCTATGATGTGTCTCGTGTATTGTATCTATGTGAGCGTGTCTTAGTATGAGTTTTAGTGACAATATCATTGGCACCGGACCAAATGGTACGCCCGTACCATTTGGTACGCAGCCTGTTTAGTCACTAACTATAAATAGGTTGTGTTAGAATGATAGCTTAACACTCTGAGTCATTCTACACTTTCTGTGTGTGTTTTCTAGAGAGAGAAACTAGAGAGCTTTCATTGTATCTTCAAGTGATTCAATACAAGATCTCTTATTTACATCCGTGTTTACTATGATTGATTGATACATGCAGTAGTAAGATCGTATCTCGGTTTTACAAGTGGTATCAGAGCATTTGGTTGCTCTACTGCTGTGTTTTTGATCAATTTTCGGATTTTTAGAGTGAGAAAGTGTGGGTTTTCTTCATTTTTCATCAAATTCTTCCAATTCCGAGTGTTTCCGAGGTGAAAAATGATTTCTGAGTGTTCCTAGTGAGTTTTCGCACCTTTCTGAAGCAATTTCAAGTCCAAATTGTCAAAATTCACGAAAATCCGTCAAAATCAGCGTGGTACGTTTTTGGTCCGCCTCAAGAACATTTGGTCCGCTGCTGGTCCGCCGTTGGTCCGCTAGGCAATCTTCAAGTTGGTCCGTGGCAGTTATTTTCTGGTCCGCCGTACCATTTTGGTCCGCCGTACCATTTTGGTCCGCTGAAATTTGGTCCGCTGGCAGTTTCTTAAAAGTGTCATAACTTTTGCATCGTAAATCGCTACGAGAGCCATAAGTACTCGAATTGATCGTCTCGACGAGCTCTACATTGTTCGTTCAAAGTTGATCCTCAAAATCAAACTCTAAGACATTCATTTTCGAGTTTGAAGTTTTGTTATCCAATTTCACAATTTTCAAAATGAAAGAAATTGATGCATTCGTTGCAGGTCATCGTCAGACTGTGCCAAAATTGATGAAGTTTGAGGATTATCCAAATTGGGTAACAAAATTTAAAACATATCTTGATACCGTGGATAAAGATTTGTGGATTCCGATCAATAAGCTATATGTCTATCCAACTGATTTTCATGGAGATCCTATATGGAGAATGGATCTTTCAAATGCAGAAATGAAGCAGTATGAAAATGAAAAGAAGGCATATGCATTTATCAAGTTGGCATTATCAACAGAGTTGTTTGTATATTTTAAGGATTGTCGAAAATCGAAAGTATTGTGGGACAATCTGAAGATAATATGCGAATATCACAATATGCAACTTTATCGGAATCCAAGGTCAAACAAGAGTTCTAATGATGAGATTGAGGAGTTAGAAAAGACGTTGAAAAAGTTGACCGAAGAAAATAGTATTCTGATAAAAGAATTGGAGAAATGTCAGAAGCATGCTAACGAAATATCTGATTCTGTCTTTATGACAAGCAAAACTGAAAGTTTGATGTCCAAATTCTCTCATCTGATTGGTAAATTTGAAGTGGTTTCACAGAAGAATAAGAAGATTCAAAATTTGCTTACAGATGATCATTGGTTGAATGATGAAACACATAGGAAAGAAGATGAAATTTCTTCAAGATGTAAGAGGTGTATTGAATTATCGAAAGAAATTGAAGAATTGAAAAGTGACACTGCAGAATCTGAAAAGATCAAGATTGAAAAATTAATTGAAGAAAAGACTGAGTTAGTTAAGGAAGTTGAAAATTGGAAGGCTGAAGCTGAGGATGCTGCCAATGATTTCAATAATTTGTTTGACAAGTCCAAGGTTAAGCTTGATATGCTTAACAAAACTTCTGGTGAACAAGCTGCCCAGATTAAGTCTTATCAGATTGATGTGGAGAAGTTGCTTGATGAGAAGAGGGAATTAGTAAGAGTGAATAAATTGCAAAATGCAAATTTGGATATTCAGAAAAGAAATGAAGATACATTGAAGAAAGAGTTGTTTGCTGAACTTGATAATATGAGATTGCAAAAATATGAAACTCACAAAGTTGCTAAGAAATTGATTGCATCAGAGAAAGAATTGGCTGAAGCTCAACAAAAGATTTCCAATTTGAAGATTCAAGTAATTGATGCAAATCGTGTGTTGAACAATGTCACCAATTCCCAATCTTTTACAAGTTTCTTGGCTAAAGATGAAAATTTTGAGAAAATGTTTAGCAAAACAGTTTCACCACCAGGAAGTCTTAAAGAAGGAGTTCATTGATTTGAAAGAAAAGATTGAGACTGATGATTATTCTAAGTTTGTTGGTTCCAAATCTGTTGAAGAAAGGAAAGAGAACAAAGGCAAGAGTGCTACAACTTCTGAAGCTCCAAAGGTTGTGTCTAGTTCTTCATCTGATGACAAAGAGAAATCTGCACGTTCAACAATTGATATTGTTGAAACTATTGTTGATGCTCCCAAGGATATTACCAATATCAAAGCAGAGTTCTCTCGTCTTGCAAAGACCGGGCATACAACTTCTGGTTCAGAAGAGAAGGTTTCTGGAAAACATACAGGTTTGGGATTTCAAACGAAACAGGCCAAAGTGAATGTTTCAAAGGTTCAACAGCAACAAAACTTGAATAAAGTCAATCTGAAGCAAGTCAAGAAGGATGTGTTTGAAGCTGACAAAGTTCAACCTGAGCGATTTTATAAACTCAAAGGTTCATATCAGATCTTCTCTGATAAGGAGTTTCCACTTCACTGTGTGGATTCTCAGAAAGTTGCTGAGGTCTTTATCAAAACTGATGCTGCTCCAAAGACCAAGAAGAAACAAACTGCCAAATATTCTTCTGGAAATTCAAATTCTACTCCAACGTGCCCGACTTCGAAATGGGTTCATGATCATCGTTATCAGGTATTCAATTCCTGTTATGATCATTTTGGAGGTGTTAATGTTTGTGAAGCTTTGCAGATTCCCAAACGGCGAAATTTAAACAATCGCTTGTGTTATAATTGCCGACAAAAGGGGCATATGGCACAAGATTGTCCGGTTTCTGCTGCTTCTAGTTCAAGAAAAGGAAAGGTTTCACATGTTAGCAAAGCTGCCAAACAACGATTCATTGATGAATATGGCAGAGTATTTGATGAATATTCACAACCTACATTTTTCAAAACCCAAGGAAGATTTATTCCTCGTTTTCAAAATGTTCCATTTGTAGGTTGTTCGTCACAATCAACTGTGACAGGTTCATCAAATGCCGATTTACCAAAACAACAAAACTGGAAACCTAAGGTGGTTTCGAAAGGAAATCAAGATACTGGTCGATCAGAAGCGATTCGCTTCGGGTCATTTATAAACTGACGTGTTTGACCAGTGTGCAGGTACTTTTAGAAGACCTATCGATGATTGAAAAGTTGCTGATGGAGAAGTATTCTGCTGATTTAAATTAAATTGCATGTGATATCAAATTTCAAGACTGAAATTTTTCTGAAAGCTAAACCTGAAAGGTATCCATGTCGAAAGGTCAATTTTCTTTCGTTTTACATTTTGTATGTAGTTTAGGGGGAGAAAATTGAAAAACCAAAAATAGCGTCTTTGTGTTTTCTTTTTTGTTAAAATGAAAATCGAAAAATAGAGTTTTCATTTTAAGGGGGAGAAAAACAGAAAATACAAAAACATTGAAAAATGAGAAATTGTATCCGACATAATTGGGAAGTGATGGTACATTGGCTTACATGTCTGGCTCATGGATAAATTAGATGAAAACGCCATAAGATCATTGTTCGATGTGCTTGGTAGGCTCGGCAAATCAGAAAGTATTCAAATGTGATATTCATTAAATACTAATGCTTGACCAAGTGGACAACATCTTGATGCGTATCTCATGATATATCAAGAAAAAGATATGTGAAAAAGAAAATGAGAAGTCACTGTGTATACATGTGTTTATTTTGCAAAGATTTAAACTTGTTTGATTTTTTTTTTGTCAAACGATCGGACTTTCTCTGCGTATCGAAAGATCGACCTGATTGTTGTTCGTTTGACGTTCTGCTTTATTTTCTTTGGTGTTTCGTATAACTCATCGGACTTTCTCTGCGTGTACGAAAGTACCGACCTGATTTTTGTTGGGTTATACAATTTCAACTTGTTTTATTTTCTTATTTTGTTAAATCCGAGGCCTTATCTGCGTATCGAAAGATCGACCTTAAGGTAGACGATTTAATGTTCTTATTTCTTTTTGCATGGAACACAGTTGACGATATCATGAATTCAAAGCATTATGTGATTAAATCACAAATGAAATCACAAAGTGTGATAAGAAAATTCATATCTGAGTATGTCTGATAGTGTGGGGTACACTGGTCAAAGCAAATATAATCAATCCAATAACATATCCAGATGTTATGAGTATGATTGTGCCTGAGTTTAAGTATGGACAAATTATACCAGTAACCGGCATGACTTATGTGCTGAAGTAATTGAAATTGAAGTGTAGTTCAGCATGTCATGTTCAATATGATCCCAAGTTGTGATCTTTCTCGCAAAAGACAAAAATAGTGTCTAATTCAGTATTGCATTTATGTTTCATATCTGAAAAGTACAAAAAGATTTTCTGTGTGTTTTGACATAAAGTTTCGAAAAGCCAAAAAGATTTTATTTCTTATTTGTTTTCGACCAATCAACATGTGATACGAAATCAAATTTCAAATC